>JAJAQA010000013.1:3472279-3742279 GCA_021464565.1 Rutilus rutilus
GCACTAACCCCCCACACCCCCCTTCATGTGCACGCGCACTAACCCCCCCGCCCCCAAATCATTCTTGTCGGTTATTGGCTGGAACACTGTTTGTTATGTTTCGTGGTCCAGGCTGGGCCAGTTTGTTTTTGTCGTGTTTGTGGAGCCTGGGCTGTCTACAGACACAGCGTTTCTTTACAGTGTGTTCAGGGGACAGGCAGCTAGCGGATAGTGAGGAGATGTTTGCTGTATGTGACAAAAAATGTTTCAGCTTAAAAAGCGTGTGACATCGCTTAGAGCACCTTTAAAATAATGTAGTGTAATCGCCCAGACAATTAAGGTTAAACTCTGTTCAACAGTTTAAAAGCATTTATGAAGCATTATGTTTTTCTTCATTCTGCAGATGGAAGATATGTTGACAGTGAAACAGAATCTCAATGTCTTATAGCAGCTGTAGTTCTTCTAGCTCTCACTGTGTTCTGGTACTTCATCTACAAAAAATAAAATGGTGAGTTATAATTATTCAACATGATCATTGCTTTAAATCTCTTATTTTTTATTTTTTAAAGATATATAAAAAAATATATAATTAACAGTTTGACAGTATAGTATGACATAGAAATATGTGAACAATGTGAAAGTGATGTTTATTATGGTGATTGATTATTTTCACTATTTTAATTTAATGTGATAACACAGACTACAAGGTAACATTTTCCATACTTTTATCAAACAAATGTGACATCATTGAAACCTCACTGAAACCTTGTTTCATGTGCGGAGTGTGAGGTTTGGATCCCGGCACTTCGGTCTAGTTTGGTTTCGGTTCTGTCGGGATTCGGACACTCATGCTCGGCGTGTTTGTCCTCTGTGAGCACAGGAGCTTTCGCTCGTTCTCGTGCGCTCTGTCTTGTCGAGTGAGTGTGCGATTTCGAGTTCGCTCGGGTTGTAGCTCTTCTGTCAGTGTGTGTTGTTGTGTTATGTGTAGCATGTGGTTCATATTTACACTGGTCACCCGCGTGCTTTCATATCTGTTTTGTCTTGTGCTGTGTGTGTGTAGCAACAGCTTGTGTTTTAAGCTGGCTGTGTGCTTTCTATTGTCCTGTTTTGTGTGAACATGTGGCTTATGATTTGTTGTATTGGCCATGTGCTTGTTTTAGTCATGTTTGGTGTGAGCACATTGCTTGTCATGTATGTTTCCATGTGCCTTGTGCTCTCCTGTTTGTCTAGCCCTGCCAATCTTGTTACCTGGTTATTGATTCATTTTCTCTTTGTTTCTCTTTGTTTGCTCCCTATTTATTCTCCTTGTGTTTGCAGTCCTCCCATACACAAAAGAAATATATTTGAAATATATTTTCAGGATATATTTTGGAATATATGCAAATATTTGAAATTGGCCCAATAAATATATTTCATACTTATATTTCATATATTTTTGTTATATTTCAGAATATATTTCAATGTATTTGGAATATATGCCACATATATTTTTGACACTTTTGGGCACCCATACAGAAAAAAATACATTGAAATATATTCTGAAATATAACAAAAATATATGAAATATAAGTATGAAATATATTTATTGGGCCAATTTCAAATATTTGCATATATTCCAAAATATATCCTGAAAATATATTTCTTTTGTGTATGGGCTGTGCTGGTTCGTCATCGTATTTCTACCCTTGTATGTTTGTGTGGTGTGGTGTCTCCCCCCTCGGGGTAGTTTTTGTTTGTATTGTTTTATTTTTTATTATTAATAAAAGCTCTTCATTCCTGTGATTGAGTCCTCACTTCTTCCATCACACCCAACCCTGACAAGCTTAGCATAAACATTTACAAGAACATATTTATGTACTCGAGATGAAGTTTGTATAGTGTATAATCTGCTGTATCTTTCCTAGGTCAGAAGAGAAATGATGCTAATGGAGTGAAGTTGGAGTGATTGAGCAGGTTTACAGATCCCCAGTTCAGCGAGTGAGTTTTTTAAACATTTCAAAGCATCAAGATATTGTGGTCTGAACAAAAGGGCTCTTAGGAGACTCATTTGAAATGCATATTACAAGCAGCTGCAAATAAGGCCTAAAATATCAATGTCACAGTTTTACACTTTTTTTTTATTTTTTATTTTTAGTACTCGTAACATTTGCTTTATTATGCTGCATCATGATTAGCTGAGCTACAGGAACACTATAGTGATACAGGTATCCTGTAACCTGATAATCATCATCATGGTGTGAGCAAACCCAAAGTCATGGATTTGATTCCCAGGGATCAGATGAATAGATTGAATGCAATGTAAGTCTTTTTGACTAAAGTGTCTGATACATGCATAAATGTGCCTCTGGATAATGAGTTGTTAAATGTGCAGTATAATAAATAAATGAGTCTTGTGTGTGTGTGTGTGTGTTAATTGGACAGTGCAACATGATGTTTAGGTTTGAAGATTTCTCTCAGCTCATATGAATACAGCATGTGTTCGATAGTCAGAGAAAACAACTTTCAAAAAGATTTGCAGAACAATAGGAATGATTATTTTGCAGTTTTCACAAATTATTCAGAAGATGCTCTTATGTTTGTTTCTTTCTTTATGTTATTCTGTTATTAAATCACTTTTTGTCACGGGAACACACGGGAAAATAGGTAGATCCAAAAGCAGTATAATAGTTGTTTATTAAAGGTGCTGTATGTAGTTTTTCTACTAAAACGAATCCTTTTTTTATTGCCTGTGTGTGAAGGGGTTGTAATCTCACATTAAAATGATCCACTTTACGGGTTTTGCTATTACCTCAGAAAGCAAGTATTCTTATTTTTATGTGAAGGTGCCGGGTTGGATTTACCACGAAATCCAGTGACGTGTCCTGCACGCGCGCTCCCGAGCCTCTCGCCTCGTCTAGCATACTGACTTTGCACTCAACAGCGACGACACTGCAACTTATGACATGTCTGATAACACTAAGAAACGACCTGGGGCCTGTTTCAGAAAGGAGGTTCAACCAACTCTGAGTTAAAACTTGAACTCTGAGATGACTTACCCTGAGATGGGAAACTCTGAGTTTTTGGTTTCAGAACAGCTGAAATGAGTTAGTTCAATCAACTCTGAGTTGACCTACTCTGAGTTAAGCGCGTGCACCACAACTATAAAAAGCCATTATCAATGGAGCGCAGATATTATGAGTCACCATGGCAACAGCGCCAGACAAAAAGAGGTCTTCATATTTCTCACCAGTACGAACATTATTACTGTAATTTTACAGTATTAGAACATTAATACTGTGATTTAATTAAAGGGATTACTCTTAATTCTTCTGTAATTTAAAGTAAAATCTGATGTAATTGCATTAGACTATAGAACAATTCTGTATATTTAACATAATTTTTTAAAAGGTATATTTTTAATGTAACCTTCTCCCTCTACACACTTTGGTCAATTCAAGAATAATTCATGCAATTGTATATTGTTTATTTGAAAGCATTAAAAGTGCAGTTTCTTGTCTCTCCTTGTATTGTTCAAGTGGTTGAGGTTGATATGGGATTTAGTAGTAATAAGTAGACCAATACTTTCTAAAGATTGTCATTATTACATTAATCTAATTACACTGTTGAAGATGTCATTTGTAGTTAGTAATACAAGTAACTTGCCCAACTGTTATAATATCAGAGGTGAAACTGGAAGAACAGTGTGTTATTCAACCTAATTTTAATTTTCATGTAGGTGCAATCCTGCAGGTATTAAAAGAACATGGCAGCAGTTGAAAATTAAATATAAAAACATAATTCAATCAGGTAAGGCTTGAGCATATCATGGGTGTAGGCTACCTGACTTTACATTTGACATATTAAATAACTAAAGCATCCAGTGTCTAGCAGTGCAGCAGCATTTTTGGCTGAGGGAATTCCTGGAGGGACTTCATCAGAGCCAGTCACTCCCGAAGATCCAAGGGCCTTCAGAAAATGTAAGAGGTTTACATATGTGTTATTTTTTATATAGGCTATTTTTGATATTTCCATTTATTTTACTTTGGGTTGGGTTTTTTGTTGGTCCCAACAGATTCTGATGGTAATATCTGTCTTTTGGAGCCTCCTGTCCCAACAGAACCACAGGCAATTGTAAGTCGCCAACTCAATACACCAGAAATTATGACAAATAGTGTTAATAAAGTTGATAAAGTGTACTCAACCAAATGCTCATCTTCACAGGACGATGAGGATAAATAGTTTCTGCTGCCACAGAGAGGCCTAACTGTAGGTAATGTTAATATTATGTGTCTACACATCAAACAATCTACACATTCAGATTTTTTTCACATTTTTATGTGGAGAATCTAAGTTTAAATCTAAGTATAAACGGGTATTCTTATCTCTCCCCGCGCCCCCAGAGTGTGGAAGAACAGCAGGAGGACGGTCCATCATCTTCTGGTGCACAGATGAACACAGTTCAGTGATTTTCAGTAAATGCCACAGTTTAATTCTGTAGAATTTGTTCAGAACTACATTATGTAACTCTACTACTGTATTTTCAGTTGCCAGTTAAGGCGTTATATAGGCAAGGCAAGGCAAGGCAAGTTTATTTATATAGCACATTTTATACACAATGGCAATTCAAAGTGCTTTACATAGAAGAAATTAAAATAATAAAAAGAAATAAGAATAATTAAAACAGTTTTGAAAAATAAGATAAAATACAGTACAGTACAAACTTCATATAATATAGACTTCATCTTATAAAAAAAAAAGAAAAAAACTGCAGTAAAAATAGCAATATTTTATTTATTAATAAAAGATCAATTTTATTAATAAAAATGTACTGAAAGAATGAATGAGGTGTTTAAACACACTTCCTCTTTAAAAAAGGGGAGGAGACCAATAGAAACTCTGGGTTTACTGAAGAAAACCTGCTCCCGACCAGGTTAGGGTCACAGAGTAAGTTACCATGGTAACTGACTCTGAGTGTAAGTTACCTCTCTTTCAGAAACAGAAAACCCAGAGTTTCCCTCATTTCAGGGTTAACATACTCAGAGTTTTCACTTAACCTCCTTTCTGAAACAGGCCCCTGCTCCCAGCACATCACAGACTCCAACACAAACTCCACATATTGATAAAAAACAATAAAAGTTTTTTTTTTTTTTCTGCTGAAGCTTGTATTAAAGGCCAGACGTGAATCGGATGAACTTCGGGTGAAAAAGCACGGATCAACATCGGCCGGGCATTTGAATCATGGAGAAAACTTATCTACAAACATAGAATGTACATTTCCTTAAAATGTGAAGTGGTGCTTGCAGTGGTAAAATTCGGCACGGTTGCTAGGGTTCCATACTTATCATGGTACGAGCATGTAGCATTAGTTCAACGTCAAGCTGATAAAAGTAGCCTATTATTGTAACCTTGCAGTGGGAGTTTACCTGAGTTTTTCCAGCATGTTGTGGGATCTGGGATGCTTTCTCCGGTGTGTTGCGTGACGCGTCTCAAGCCTTGTTTATACTTTCGCCTGGCTCCGCAGTGCGACTCGCGAGTCTCCGCAGACTGCGCGTGCACCTCCTCAAACGGACGAGGCGTATATAATGTACTATTCTTTGAAACGACAGGGGGCGACTCGAGTATTTGTCCTCTAAACCATCAGGAATCAGCAGTGAGAAGAAGAAAGCTATACACACGTGACAATGTTTATTTTAGTACACCACCACCAATACCCAGGGGTGCAGGGTTTGATATTTTATTGAAGCTTCCCCGGGCTCTCTGTCGCACAGTAGAGAGATTACCGAATGGACAGGAGGAGAAGCTCGCAGGCAATCGGGGGGACGTGGAGGGGATGGGATTTCTCTTGGCACAGCTACTAGAAGGTTGCTCACGTCACATCTACGTCGTCAAGCTCAGTTTGAGTCTGCGCAGTTCGCTCGACCATCAGGAAGTGCGTGCTTCTAACTGACTTCACTTGTCTCCGTTGAATCCAATGGGGTCGCTGTGTCCAGTTTATATACTGTCTATGCCAATACCACACTACAAAAAGAATCATGTAAAACCCAGTAAACCCTGAGATTATTACTCGTGACAATAAAACAAAATGTATGGATATGAGAATGTGTATACAACATAACTAAATTAACGATCTCTGACATATTTTCTAATTTCACTAAACGTTTCATTAAGTTTCGTGAAATTTTTTATTAACCCTCAGAGAGTCTTCGTTTAGCAGTCACACTCAGTGCCTTCCCGGTCAGAAGTGACCGGACACCTAAAAATGAAACTTCCTCCATCCCAGTAAAAACCAATGCAATTTATTTTTGTTCTATAATATTTATTCTTTTTAATTTAGTATTTTGAGACAATTTGATTGAACTTATTAATATTTATGCAATATTTATAGTCCATTTTTTGCCATTGAAAATAATGTTTTTTTTTTAAATTATTATTATTTTTTATTTTATTTTTCTATGCGGTATTTTCGGTTAAAATAGAGACTAGGCTTTCAGAAAAAAAAAAAAAATAAAAAAAATAAATCAATTTATTAAACATAAAATTAAATAAATCATGTTATTGCATGGGTTTACCACTAGATGCCTGTAATAGCTCTAAATGGAGATGCTTGTGAATTCTAGTTGTTTTTGGACCAAATTACTTACTTTTAAGATGTGGATTGATTGTATTTTTTTAGAAATTGTCAAATAATACTTTTTGCCAAGGTTTATAACATTTTATTAATTATTATTTTAATAATTTTAATAATTATTATATTAATTATATATATATATATTAATTATAATTATTAATTATGTTATGTTTTTCACTCTTGATGTTTTAGAGTTTCACCCCTTCATTGCTGAGCACTTTTTTTCTGCATCATGGCCGATTTGTAGCGAATTTTTGTGTTTTTGTCAATTTCCCATTCATTTCCTATGGGGGTCATTTTTGACCGAAGACCATGAGTGTGGCTATTTTTTTTACGACCACTTAGCATTCTCGGATCATGACCTCAATTTTTTTCTGTGTTCACATAGTTTCGTAACATTCCAATGAAGCTGTGATTTTTAAAAATTCAAAACAGATTTTTTGTAATCTGAATTTATTGGTGTGTATGTGTATAAAAGTGTGTTTCTATGTGTGTGTGTGTGGGTGGGTGTGAATTTTTTGCACTCTTGATGTTGTAGAGTGTCACCCCTTTACTGCGGTGTACTTTTTTTTAGAATCGTGGCCGATTTGTAGATTGTACAGACAAAAATTCAGAGAATTTTTGTGTTTTTGTAAATTTCCCATTCATTTCCTATGGGTCGGTCATTTTTGACCGAAGGCACTGAGTGTGACTATTTTTTTTACGACCACTTAGCATGCTCGGATCATGACCTCAATTTTTTTTTGCATACACATACCTAATGCCATAAAAGTCACCAAGTATCATAACCTTCCGATGAAGCTGTGATTTTTTAAAATTCAAAACAGAAATTTTTTCGGTCAGAAGTGACCGAAGACTCTCTGAGGGTTAAACATGGACCTTTATGTTCATTAAAAATACTTGTTATGCTATTGTATGCTCATTTTTTAAATATAAGCAACTAATTTAGGCGTGCAAACTGGGTGCCGGTGTGGTGAGAAGTTCGAGCTCGGCCAGATTCGGCGTTGTTACAAAAAATGTCGCGCACACCGCCAGGTGAAATTGGGTTTTGCGAACCCAACGCGCACGACCGCCCACACCGCAATGACGTCATTTTTGCCGGGCTCGTGCGGACACGTCGAGTATAAACAGAATGTCTAATAAGGCGAGAAGTTTCACTCTCAGTACACTTCCAGGTTCTGAACTGGTTGCAGTTCCACTCTGTTTCCACATGAGGGCGCTCACTGGACAAGTGCAGAATGAATGGAGGTCTATGGCGCTATACCCCTCAAAATCCACTTTTCTCAGGATATAATTTTTTGTCTAGTTGTCTAGCACGCGGTATTAAAGTGAACTCGCACAATGGGTTCAATGAAAGTAATTTACAAATGTGTTCGATGCAGCTCGGTATACGCAACAACTGAGGATATTAGAAGACATGTTTGTCGTAAGTTTTATTGTAAAAATATAGGATATCAACATAATGATGTAGTTGTTTATATTTTTAGCTTCATTGCAAGTGTATGACATTTGGTATAGAAATAAACAATGGTAATTAAGTGTTTTTCCTAAAAATGAAAAAGAAAATACAGGGTATTAAAACAGTATGAACTACAAATAAAGTCAGTATGTGAGGCTAAATAGATGTGTTGTAGTCTGAATTAGGTAAGATGTGTGCTTCCATTTCAGTTTCCACAAATCCCTTCACTCGATTGGGATGTTCTCTTTTGTTCTGGGCGGCAAGTGCAGTAACTGTAACATCGGGCATATTTTGTAGTATTAAACACATATTTATACCAACTTCATCAGGCCCCGAGAATTCTTCACAAAGAACACAAAGAATGGCCTTCTCAGCTGCCATAGTTGCAACTCTTGCGTCATCAGAACAGTGTGTTCAACGCATCACCGTTTCTGTTTAAAAAACTTTTTGCAACGTTTTGTCGGGGCCAGGGCTGGACTGGGACAAAAAATCGGCCCGGGCATTTTGGCCCAGACCGGCCCACTATATGATCATAAACACCACCCATCTTTGCACACCCTTAATTATATGCATACCAACTCCTATTCATTAAAACCACTAATGCCATGTAATGAGTGAGTATAGGAACGAGTGAGAGTTTACAGATGAAATAAGTACAAATTTGACATTTATTAATACAGTCGAACTATACTCCACAGTGGTGAATCCTAAAACAAGCTATAAGCGGCTCTGGCATAGCAACACAAGTGTTTCTTACAGGATTTTTTGTTAAAACTGTGGTGGGTGGACCTTGGTTCTTCTAGGGGGGTTCGGGGGCATGCCCCCCCGTGAGAAAATTTTGTGCATTTTAATGTTAAATTCATCAATCTGGTGCACTTTGAGAGTTCAAAATTAAAAGCTCCAACCCATATTCAGTGTCCAAATTAAACAAAGAAAAATTCAAACCTCTTTTAGTTACAGTGTCTATTTACATTACACCTACTATATAATAGTTATAATATTAATCCAATGACAGTAATAGCCATATTTTGTAAAACAAATGCACTAAAAAATAAAGGACACTTTCATAATTAGTTTTGTAACAATTTCTATACTTGAAAGAGATAAGCACATGATCTTTTATTTTGACGCAAACTGCATCAAGCTTTTATTTTGGCGGAAAACATGGTTTACAAACGCCTGTCATTAAATTTCTAGTGAATTGCGGTAATCGTCAACTATGCAGATGTGGAAATAATCTGTAACTGGGTTATGGGTTCCTACACTCCATCATGACATAACCTAAGTGTTTTGAAAGTAGTTCTGCTTACCGCAGGCTCTACACTCTCTCATCTCTCTCCTGATCCTCCGTCCTCACTATCATCATCTGCCACAGGAGCTGACGAAGGTCAGAAAACATATATTTTGACACATAAAGCGTCTGCTTTAAGGGCCTGGTTCTATTTTTTCACGCTATTTATCTGCACATTCCTTGCGTTTCTTCTCCATCTCGCAGACTATTCTGGCAGATATTACACACTGACACTGCTGCACGCTCGCTCACTCGTTTAAAGTTGTGATTGGGCCAGCCCAGTGTCAATCAAGGAAAGAACCAATGGGCCGCTGATCTACGTGTTTCATGGGCTGGTCTGTCAGAAAAAAAACTAACACTGACTTTTTTTGACCAATGCATTACACCGGCACAAACTCAAAACGCAAGCAAAACAAAACAAAACGAATGGCCCGCCGATGTACACATTTTATGGCCCGTTAAAAAAAAAAAAAAGTATTTATGAGATGTATCGGCCCAAAAAGCACGTCGGCCCACCGGGCATTTGCCCGGTATGCCCAATGGCCAGTCCAGCCGTGGTCGGGGCTGAATGCAGCCAAGCTCAACACACACCAGCTATAGGGGGAGCCAGTACGCTCAACACACACCAGCTATAGGTGGAGCCAGTGTAACACACACCAGTTATAGGTGGAGCCAGTGCGCTCAACACACACCAGCTAGGTGGAGCCAGTGTGCTTGTTTAAAAGGAAAAGGGGGAGGTATTGCTGTAATACAGTATATAGCAATATCTTCAGTATTACTCAGAAGTCTAGTTTCAAATATAATTCTTTCGAAGTAATGGTACTTTCTGTAACGTTATCTAGCGTAAGTGATAAATCCCGTTTAACATTTGTGCTGGCTACTGTATACAGGACACCAGGGCACCATACAGTTTTTATCAAAGGATTTGCTGATTTTCTATCAGAGTTAGGATTGACTGCAGATAAAGTACTAATTGTTGGTGATTTTAATATCCATGTAAATTATGAAAAAGATGCATTGGGATTAGCATTTATAGATATTCTAAACTCTATTGGAGTTAGACAACACGTGTCAGGACCCACTCATTCTCGTAATCATACTTTAGATCTAATATTGTCACATGGAATCAGTGTTGATGCCGTTGAAATTCTGCAGCAGAGCGATGACATCTCAGATCATTATTTAATCTCATGTATACTTAATTTAGCCAAGGTTGCAAAGCCGACTCTGTGTTATAAATATGGTAGAACTATCACTTCTTCCACTAAAGATTGCTTTATAAATAATCTTCCTGATCAGTTTCATCTCGTCAGCATCCCAGATAGCCTAGAAGAACTCGATGTTGCAACAGAAATGTTTGACTCTCTCTTTTCCAGCACTTTAGACACAGTTGCTCCATTGAGCTTAAAGAATATTAAAGGAAATAGTCCAACACCGTGGTACAACGAGCACACTCGAGCTCTTAAGAGAGCAGCCAGAAAAATGGAGCATAGCTGGAAGAAAACAACATTAGAAGTTTTTCACATTTCTTGGAGAGAGAGCACGATTGCGTACAAAAAGGCCTTAAAAACTGCTAAATCTGCTTATTATTCAACACTTTTTGAAGAAAACAAACACAACCCTACACTGTAAAAAATTTGTAACACTGCCCAATCAAAAATTTCAATTGACCGATAACATCTACATTTTTCAATTGGCCCAAGTGAAAATCTGTACATTTAATTTTAGAATTTACAGAATTTCACTTGGGCCAATTGAAAAATTTAGATGTTATCGGTCAATTGAAATTTTTGATTGGGCAGTGTTACAAATTTTTTACAGTGTAGGCATTTATTTGAAACAGTGGCTAAATGAACAAAAAATAAAGCTTCAACAGAGAGCTAGCCGCGTGCGCAGTCACAGACCAGGCATACTCTCACAGAGAAAGCAGCCTCCGGCAGAGAGTGCAGCTTCAGCATGGGGGGTTCCCATACCCTGGTAATCCAGAGTTCTCGCGAGAGCACAAGTTGAATTTGCTCAGTGAGTTACTCTGGTGTCGAATAATGATGCTCATTCAATATGCCCCTCGATCTGAGCTGCACCAATCACATCAGGTTATCTGATATAGGCGGGCCAGAGGTGAGATGACGACAGCGCTGCAACGTCGAAGTCATTAGTAAACATTGCAAGATGGCTATGGATGAACACCAGTTGTTTGAAACGGCTTTGGCCGCTATAATGAACGAGTTAGACTTGGCTTTTTATCAAAAAGAGGAACAGAAGACGCCGCTCGAATCGTTCCTTTCCAAGAAGGACGTTTTTGCTGTTTTGCTGACCGGATACGTTAAGAGTATAATCTACCAGTTAGCTCCATTGGTATGGGGTTTATTGTTGTGATTGGTCGTAGTGTTATCCTATTGCGTGCAGTGAGATTTTCAAATGCATGCTTGGTGCTGCCCCTCGAGCTGGGTGATTTTCATTAGTCGACACCAGACCATTAATCTTTTAGATTTAGGTCTGGATTTCCAGGCTAGGGTCCCCAGGCATGTGACGCACTTCTTGTGCCTGGCGGCCTCGTGCAGATGGCATCTGCACATGGTGCGTGTAGAGCGAGGCATTTGTAACAACGCTCGCTTGCTCTTTAAGACTATGTGAATGCAGCGGCGAACACACAGTAGCAATAATGCAATGAAAAGGATAGGCGCTGATCGCTGGATGGCCACAGGAGAACGACGACAGGAGAAAAACGACTTTGGGTGTTGAAGGCGTAGTCTGCTGTAAAACGGCTCGCTCAGGCTGTAAAAGGCCTGTTTCTAAAGCAAAGGCTTGCAGTGGAGTCAGAGATGTGAAGTGTATTGCTGCAGGAGATTAATCTGCTATAATGGCGAATTTGGGCTCTAAAATAGACTTAGCCATGCCCAATTTGGCAGTCTCTGACGTGTGTCGGTGTGCTGCTAGCTCATTGGTGCCATTGGATGTGCAGTTGACACTCACTGTGCCAGCTGTGCAGCTGCAAATGCATTTTACATTTTAGGCTTCAGTATTATTGAGGAAAAGGAGTTTCCCTACTGTGTATAGCTACGCAATACGAAGTGACCATTCTCGAAAGGGAACCAGGATTATCAAGTTAATGACGAAATTGTTTCCATTGTTTTCCAAAAAGTTTTCATTGACTAAAACTAGATTAAAGTGCCAAAAGTCAACTAAAAAATATGATAAAAACTAAAAAGTAAATTTGACACAAGACTAAAGGCCTGTTCACACCGGGACGAATTTCGCGCACGATATTCGCTGACGTTTAACGCCTCGTGACTAAACAAAGGGCGCCAATGTGAGTGTGCACACCGAAGCAAAAAACGCCACGCGTAAAAGCGTCATTTTTTTTAAAACGCCTCGGGTTCGTTTTTTTGGTTTGACGCGCCGCGTCAAAAAATATCCAACCAATGAGATTGGCGCTTTTGCTCACGTGTCTGGAGCTTCTGAAGTTACAGTAAAACACGACTTGGGGGCGCTCAAACACAAAACGGTCTTGCCGAGCACACATACGTAACGGCGAAGAAGATATACGCCAGTATATGACAAACGCGACAGCAACTATAAAAAATCTTGATAAAAGAGAACTGTTATAGAGTGGTATTGCAGAGCAAATGGGCCTTGATGGTGAGTTTCATTTCACTTAATTTCTGTTTTACATAAGCGCCATCTAATGTCAGGGAATGAATTTGCATGTTCACTCGGCTCATCGTCAGCGAAAATCGCTTGGGTGTGAACACAAAAAACGCGTTAAAAAACGCTGGCGAATAACGCACACCAATATTCGTCCCGGTGTGTACGGCCCTTAAGGCTCAATCCCAATTCACCCCTTGCCCCTACCCCTTGGCCCTACCCCTCTGTTTTGCGCATTCCCGTGAAGGGGTAGGGTTGTCTTGATTCTCTTTTGGTTGGAGATTTTTTCGGGACCACACTTCAAACGAAGGGGTATGAGAAATGTACCTGCATACACCGGCTACAGAGGCAACATGGCTGCCAATAATCATTTTCTTTATGTCACATTCAATCTTGTGTTCATATTTACGGTCCTATTCTTCAAAGAAACGGTTGCAAAAAAACCCGCTAAAGTTCGTTAACAATATGAAGCGTGTAAAAAGCAAAAGTTTGAAGCGAAGTGGATGCGCGAATGAGGCGAATTCGCATCCGCCGTGCTAAACGCCTCATTCGCGCCGCAAGACCTCCAGAGGAGCGTAAACGCGTCTTAACATTGAAATCACTCGCGCCAGACGCTCTATTAAAAAATAGCTGTAACTCACGCAAGACTACAGCTGACGACAGCATCTTGGAAGTTTGTGATAAACATTGGTGCATCTCCTGTGACGTAGGCACTAGCGACGACGTATAATGAAACGGTGTAGTAGTGGTATCCCATTTCTTAGGGGAATATTTTCACCCCTACAAGGCGATGCTCTGTTTCAAGGGGCAAGGGTAAGGGGTAGGTGAAGGGTTAGGGGTAGGCGAAGGGGTATAAAATAGAATTGGGATTGGGCCTAAGACTAAGATTAAATAAAAAAAACTGATGAAAAAATTAACACTATTTTCATCTTTAGAGATCAAAACTCTTTTATTGGCATGGGATTGGTTATTAAAAATTTTACACAGCTAGTTTTTGTGCTGTATCACACTGGAAGGAATTACCTGTAAACTCCCATAGCTTCTTTGGAGGTTTTTTCCAAGTGTCTGAACCTCATAGCCACTGGCAACTCCATACTTGTGGCTCTTCTGAAGGGAAGTTTAAATGCAAGAACGAATATATACACTCTTGAGATGTATACATGCATCCACACACACTACCGTTCAAAAGTTTGGGCCAGTACAATTTTTTTTTATGTTTCTGAAAGAAGTCTCTTATGAAGTAAAGGTATTTATGTTACAAGAGATTTTTATTACAAATAAATTCTATTCTTTTGAACTTTTAATTAAGAAAGAATCCTGAAAAAAACAATTATACTAATTGAGCAGCAAATCAGCATATTAGAATGATTTCTGAAGGATCATGTGCAACTGAAGACTGGAGTAATGATGTAAATACTATTTCAGAATATTACAGTTTTTAATAACCAAATAAATGCAGCCTTGGTCAAGAGACCTCTTTCAAAAAACATCCTAAAGTGGTAGTGTTCACATTCACATGTTGCTTGTGTAACATTCATGCATTAAGGGTTAGTGCAATACCCTTAAATTCAAGGACTTAAAGTGGGGACACATTTCAAGTGAGATCAAGGTTTCATCGTGTTACCTTGTAAGATACATTGTTACAGTTTTGCAACGTTCCAGGGCCTTGATATATATATATATATATATTTTTTTTTTTTTCAGATTCACAAACTTTCAAGGATTTCAAGGACCCGTGGAAACCCTGAGATAACAAGTGATTTATAAGCCATTTTTTATAGGCCGGTCATTTTTGAACGGGAACACAAAAGGTGTTATGGGTTTTGAACACAACCTGAGGGTTAAATAGGATACAACATGCGTTTGAGGAGCATTTATTTGTACATGTCTCAATCATTACTGGATTGCATTGTATGTTCTGAATGAAAACTACAGAACTTAAACCATAAAAGTAAGCATTTAAATATCATCTTGCTAATATTATAGAGTAAAACATATAATATGTATTTTATGCAATTTGCCTCCTATACTGTTATGAAGATATCATTGATTTACATTACAATCTATCACATTTCATCATATTTTTTGGCTTCACCAACTTGCATATTTTTGCTCAGTTTGAGCCTCTAAATAAAACAGGTGTTTTTTATCCTCGAGTGTGAGCTCCATATTATATTGTCCTATTTGAGCCATAAAAGCCTGGTTTTTCAAATATGCTACAAATCATTAAACACATATGAAAACTTTTTATATTTAGTAAAAAAGGTTTAATAGACTGTTCCAATAAACTATTATTTCATATATCAGGTTTTACAGGGCTAAGATGAAAAACAAACCCCTAATCGTAAGTATTACACCTTTGGCACTTAACTAGTCCTGCACTGGTTGTGCTATACTACAATTCATGTAGGAACATTTTTAAACAAATAAATTATTTAAATTTTTATTTATTATAGGCCTATTAAAAAATTTAATATTTTATTTCAGATAGGCTTTTTTTTTTCTGAATCAGGCAAGTAAATAACCACCTAACAAATATATCTAGCAATGCAAAATATCTAGCAATGCACTAAAAAACACATTAGCAAGCACTTAGTAACACCCTGGCAACCACCAACAACACACTAAGGTTATCCCAAAGTTACCGTATTCAGCCGGATCCGGTCCATATCCATATCTAGACCAGTTGGTGGTAGACATGCACCTAGAGATGACCACAACATTGGCCTGAGGAGAACTGGCCCCCTGAAGGGTTATTTATTTATTTATTTATTTATTCATTCATTCATTCATTCATTCATTCATTCATTCATTCATTCATTCATTCATTCATTCATTCATTCATTCATTCATTCATTCATTCATTCATTCATTCAGCCTTTGGCTTGATTAGTTGCAGGGGACACTCAATATTCAGCAATGTTATTGATTTGACTGCACTGACACTATCGGATGAGAACTGAACTGAGCTGGATGATGACGTCACTGTTTATGCAGAGCTGCTTTATAGCTGAATTGAGTTCAATTCCTAATTGATTAACTTTACACATTTAACTGAACTGAATCAATGCTAAAATGACTTCAGCTGAACAATGACACTATTGTCTTTTTAGATTCAATAGTTTAGTCCTTGTGAGGATCAAACCAGTAACCTTTTTACTTATTCATTAAGTATTAAACACCACACCATAATATAACAACAAAGCTATCATTGACCATAAAAATATATATTACAAGTTCCACTCAAGTACTGTATTCAAACTCTTCTGGTTCCTCCACCAGCTGCCAGGTGCACACATGCATCACCCTAGTGCTGATAAAGCTTCATTTTTTTCATTTCAAAATGCTTGTACATCTATCTTTTGATGCCTTAATGCTCATTTTCTCGGTCTCCAAATAAATCAGTCACTGTGACAGCAGTGCAAACAGAGGTGAGCTGATGCAATAGGAAGACCCTGCTCCAGATTGAATGCTTCTGCTGCTCAAGAGCTTCAAGTGTCTGTAATTATACTCAGCCACACAGATCTAAAGCCGACATCAAAATAAGACATTATTATAAATCGTTACTCTAACTACAGAAAATATGGTCGAATGGTATAATGTTTTTATTTGTGTCTATCATGGCGGTAAAAGAAAGTGGTTCTGGTTGATGTCCACATATATATATATATATATATATATATATATATATATATATATATATATATATATATATATATATATATATATATATATGATTTGTCTCAGACACCAAAGACAATAATTAAAATATATAAAATCTGGTTGGTAAACAGACAGTAGCATTCTCACAATGAAAGAGACTCTCTTAAGTCAGAAAAATCTGAAAAATTGTGCAAAATGACAGAAAGCACCAGAAAACTCCTGTAGAGGTTTAAAAAAGGGTAAGGAAGGGTGTCTCCACTATTCGCATTCCAGTCAACAACTTCAGGGATTGAGCATTGACAGTTATACTAGAAATAGCAGAGGCAAAGTTACAAGGATTAATCATAGGACACAGGATGGAAGAAGCATTTAGAACAGAATTTATTTCTTGCCTTGTGAGAGATTAATCAGACAGCAGAAAAAACTGAGTATTAACCAGGACACTATTTGTGGCAGAGAAAGCCAGCAGCATCAATTTGCCAAGAGTTCTGGAATTGCAAAATGGAAAAGTTAGCCATTTAAATTTCTAGATTTTTATGGTATTTTATAGTACTTTTAAAATGTTAAAGTTCTTACTCAGTGGAAGCACTGATCCTTTCCTCCAGACCATCGACCATTTTTACATATTTGTCGAAGACCATTTGTGTGACATTATTAAAGCCTCTTTATAACCGTGAAGAAAATAGAAAAAGTGTTTAGTTAATTAACAGCATAACTGTAATAGTAATATAATAAACATTTCTGATATTTTTTATGTAGCCGACATGTAACATTTCTTACTTGTGTGCTTCATCAAGCTTCTGTTGAGTTAATTCTCCACTGTGAGTTAATTCTTTAATGAAAATGCTCTTCACTTCATCCCATTGCCTATTTAAAAAGAACGTATCACGTCAAACTACACGTGTTTGGAAATGTCAGGATTTTCTTTCAGGTTGTTTGAGCACAAAAATATTACGCTTTACCTTGCTGATTGCTCAAGTCCATATTTATTATAATGTCTGTTGATCTCGATGAGAACTCTGTCCCAGATGTCAAAGCACGTTGCTTTCATTTTGCTGTTGCGAACAAAAATAAAGAAAGTGATTGGGATCAGTTTTAATTAGAAACAATGCTTACACTTTATTTCGATGGTCCACTTTAGACCAGAATTAGTTGACATGTAGTTGCAAAGTTACTTATAGTTAGTAGAATAGTTAGTTAACCCTTAAACGCATACCTTGAATTCCTTTAGTGACCCCGGACTACCCTCATACCCTCTCCTCCTCATATTTTTTTTTTTAAGTTTAACCTTTTTATTATTCCTCAATCAATTCATAATAAACAATATAACAAAAAAAGAATATTATAAAATTATAAAAGAATGCCGTTTTCTCATTCATTTTCTTTTGCAAATTGTATAGGGTCACTAACGACCCGAGGTGTGTATCTGTAACAAGGAGGCAGCAACGAAGCGGAGAGAGAATCCACATGCAAGCACTATTTTAATAAAACACACAGGTAATCCAAGGCAAACAACGCAACTCAGAACAGAACTACGTTTCACTTATAGTGACCGCAGACAGAAAACAAAAGAATAGGAAGTATCATCAGCAAAACTTGAAATTGCTCAGCGATTTAATGCAGAGTAAGTACTGAACGCAATCAAATATAATCCTGTCACTGTCACTTGATGGTGGATCAGCGATCAAAATATTGTTTTTGAAGATGTAGAAAATTATAGTTTTGAGAACGTGTTTGAGATTGTGAATATGAGCCAGATGCTGAATGTACTGGGAAATGAGCTCTGACGAAGACATCTTTATTTTATTTTTCTATAATTGCTACTCTAATATCAGGAGAGCTTTATATTATCGCGACACGTAGAGATCCATCTGTGTTAGATATAGATCTGGATCGCTAAAGACCCAAATATGTAATAATGTTTGTGAAACATTCATGCATTTAAGGGTTAATAGAATGATTAAAGTGGACCATCGAAATGTGTTATCAAACAAATTCTTCATAAATTGTTTTGGCATCTCAGAGAAACCAACTATACAGTTAATCATATACTTACCTACAAATATCAGGACTTTACGTATCTTACCGTAAATGTCGCAGTGGGTCCTCACTTTCCACATCTGATGTAATTTGGTTTTTCTTTTTTATGGAAATATGCAAAATTTCATTACTAAAAATATTCCATAATTCATTAAGCATACCCCTGGAAACCGACAGAAGTGGAAATTATTGCATGTATGATCAAAAGATAATGATGAATCATTAGATGAACCCAGACAGCAACATAGTGTGTCGGCCCAGATCCGGCCCACATCTGGTACACATGGATTCCACACGGCCAGATCTGGGCTGACAATATGTTGCTATCTGGTTATATTCGTAAGTTTAGTTTATCTGTACATTATTGTCTTTGTACAGGTGCATTTACTCAAATGTGTTTTGTATTTGGGTCTCTATGATAGATATTTATAGAGCCCCGATTGAACAGTTCAAACAAGTGCGTTCTTACTTCAAATTGTTCAAGATGTCCTCGCCTACTAATTTAGTGAGTGTGTCTTCAGTGCCGATAAAAAAATCATTGACTTCAGACATTCCAAGGCCACTTTCAGACAATCTTTCATAAATCGGAAGAGGATATATTGTCGCCATCTTCATAATGGCCCTGTGTTATAAAAGAACAGACTGAATGGGCATACATTTATGCATCTATTTATTCAATGGATGTTCAAACAGACTAATAAACTGTAATGCAACATTCATAACCACACAATAAGTGTAACAGCATTATGAATGATTCATGGATTTTTGTCCATGCATATTTAGTAGAATAATGCCATATATGGTCTCAGTTAGTTATTAGTCATTAATTCACAGTCATTTATTATGTACAGTGTGCATTGAATGAAACGAACTGTCATTCTCACCAATTGGATTGATTGAATCTGTCATCTCCAAAAATCCCATTACCATATCGATCATATTCAAGGGCAGCATTGTCAAAAAGATCACCAAAACGCTCATCTGCCCAGCTGGATAAAGAGGAGGAGTTAGTCATAGTTGTTAAAGCAGCACTCAGTAGCTTCGGGATTTCTACGCTGTATTCTCGCTTTTCACTCGCAGGTTTCTCTCTAGAGCTCCCCCCACAGCTTCGGAATAGATATTTGACAACACTGTTGTAAAAACTCGTTGGTGATTCTCAGACACCAGAGGCTAGTAGATCAACGACATCAAAGCAGATGGGATATTCTTTAAAACGTCTTCTTCATTCGGGTTCGGACAGCGTGAGGGAGCGCAATAATGACAGCATTTTAGCATTTTGGCCGTAAAGCAGTTGTTTACATCGCGAGACCTGATATCACGCGATACTTCTTGACGCGGCGGCCGGTGGCCCGCCGCCCCAAAGTTGCAAGTGCGTATTTTCCGCTCACGGGCACCAGGGGGGTGCGAAACGACCACCATTCAACCCGAAATAAGTATTATAACCATTCCAATGACTCCGAAGCTGTTCAGTTAAGGTAAAAAAGTTACTTAGTTCACCTTTAACAGACAGCAGTCATAAAAACAGTGCCATTGCTCTGATACAGTTTTCATTTAAACTGTGAAGCTATTTACACAGAGAGAAAAGCTCATAACCCAAACACAACTTCCCAATGCTATCTCACGACCAATTCGTACGAATTCGTATGAATGATAAAAAGTTGGCTAATTCGTACTAATTCGTACGACCTCACTCGTACGAATTTGTACGATTTGTCTAAACCCACGTGATGGGTAGGTTTAGGGGCGGGGTCAGGGGTAGGTCATTCGTATGAATTCATACGAATTGGCCAATTCGTAAAATATGTACGATTTTGCAAAAAACGTACTAATTCGTACGAGTCAGGTCGTATGAATTCGTACGAATAAGCCACCTCGTAGAATTTGTACGTTTTCCCGTGAGATCGGGCTCCAACTTCCTGAAATCTTGAGACCTTTCATGCGTTTCTCCTTAGCAGGCAGCAAACAGCTGTAAAATGGTATTACAACTGAATTGAAATGACAAAAATGATACATGTGATATGTTCTTACGTCCAGGCTTGAAGTCCGGTCTCTGGGTTAGTAATCATGTGATATTTTTCAGTGTCTTTCAACACTTTTAACTCCTTCCATTTCCTGCAACACAAACGACTCAAAACTAAGTTTATTATACAATTTATGTTGTATATTTATCATTTCATATTTTGCTTTATTTAAGACTACCACCCGTATCAAATATACTAATATGATGATAGTCTTACCGTACGGCAGCTAAATACTTGTTATGGAATGACTGGCTCTCAGTGTACTCCAAAAGTTTATCCCAGTAAAACGCAAGAACTCCAGAGGCAGTTCTATGAAACACACAGTCCGTAAATTACAGAATAACTATTATTAACAAGCATTTAGCTCAACATTTTCAAAGATGAATACGAGAACATGAGAGATGTATCTACATAGCACAGCTTGCTGCTCAAACATTCAATTACTTGGCATTGTTTGCTGTTACAGTCTGTAGCGCTTTAAGACCCCTTCTCCTTCCCCTGCTCCACCTGTATAGATCTGCTACAGGGTTAATTCATGTATGTTACATGTCCAGCAGCAGCTCATGTCTTACATGCTCACAGCAATGTCTGTGAACGTATTAGCAGTAGCAAGTCTCAGTACTTGCTCTGCAGCAGCAGTGTAGCAGATCTATCCCGCCAAGACCAAATACATTAACACTGCCATATCCATTACCATGCAAATCCCTATTACCATACCAATCTCCCGAGAGTTGTCATGACATAATGATTTTTATACTGTACAAACTGAATATTTATCCCCTAACCCTAGCCCTGAACACATCCCTCACAGAAAACGTTCTGCATTTTTACATTTTCTGTATGATTTATAATCTGATTCATCATGGGGACCAAAGTATGTCCCTACAAGGTTTTTCTGGTATTACCATCCTTTTTGGGAAATTTGACCCCCATAACGTAGGATATTCCAGGACCACACACACAGAAAACTCTCACACACACACACACACACACACACACACACACACACACACACACACACACACACACACACACACACACACACACACACACACACACACACACACACACACACACACACACACAGTCTTGCTGTATGTCCTTACCTCAATGTTATCAGAAACTCATCCTTCTCTGTCTGCCTCTCTAAGGTGGAAATTTCCATGGCCTTCTCTTTGACCAGACGTATAGCCATTTGTGCTCTAAAGAAGAATGACTGAGAATTAAATGATGACCTACAAAAATCTATATTTGTCATCTGAGTGTATTTGCATGTTTTACTCTACAGGAAAAAGGACCAGCATGAAAGAAACAACTTAAATGCCAGAAGTATAACTGATTGTGTATGCGTTGAACCAGTAATGCATGACAAAACAGGTCTTACTCATCAAAAAGTTGACTGATGTCTATCTTCACAACTTCCAAAGCAACTTTTAGGATTTCAACCACATGAGGCTGTGCCATCCTGTTAAAACAAAGAAAACAATGTCCTGTCAACATGAAAAATAACCTGTTGGTAATGCTTTACAATAAGGTCTGATTAGGTAATGTTAGTTAAAAATGAGCGATACATTTGTTACAGTATTTACTAATCTGTCAACATTAGTTAAAAACATAATTGTTGTTAGTACATGTCCATTAAATATTACAGATACAACTTTTGAAATTAATAATTTATTAGTAAATGTTGTACAATTAATTCAGGTGAAGACATTTCAATATAGAATGTTTTTTTTTTTTTTTTTTTTAGACAAACATCTTACACAAAACAAATATAATTTTTAATTACATCTCACTTTAATTTAGCACATTTTTAAGATATTTATGTCATATACACTGTATATTATTTTCTGGTTTCACAATGTAAAGAAGCTTGAGGTCATACTTCTTGGACAGAAGGTGACCGAGGAACCCCACGGGATCGCTGTAGATCGGCGGAGCTCCTGGAAGGAAACGTGACTCCACATATCTGCATTAAACACAACTAATGAGCTATATGATTGAGTTATCAATTATTGAAAATAAATCTTGAGAAGGCTGATCTGCACGTTAGATGTGGTAAATTTGAACTGTTCAGTGGATGCATTTTTATAGCTATTTGTAATAAAATATTTTCAATCATCTTGCATGCAAAAAAACATGCTTACTTCCAGAGCTCCACCATTGTCTCGTTTTTGATGATCCCTTCAAACATGCCAAATGCTCTGTAGAAGAACAGTAATCAGTCTTTTGTGACATGAGTCATATACTCAATATTTGTCAATAAATGAATCAGCTGAATGGCCCTCATACCGAAAAATCTCCTTCACATGAAATGCTTCCATAAAACCTTTTACATAAATACGACCCAGTCTTTGAAAAACGCTGTTAAACACACATAAGCAAATAAACTGAAGTTATCATTTGAAATAGTTCAGAAGTAGAAAATATAACAAGAGCTCCTTAAATCTATCATGTTCAGCCTTAGCAATCAGTATTGCAATGCTCAAGATCACTATATAATTATAAAGTGCAAAGCTTTTTGCATCAAGTGGACAAAGTTCTACTCACCACAGCGCCACAATGAAATCATCATGTCCTTTAACTCTTTCCTCAGCACTGATCCTCTCGATCAGCTCCTTCACAGAAATCCACAAGTCTTGCATATCAGTGCTGTACAACACAGCAAACAAGGGTTGTGTTAGGAGGGACTGAGTTTACTCTCCAGGCTCGGAGAAAAGTCTGTAAAACGTGGTCCATTTCTAAAGTGTTAATGTGAAGACATATTCTGTATTGATTCTTCACAAGCGTTTTTTCTCGTGTTTTAAATTACGTTTAAATTAACATTGTGTAGTTTTAGTGTTGAAGAAAATATCCGTACATTTTTTTTATTATTATTCTTACAGTGCTTATTAACTGTATATCCTCCCATTATTTTAGTTTTTATTTTAGTTTTATTAATATTTAAAATGGTCATGTTAAATTTTTAGTAATTTCAAAGATTTGCTTTTGTCATTTTATTAGTTTATGTAGGCTTATTTTTTTTATCTATTTTTAGTTTTTATCTATTTATAGTTAATTATTTTAGTGCAGCTGTGCACATAAAGTGCAAATAAGTGCAATTAGCCTCAAAAAGTATTTTCTTTACAATAAGTTCAAATAGCAATAATGTTAAATGCTTTTTATACTAAGTTTTATTTATTTAAATATTGCTATTTAGGTTCATTTTTGTATTTCATTTTAGTTTTTATTTATTTCTAGTTAATAATTTTAGTCCTTTAACTTTTCAAACATTGCAACATTTCAAATATTATTTTATTCCAGCTTTATTTCAAATAGCAGAAATGTTTTAATATTTTTATTTTTAGTTAACAACAATAACCCTGCATCATATACATTTCTGTTTTTTACCCTGTTTTTTTAATCTTATTTCTTTCCGCAACCACCTCTGCTGCCTTCTTTAAATTGTCCAAGTATTTCAAAAACCCTTCAGCTCCCATTGTGAAGAGTTTGTCTGCCATTTCATAGTCTTCATCTGTCAGGCTCACACTCTCCACACCTGTATAGCAAATCAATCAGAATCAACTAAATTATAATAAGCAACAGTAACATTTAATGACTGGATATGACCGCAGCACACGTTTAAAAAACGTTAAGAGATTTTCACAGATCAAATACCACCGGATTACAACAAATTAAAAAATATAAGAAAAGAAACATTAGCTTACCTTTAGAGAGAAGAACAGTTAAGATTAAGATGGACAGTGATTTATTCATTTTGCTGTTTCTATCTCAGAACAAAAAAAAACAAGTAAGAGAAAATGATCACAACATGTCCACTGTGGACTGTTACGTCAAGAGTCAAAGCCTAGACTGAACTTTATCTCCATTTATATGAACTTTCATCTGTGCAAACACCAACTTCATTGCAATCATGGGAATCATTTCAATGTAAACTCTTCTTAAGGTCACAGTCGAGCACACAGAGCATGTTTAACTGCCTGTTCTCTTACGAGAGTTCTCTCGTACTGCGTCTTAGCTAAGACGCTGCGGGAAAAGTCTCTTTTCACGAATATTGAAGCAAAAAATTATCCTTAATTTTAATATTTGTAAAACGCATTTGCCACAGTATGCAGCCATAGGCAAGACGGCTCGTTTGCTCATTGGCTGTTGTACTAGCAAATGCATAAGCCTATCGAGCGCAGGCTGATGCAACATCAGACCAATGAGGCCACTTCCCGCCGACGCGGGCGTGGCCTCGCCCTATAAAGGTAGCTCGAAAAGGCTGACTCACTTGATTTTTCACCTCTTCAGCGAACCTCTCACATCGCTGGATCTCGGATAGGAAGCAAGCGTCGTCTGAGTGCAAGCACATCAGCGGGACGAGCCATCTGAAGTCGCTGGCCTTCGCCGCCTTCCACTGCCGTACCTGCTGCGCTTTCCGGCGCTCATATCCTTTTCTGTTTCTCTGTGTGTGTGTGTGTTCGCCCTGCGACACACACTCGTAAAAGAGCTCGCGTCTTTTTAAAGATGCCTTCCTGCGGCTCGTGCCGAGCCCCACTCAGCGAGGGAGACCGTCATGTCATCTGTGTCTCCTGCCTGGGTGAAGATCATGCAGCGCTCGCACTCGCTGACGGCGGCTGCCCTCACTGCGAGCTTATGCCTTTGGCGACTCTGCGGACTCGCCTGGCACTTTTCTCCGAGCCTGCACTCCCCGCCGCGTTGCCGCGCCGTAAAAAGCGCCGCTCCCAGCGGATTCCGGAGCCCTCTACAGCCCGACCGAGCTCGCCGGAGCGCCCGCTCGCTTCGCCGGCCTCGCCTGTATCACTTCCTGATGCTCAGCGCCCGCAGTCTGCCGCCGCTTCATCAGAGGAAGTCGATTTCAAAGCCGCGTCGGGGGATGAGGACACG
This sequence comes from Rutilus rutilus, assembly GCA_021464565.1. Lineage (NCBI taxonomy): Eukaryota > Metazoa > Chordata > Actinopteri > Cypriniformes > Leuciscidae > Rutilus > Rutilus rutilus. The sequence goes on from JAJAQA010000013.1 coordinate 3,497,875, forward strand.
TGCTCTCTGTTAGCTTCGGGCAGCGGCGATTGGTCGAGCTCTGAGGATCTCGCGCTCGCTGTTCGTAAGCCTAGCAGACGAGCCAACATCGAGAAAGAGTTGATGCGGGTGCTCTCGCTGGCCGCGACGAGTCTCGGCCTCGAGTGGTCTGCACCAGCACCTCCCTCTCGTACCCGGCTGGATGGTAGCTTCCTTCCCGGTGAGCATGCTTCTCCTGAGTCTAAGCCCGCCCCCTTTCTTCCTGAGCTTCATGAAGAAGTGGCAAAGGCCTGGAACGCTCCCTTCTCAGCACGAACTCGTTCGTCTGTTTCTCCAGCATTCTCCGCCCTGGACGATGCTAAAAACAGAGGCTACCAGTCACTTCCGCCGGTTGAACAGGCGATAGCGACGCACCTTTGCCCGCCCTCTGCTGGACGGCGGACGAAACCAGTGTTGCCATCCAAAGCCTGCCGCACGACGTCATCGCTGCTCGCGCGAATCTTTTCCGCTGCTGGGCAGGCTGCGTCTGCACTACACACCATGGCCACGCTGCAGATTTTCCAGGGAGATCTCCTCCGTAAGTTGGACGAGATGGGACCTGATGCAATCTGCCTCGCGGATTTGAGAAGCGCTTCGGATCTCACCCTTCGCGCTACTAAGTCTGCCGCTCAAGCTATGGGACGTGTTATGGCTTCCGCCACTGTGGCTGAAAGACATCTGTGGCTGACGTTTTCAGACATGGCCGAGTCTGAGCGCACCGCGTTCCTCGACGCCCCGCTGAATCCCACTGGTCTCTTCGGATCCTCTGTCAATGAGTTCATAGAGAGATTCGCAGAGGACCAGAAAGCGTCACAAGCCTTCAAGCACTTCCTGCCGAAGCGCTCCAGTTCTGCAGCGAGTCGTGCTAAGCCGACCCAGCGGAGCTCTCAGCCACAGCCCCCTCCTCCTGCTGCGTCATCACGACAGCAACGCAGCGCGAGACCCCGCTCTCGCTCTACCAGCCGTCGCCCCGCGCCGCGTGGCCCACGGCAGAGGATTGTGGTGAAACCGGAAGCCCCGAACACATCCTAGCACGCCTAGGAAAGCGCCGGTGTACAAGTCCCGCTGCGGCCGGACTCACACCCAAGCGCGCCGCTGTTTCAGTTCCAGGTATTGCGACTGTCTCAGCGTCTTATGCAACGCGCAAGCCCGTACAGTTGCCCGCTTGCCTGCACACAAAAGCCGTTTTCACGGCTACCCAGATATATCCCATAAAGAGTGTATTTTCTGGTGTCCCGGCCACGGCCGATGGTGCTATAAATGTAACGCTGATGCCCACTTCTCAGTGCCCATCCGTACACACAAGCACAGCCCTTCACACAGGGCTCGCGCCCATAAAATCGACTCAGGTCGATCGCGCGCACTGCATAGTAGACGTGTCCACTCCTCAGTGCACACGATCACTATGTCACGCACGTCTGACGGTTTCTGTAAAAACGAAACCTGTGCACGTTCGCTCTGCTCAGGCAGACAACGCGCCAGAAGTAGTAAAGGTGCGCGCTTCCAGCCCACACTTACTCACAGACGATATGAGTCCCACGGGACCCGTTCAGCCCTCCCTCACTCAGCTAAGCGCCATAGTGGGGTCGAGGACGAGCGCTCTGCCCGCTGTCATCAGCGCGCCCCACGCCTCGAATGCCACAGACATAACGCCTGTGTTACAGCACACCGAAGCGCTTCCGTTGCTCAGCCAACAGAGTGCGCTTCGCATCCAACCCTTAGCCATCCATGCAGATGCATGGGCAGCGCTTCCAGGGGTTTCGGAATGGGTGCTAAGCATTATAATGAGAGGCTACTCGCTACAGTTTTATCGACGCCCTCCCCGCTTTACGGCGCGTGTCGAAACTACGGTGAATTCGGAAGTAGCACACCTACTCCGAGCCGAAATTTCAAAACTGATGAGCAAAGGGGCTATAGAGCCTGTATCTCATGCTCAAAGCGAACGGGGGCTGTACAGCAGATACTTTCTGGTCCCCAAAAAAGACGGGGGCTGCAGACCCATACTGGATCTGAGACAGCTGAACAAAGCATTAGTGAAACGCAGTTTCAGAATGCTTACGACCAGGAAAATCCTCGCGCATATTCGCGAAGGAGACTGGTTTATGTCAATAGATCTGAAGGACGCGTATTTTCAAATACAGATAGCGTCACGTCACAGGCAATACTTGAGATTCGCCTTCGACGGTCAGACATACCAGTATACAGTCCTGCCATTCGGTCTGTCCCTAGCACCTCGCACATTTACGAAGTGCATGGACGCAGCGCTCGCCCCTCTCAGACTCAGAGGCATGCGAGTGCTGAACTATTTGGACGACTGGCTGATTCTGGCTCATTCACGATCAGAGCTCGTGGAGCACAGGACCATGTTACTCGATCACCTCGAGAAACTCGGTCTCAGAGTCAATTGGACGAAGAGTTCACTGAACCCCAGTCAAACGATTTCGTTTTTGGGCATAGTTCTGGACTCACAGTCTATGACGGCGCGGCTGTCGCCACAGCGCGCGCTCGGCATTCAGCGCGCAGCGAGATCTCTCCGCTGCGACGCGTCCTTCCCGCTCAAGACGTTTCAGAAGATGCTAGGTCTCATGGCCTCAGCATCGCCAGTTCTTCAGCTGGGCCTGCTCCGCATGCGCCCCCTGCAGTTCTGGCTGAAAGCGCGGGTGCCACGCAGAGCGTGGACTTCTGGTCGATTGCGTCTCAAGGTCAACCAGAGCTGCGTTACAGCTCTAGAACCTTGGACGGTGAACGACTGGTACCAAACAGGTGCAAGCCTGGGGACTTCCTCGAGAGTGAGAGTGGTGTCCACGGACGCCTCCACCTCGGGATGGGGAGCGCTGCTCGAGGGCAGACCGTTATATGGCCTGTGGTCAGAACGGGAAAAGCTCCGACACATCAACTGTCTGGAAATGATGGCAGTAGAAAACGCGCTGACACGTTTTCGTCCCCAAATCAAGGGCCACCACGTCTTAGTCCGTTCGGACAACATGTCGGTGGTGTCCTACATAAATCGCCAGGGCGGTCTCAGATCCCGAGATCTGTACAGGTTGGCGGAACGCCTCCTGGTATGGGCTCAGCACAACTTGCGCTCGCTAAAAGCAGCTCATGTGCCTGGGATACAGAATGTGGGTCCAGACAGGCTGTCCAGGAACAACATTCCCGCGGGCGAATGGTCTCTACACCCACAAACAGTCCAGCTGCTGTGGGAGAGATTTGGCAGAGCGGAAGTGGACCTCTTCGCGTCCAGCGAAAACGCTCACTGCCCCGCGTTCTTTTCCAAGAGCGAAAGCGCGCTGTCCCAGAGGTGGCCGCGCCGCCCGCTCTATGCTTTTCCCCCCGTCTCCCTCCTTCCAGAGGTGATAGAACGTGTGAGGGAAACGAAATGCTCAGTGCTGCTTGTAGCACCACTCTGGAGGAACCAACCTTGGTTTCCAGAGCTGATGCAGTTGGCAGACACTGCCCCATGGCCGGTGCCATTGAGAAGGGACCTTCTCTCGCAGGCCAGGGGCTCGATTTGGCACCCTCAACCGAAGTTGTGGGCCTTACACGTGTGGGCTCTCAACGGTTACCCGCTGATTTCTCAGTAGGAGTGCTAAATACTATCACTCAGGCTAGAGCACCGTCGACTCGACGGCTCTATGCCTCAAAGTGGTCGGTATTCTCCAGTTGGTGTGTGGCTCGGGGATGCTCACCCCTCGACTGTGAGGTAACGGAGGTTCTCTCCTTCCTTCAAGAGCTGTTGGATAAGGGCAGAGCCCCATCCACGCTCAAAGTATATGTGGCGGCTATCGCAGCGTTCGCTGAGACAACGCTCGGTCAGTCGATAGGAAGGAACGATTTGGTCATCCGCTTCCTCAAGGGAGCTAGGAGACTGAACCCTCCCAGACCCCCGTCGGTCCCTGTTTGGGACCTCTCTACGGTCCTGGAGGCCATGAAAGGTTCCCCTTTCGAGCCCATCCAGTCGATTAGTCTCAAACACCTGTCATTTAAGACAGTGTTTTTGCTGGCCCTTGCTTCAGTGAAGCGCATAGGGGACCTGCACGCGCTCTCAGTGAGCCCGTCGTGTCTGGAGTTTGGGCCTAGTGACTCGAGAGTCATACTCAAACCTAGGCACGGCTATGTGCCGAAATCCCTCAATACACCGTTTCGGGCTCAGGTTATATCCCTGTCCGCCCTGCCGGTGTTAGAAGAGGAAGGAGACTTGGGCTCTCTCTGCCCTGTCAGGGTTTTAAGAGCCTATGTGTCTCGCTCTGCTGCCTTTAGACAGACTGAGCAACTATTTGTCTCGTTCAGTGGACGTTCCAAGGGAACGGCTGTTTCGAAACAAGGCCTATCCAGATGGATAGTTGACGCCATAGCGTTGGCATACACCTCCAGGGGTCTTCAGTGCCCGCTGGGTGTCAGAGCGCACTCCACGAGAGGCGTTGCCTCTTCGTGGGCCTGGTCTAGTGGAATATCTCTACAGGATATTTGTATGGCGGCAGGCTGGGCCTCGCCGTCTACATTTATCAGGTTTTATAACCTCGAGGTTCCCGCTTTGCAGGCTAAGCTGTTATCGGTGTAATTGAACACTGAGAATGCAAGCACAGTGCGTTACTACTATCTTACGGGCAGTTCTACGTAAGACCCATATTCCCACTTTAGTCAAGGGTGTCTTGTCTAAGTGATGTCTTATATTACGTCTGCAGACGCAGCCACATATCAGAACGGAGAGTTCCTCCTCTTGTTCTAGGACTCTATGTCAGTCCCTCTGGTGATTGTGCACTGTAAATCCTGGGTCAGCCTCCAGGTTTATGGTTGTTAATCCCTGCACGCACGGCGTCTTACATTGGGTTCCCGCAGCGTCTTAGCTAAGACGCAGTACGAGAGAACTCTCGTAAGAGAACGTACTCGGTTACTAACGTAACCTCGGTTCTCTCTAGAAGAGGGAACGAGTACTGCGTTCCCTGCCGTGCGTACGATTCACTTTGGTTCGCTTCTTCGTTGAAATAAATCAAGTGAGTCAGCCTTTTCGAGCTACCTTTATAGGGCGAGGCCACGCCCGCGTCGGCGGGAAGTGGCCTCATTGGTCTGATGTTGCATCAGCCTGCGCTCGATAGGCTTATGCATTTGCTAGTACAACAGCCAATGAGCAAACGAGCCGTCTTGCCTATGGCTGCATACTGTGGCAAATGCGTTTTACAAATATTAAAATTAAGGATAATTTTTTGCTTCAATATTCGTGAAAAGAGACTTTTCCCGCAGCGTCTTAGCTAAGACGCAGTACTCGTTCCCTCTTCTAGAGAGAACCGAGGTTACGTTAGTAACCGAGTACGTTTTCATTTCAAAGTTTAACAACATCAGGTTTGGGTCAGGTTTATATTTTGGTAACTTTATTTCAACACTCTACTAGTTATAAGTAACTTTGCAACTACATGTCAACTGCCAGTCATTAGAGTATTAGTAGACTGTCTCCCAGTTAACACAGAACGTTCCCCTAATGTTATTTTTTGGTTATTTTTTTGGGAACCAAATACTTACGTTAGGGGAACGTTCTTTTTTGGTTTTATTTTTATGTAACAATAAAATAACGTTCCCAGAACGTTGCTGTTACGACAGAAACGAGGAAACAATTTGCAAGTAAACACTCCTTTATTTAGAATGAAATAATGTTGATGATGATGATAGTGAAAGTCCAAGATGATGCAGGCTGTGGCGCAGGGACTTCGATGGCCAGACACGGTGAAGACAGAAGTGCAGGGTGCTCTGAAGAGGCGACAAAATCCTGACATCAAACGAATCCACAAGACGGTGACCGGAACACAGGAACTCAGGACGGAGACGATGAACAGGAACGGGAACGGGATCAGACACAACACAAGCACTTCATACAACGATCTGACAGGGGAGATGAGAAAGTGGTGAGTTAATATATTGTGATGAGATGGGCTGCAGCTGATGATGAGTGATTGCAGCTGGATCGCTGATCAGTGATAACAAGCCGGACACACCCACTCACGCGCTCACACACATGTAAACAAACAAAGCACGAGACGAGAGATAGACATTGGATCTATGAACCGTGACAGTTGCTGGGTGGTTACCATAAAAAATAACGTTCTGGGAACCATAACCTAACATTCTGAGAATGTTCTGGGTACCAAAAACTAACGTTATGGGAACCAAAAATTGTTAGCTGGGCTGCTTAATATCTGCAAAACCCCAACAGACATTCTACTGACCATATGTAACTTTGCAAGTACATGTCAACAACTTACCGAACAGTTTATTATTATTATTATTATTCATTTTTTTATTTAACCTTTATATAACCAGGAAGTCCTTTGAGATAGAATCTATTCTCCGAGGGAGACCTGGCCAAGACGGCACACCAGTTTCAATTTAAATACAAGTACAACATAGTCAAAACAACCAAGCAAGCATCACATAGAAAGGAACAGGTCACATATGGCAGTTACATTTTGTTGTCCAGCCAAAAACCTAAATACATGTATGATAAAACATTTTCAATTAAGTCCCCATTTAGTGTGTTAATAGTTATATTATCTGGGGATTGGGAACGAGCCCTTGAAAACGTCATAAATTTGGTTTTCTTATTTAGCACTAACTTAAGGCCATGTAGTGAGACTTGAAGCTGTTGAAAGGCTAATTGAAGGTAATTTATGGCTTGACTCAATGAAGGGGCAACTGAATATATCACAGTATCATCTGCATAAAGGTGCAGTTTAGCAGTTTGCGCATCCTTTCCAATATTATTTATAAATATAGAAAATAAAATAGGGGTTAAAATCGAACCTTGAGGAACACCCTTGGAAATCTCTAAAAAGTCTGATTTAAGACCATCTATAGAAACACATTGCGTTCGTTCTGTAAGATAATTTTTGAACCAATTAATAGCTGTGTTTCCTATTCCAATGTTACTTAATCTATTTAGCAATAGCTCATGGTCAACAGAGTCAAATGCTTTGGACAAATCCACAAATAAGGCAGCACAATGTTGCTTTTTGTCCAAGGCATTTATAATGTCATTTAATAGCAACAGAGTTGCTGTAACAGTGCTGTGTCCAGCTCTAAAACCTGATAGTACATCAGTTAAAATTTTATGCTCTGCCAAATATTCTTTTAATTGACAGTTTACTTGAGCTTCCAAAATTTTTGCAAGAATAGAAAGTTTGGAAATTGGTCTATAATTATGAAGATCTGAAGGGTCGCCACCCTCTAGCAAAGGAAGCACATAGGTTGCTTTACATAATTTGGGAATTAAATTTGTCTGCAGACTACAATTAAAAATATATGCTATCGGCTTAGCTATAATTTCAGCTGCAACCTTCAATAAGAAAGGTTCTAGGTTGTCTGGTCCTATGATTTTTTTTGGAGCAATACAGACATCCTCTTTTAAAATGGGTCTAAAAACAAAAGTTTCCGGTAGTGCTTCAGTGCTGGAGTCAGAGCAGTGATAACTTGATTTGGACTCATTGAAAGTACAGCCAGCTGATACAAAGTGATTATTAAAATGTCCAATTATGTCAATTTTGTTTTTAATTTCAACTGAATTTACAAAAAATATGTTGTGGAAGACCTGAAAAAGAATTGGAACCAGACAGAGACTTAATTTGCTTCCAGAATTTAGAGGGGTTATTAAGATTTTCCAACCTGATCTCACGGGAAAACGTACAAATTCTACAAGGTGGCTAATTCGTACGAATTCATACGACCTCACTCTTACAAATTAGTACGATTTGTGCAAAATCGTACATATTTTACGAATTGGCCAATTCGTATGAATTCATACGAATGACCTACCCCTGACCCCGCCCCTAAACCTACCCATCACGTGGGTTTAGACAAATCGTACAAATTCGTACGAGTGAGGTCGTGAGATAGCGTTGGATTTTCAGACACAGTTTTTATATAGTAATCTGATTTTGCTTTTCTGGTCATGCTTGTGCATTTATTTCTTAAAGTTCTAAAAGCAGTCCAGTCAGCAGTAGAATTTGTGGCTTGAGCTTTACCTCATGCAACATTTTTTTCTCTGATCATAAAGCTTAACTCTTCAGTAAACCATGGGTTATTCCTCCCGCCAATCCTAAATTTCTTTACAGGAGCATGCTTCAAATAGCTGAAAAGGCATCATGAAAATATACCTAAGCATGTTCCACATCAGGTATCAGACAGACAGACAAATTACAGTTGTACAGATATTAATACTTTAATAAGAGAAAGTTGACATGTAGTTGAAAAGTTACTCATAGTTATAGAATGTATAAAGTGACAAATTACAGTAAATACAATGTCATCATTGCAAGGGCTTATGATTTTTTTTTTTTTTTTTTTTTTTTTTTTTGCGCAATAAATGCAATCTGTCAATATTTAATTGAATGTAGGTCATGAGTTTAATGCACTTTGCCGATAATCAGTGTGAAAGTACATGGTTTTGTGCTTCTGATCAATATTTCTTCAGTCAACAGCAGTTTTTAGGGTCAGTAAAAGGCAGTCAATCAGGATGCTCCCTCTCTTTTCCACTAGTGTTAATATTGTTTATTTTTACATACTGATAAAATAGACCTGCTTATCCTGCATCATTTTCAAGATCAATTTGTCTTAAATTTACATCAAATGATGTCACATAAAAGTCATTCTGATGTGGTCAGTGTAACAAATAAAAGTAATAAAAGTATTCACCAATATATGCCAGTATAAAATCACTTTTGTAGTTTTGTTATTGTTGCTATTTCATACTGCAGGGACATGTTTTTGATGAGTATTTCTGATTTTTATTTAATTTGCACTTGTGTATCGGAGACCAGCTAGTAAGATAAGTGAAATAAGTAATAATATTAATATATTAAATGTTATAGAACATAGTAGTTAAAGACACTTAATATTAAGTGGGACACTTACACATAATAAGTGAAAATAGACACATGAAAATTGATCATAATGTTGTTGATTAATGTGTTCAGATGCTGGAAGATGTATAACAAATCTAAATAAACAGTTTTTTATCATGTGAAAACAAAGTTTACAGTGGAAATTTTTATTTTTTTTACTCAGTATTTACTAATGTATTTTATTTTCATTTCAATAACAGCATGTTAAGTACTGTTAATAATACATTGCTGGTATAATCATACTTATTGACAACAGCTGCAATCATATGAAAGAGTAAAAAATAAAAAAGGGCAATTACATCTTTTCATATCACAATTCTGACTTTTTTTCTTTTTTCAATTGCAGGTTATAAAGTCAGATTTGCAAGATATAAACATGCAATTGCGAGAAAATGTCAGAATAGGGAGCTGACTTTTATTCTTGGGACTTTATAACTCACAATAGCGAGTTCATATCTTTATTTATTAGAAATATTAGTTTATATCTTGCCAATTCTGATTTTATAACGCACAATTGTGAGTTTAGGCTATATATCACAATTCGGACTTGCAATTCTGAAAAAAAAAAAAGTCAGAATTATGATATTAAAAGTTGCAATTACCTTTTTTCATTTTTTCATTTTTTTTTTTCTGTGGTGGAAAACAAGCCTCTATACAATCCTGACATTTTATTCATAAAGAGAGTTTACTCCACTAGCATATCCCAGACTTCATGAATCTCTTTGATTCTGTAGTGCATAATCTCCTCGAAGTATCTGTGGGAAAAATTTAAATTGTGAAGATTGAATAAAAATGTATATTTATCTATGGCTTCTATTCAAATGCAAATATGGTATGAAAATGATAAATCTTACAAAGCAATTAAATCAATCCATTTTTTTTCAAAGTCAAAATCCAGATCAGTATACTCTTTCAGATTCTCTAGGAAACGATGAATGGCTTGAATAAAGTTCCTTTATGATTCAAACAACAAAAAAACAAAAAATAACTTGTCAAATATGAACTGATTTCAAAAAGATCAAACAAAGCTGAAATCAAATCAAAAAGAGGAATGAAAAGAATACATGTTTCAACATATTCAGATTTAGAGCAAAGTATTCATAAATAATTCATTGTTCTTAAAGGAGAATTTTTTGTAAATTTGGAGTGCTGTCAGTACAGAGAACAACGACAAAAATCGGTGTTGCCTACACCGTGTTATCCTCTTTTTAAAATTTGCACCCTGTTGACTTCAATGGGAAGCGCTTAATTCAGCCAGCGCTCATACCTGTATTTACATCCTGTTTTCGGTCGAAGTCCACAGTAGTCGATTGTCGAGCTCACGCGCGTGATCATAGGTAACTAACTAACTGCGCGAACTCGACAATCGATTATTGTGGACTTAGACCGAAAACGGGAAGTAAATACAGGTATGAGCGCTGGCTGAATTAACATCATTTCTATCCATATCTTTCACATCTACTGCAGTCAGATTTACCGTGTTCACTCTGAAGGAATCACTCACATGGCTGGTGCACTTGTAATGACACATGAAGGATGTTAAGAGGCTAAAAGCAGGTTTAAAACTTGCCCCATTGAAGTCAACAGGGTGCAAATTTTAAAAAGAGGATAACACGGTGTAGGCAACACCGATTTTTGTCGTTGTTCTCTGTACTGACAGCACTCCAAATTTACAAAAAAATGAGCTCAATGTTAAAATTGACCGGAGTTCTCCTTTAAAATAACACTTGTTCTTTCTTGTTCCTCTTACTTTGGTGCTTCTTCAAGCTGTTTTCGGGTAAATGCTTTACTTTTCAACAGCTCATTAACGACAACGCTCCTCACTTGATTCCATTCACTGTAAAAATATAAGTTATACCATTCCCGATTGATTATTCGATTGCAAAAATCATACACAAGAACAAGCTAAATTTCAGCCAACAAAGTGTTTCAGAACCAGACAGTGTTTTACCCAGATCGCCAAGATTTTTTACTGAACATATGAAAAATAAAGAGGATAAAAGTCCATTTCTTACTTCGCTGATTGCTGGAGTTCATCTGAACTTCTGTATTGTTCTCTGATACCACAAAAGTACCAACTACAGAAGAACAGTGTCCTAATTACGCTATAGCAAACAAAAGATTATGAAGAGGAATATATTATATATGCATTACATAGAGAGCACGAAGCATTAGTTTTCTAGATAAATTTATCAAGAACACACAACTTGTCTTTACTGAAAGGTGATCATAAAACAAGATAATTCATTCACTGTTTTTTTTTTATTTTTTTTTTTTATTTGTCTTACCGCAAAGGCAGTGATAGTTGATTATCTTCACCCATGGTTATCAGAAATTCAAAAAATGGACACAGACCCAAAACTGACCTAAAGATGAGCTCAAAAATAGTCTGTCTGCAAGACAGAGAAAAACAAATAAAAAAATGTCTTACTATTTTAAGATTAACATATTAAATCAATATGATATACCGTTTTTTCCGCACTATAAGGCGCACTTAAAAGCCTTTATTTTTTTTCAAAAAACGACAGTGCGCCTTATAATCCGGAGCGCCTTATATATGGATCTGGCGCCTTATGTTAACGTCTGTTAAACAACCGCTGACTTAAACCTTGTTTATACTTTCGCCTGACACCGGAGCGCGAGCCTCCGCTGACTGCGCGCGCAACTCCCCAAACAGACGAGGCATTTATACTTGACGCAACTGTTTTGTTTTAGACTGAACACCAGACCATATAACTGATTTAGACGCGCAAACTGGGTGCCGGTGTGATGAGATGTACTACTAATATCCGTCTGCTCAAAGTCATGCATCTTCGGATCAGAGGCGCGCGCGCTGTTAAGCCGAATCTGCCCGAGCAGACGGATTTTTTTTTTTTTATTAACTTCGCGCTCATGCGGACGCGTCGAGTATAAACAAGGTATCTTGGTTTACATTTGGACTTTGGATGTGATCTTAAAGGTTGGTGACCACTGCATAACGCAAACCAAGTCAAACGTTTGACTGCAGTATTTTCTATTCTATGCGCCTTATAATCCGGTGCGCCCTATATATGAAAACAGTTCTAAAATAGGCCATTCATTGAAGGTGCGCCTTATAATCCGGTGCGCCTTATAGTGCGGAAAATACGGTAATTAAACATGAGAAAATGTTTCATGTCTTACCTGTGAGTGTGTGATGCATCTTCCCCTTGAAGAATAAGGATTATGTGATTTACTCTGTTCAGAAACCTGTTGATCTCAGTAATCCCAAAGCCGACTTCAGAAAGTTTTTCATAAACAGGAAGAGAGTAAACAACTGCGCTTTTGCCAATAGCCCTGAACAAAATAGAGGGATCATCTTTGTTTTACCATAGATTTGTCATTAATATCACTTTAAATTCTCACAAATGTTTATGAAGTATATCTACATGTTTACGTGTCATTCCTTTCTGAAACAACAGATGAACAACTTTTGAATCAAAAACTGCTATTTCCTTAAGCTACTAACAAACAAAATCTAAAGTCTCAGATACATGGATACATATTCATTAATCATAAATCATGGTTAATTTCATGCAGCATAGATGTCCACTTGCCAGTTAGACTGATTGAATCTGTCCGAACCAAGAGCTTCATTTCCACGTCTGTAATATTCCAGGGCCAAGGCGTCAAAAAATGTATCAAAATTAAGTTTAGTCCACCTAGAAAATAAAATTGGAATCAGTTACAGTAAAAAGGCACAATAAAAATTCCAGCCCTTGATTCTGATTGGTGGAGCCACGTTCAATGTACATTACTCTACGAGGATACACGTAACCTCATTAGTTAATATTGAAATATATATATATATTTTTTAATAAGCTTTAATAAGCTCTGAGAAGCTGTGGTTTACAGTGAATTTAGATCTGTAAACCACAGTTGATTTATTTACAACAGTGCCATCTTTGATTTTTAATGGGAATGAAAGCAGGGCTGTGAGGGACAGGCCTACATCTCTCCAGTGGGTTGTACTGTTATTTAATAACAGTGTCAGTATTACTGATACTAATATCAGTAGTATTGTTTTTGGATTGTTCTGCTGACAAAACACTGCAAAAATATCTTTCCAAGAAATTTCAGTAGATGAAAAAACTTTAGACAACATGAGCTCTCAACAGCGGATGCCATAGATAACACAGTAAGCCAATCCCTCACAGCCTCGCTTTCATTCCTGTCATGGCGCTGCTCTGAATAAGGTTTATTGCTTTATTTAACAACATTCAACAGAAGCCCTGAGTCACATGTGTCAAACTGTCCTGCGCTCCGCAACTGAGTTTCTCCAACTCAGCTCCAAAACATGGATTTGTTAAACAAGTTTAACCCTTTGGTTATCTCTGGGGTCTTTTTAACCCGCAAATGACTTTTGCTCAAATAAAAAAAAATGTTCTCTTTTATCCAAATGGTATGAAACTTTCTACGGCTCTCAACATTTTCTAGATCAGGGATGGGCAACTTCGGTCCTGGAGGGCCACTGTCCTACAGAGTTTAGCTTCAACCCTAATTAAACCTGAACAAGCTAATTACAGGCAGGTGAAAAAAATAAAAATAAAAATGGAATGATATCTGTTATTATGTTAGCTTGAAAAAAATAGTGACACAAGTTGTCTTCAAGGTCCCTGGAGACCCTGCAATGTAAATATACAAAATTCATCATCAAAACACATAGACAGAAATAAAGTGGCACACTTCCAACAATCCAAAAAACATCCACAATGCAAAATTATCATGTTCACAAACGCGCACACACACACACACACACACACACACACACACACACACACACACACACACACACACACACACACACACACACACACACACACACACAGAGAGAGAGAGAGAGAGAGAGAGAGAGAGAGGGAGAGAGAAAGAGACAAAAGTTACTGCTTTATTTGCTCATTTGTTATGCTATCATTGCATTTTGGTGTTCATGTCATGTATTTGTACTCAATATATAATATAACTGTACATATCTGTTCTGTTACAGTTAACTGAAGTGTAGATTACAGGGGGGTACAAAAAATGCTAAACTTTGACAAAAAAGTAATTTAGATTTGAATCCAACTGGAAAAACTTATCTTTAGAAGAAAATAATAAACTTATCTTTAGATAAAAAGATATCTTCTAGTTAGTCAAATAGCAAATTGCTCTATAGCAATCTAGTGGCTAAAATGACCATTTTTTACTTTTAAAACTACATTTTACAAAATATGGGCAAAAATGCTACACTAAACCATGTGAAATTAGCCATGTTATCCCCATTAATGATAGTTACAAATATGGGTCTTTAATAAAGTGAATTTTACATAAAATGCTGTTAGTTTTTTTTGTAAAAAACCTATTTAAATAAATATTTATTTATTTATAGAAATTTAAAATATATCATAAATCCTCCAAATACTGCACAGATGTTGAGTAAAAACATTAATAAACAGAGTAATCCCAATTGGGATTGGGATCCCAATTCGTTGGTAACTCCTACCGACATGACGTAGGAGTGACCGAATGAAAAGGGAACTATATTTTTGTCGGGGGAACACAATACAAGGATCATGATCGTTCAAGTGGTTTTACAGATAATTATGAAATAGTTTTAGTTGCCTGAAAGAATGAAAAATGCCAAGGTATAACTATTAATTATGTAGTGGTTTAAATTATATTTGTAATATTCAAAATTTCTTCCTTACTTCAATAGACCATTCCTTGTATCCGGGTCTAAAAGCACATGATACTTTTCACTTGCGTTTCTCAACTTAATCAGCTCTGGCCATTGCCTGTAACACACAAAATTGTTTTAAATTTTTAAATGCTCATTTAACTTTATATTTATCAATCTGTCAATCAGTAGCATAGTCTTACGTCATAGAATCCAAGTATTTCGCATGGAACGATGGACTTTCAGTGTGTTTCAAAACTTCATCCCAGTAAAAAGCAATCAGTCCAGATGTGGTTCTAGGAAACACAGAAGAGAATTTTTTTTATTTAGAGATGTCATTAAGTACAATATTGAAGTTTAGAATTAATATTAATAAAGGTTCTTACCTTAATGATATAAGGAAATCATTCTTCTCTTTTTGCCTTTCCAAAACTGAAATTTCAAAGGCTTTGTTTCTAATCTTTTCCATAACCATCTGCACTCTTCAGAGGAGACAACAAGTGGTTAAAATTACACTTTATGAAATGTAATAATTTTTTGTCATGAGCTTATGTGTGCATTTTAGCCCAACACTTAAGTTTGGAAAAAATACATATAATAAATAAAATAAAATAAAATAAAATAAAATAAAATAAAATAAAATAAAATAAAATAAAATAAAATAAAATAAAATACATCCATTTATTATATTGCATCATTAATCCATAGTTGCAAAACTCAAAGCTCAAAACAGCTCTTACTCCTCATAAAGTTGGTTAAAATCTATTTTTCCGATGTCCAAAACGGTATTCACCCCAGCTTCGAGCATGTTCACCAGCCGGGATCTCACCACCCTTTTAAATGTCAAAATACAGAATGTCACTTTTTAATATGCTACCCTTAAAAACTAGAAGTAAAATTATTTTGTAGTACAATGCATGTTTTACTAACTCCGTGCCTACACTGGATGCGAACGGCGCAATGCGAAGCGCCAAACGACAATAGAAACCATTAAAATCAGTGATGCTGTCTACACTGGATGTGGCGCAGCACAGCGTGACACGACACAACAAATTCCCCAGAATATTTCTCCCAGGAATGACAACTTTTTCTAGATGACGTCAACGGTTGTGTCCGGTGTTGACACGGTGTAATCATCACAGAATCTCATGGAGATCCTAAAGAGACATGGTGATGGGGAAAAAATTGAGATGGGAGGAAAAAATATGTCAATGCTATAGCGTTCCCTCGCAAAAGTTTTGTGTTCAACCTAGAAACTTAGTGTTCACTCACAAAACCTTAGTGTTCTGCGTTTTGCTAAAGTTTTGCGTTCCCTGAGAAACTTTGCGTTCACTCGCGAAACCTTTGAGTTTCTTCGAGAAACTGGGTATTCGCTTGCAAAACCTTTGTGCTCCCCCAAGAAACTTTGCATTCCCTCACAAAACCTTTGGTTCTCCCATAAGAAACTTTGCTTTCACTTGCAAAACCT
This sequence comes from Rutilus rutilus, assembly GCA_021464565.1. Classification (NCBI taxonomy): domain Eukaryota; kingdom Metazoa; phylum Chordata; class Actinopteri; order Cypriniformes; family Leuciscidae; genus Rutilus; species Rutilus rutilus. The sequence continues at coordinate 3,513,923 of JAJAQA010000013.1, forward strand.
TTGCGTTTTCCTTCACCATGTCCCTTTAGGGGCTCCGTAGAATCTTCACATAGCTTATTGCTGAGAATATTTTAAATACAACATCAAACAAGTTTAAATTAAATTATAGAGAGGTCCTACGCCTTGGCCAGAAGGTAACTGAAGAACTCCATGGGTTTACTGTAGATTGGAGGGGCTCCTGGAAGATAGTATAACTCCACTTCTCTGTAATAAACAAGTCAGATGAATAAATCAAGTTATGAGCAAAACAAAAGATATATGGTGTGGATGGTGGATTTGTAAGGCCAGTGCAAAATCACATCTTAGACAAGCACTTTGACAAAGGAACACTGGATCTTGTGTTATTCACTCTCAATGAACACATGCTTACTTCCAGATCTCCACCATCGTCTCGTTTTTAAAGATCTGGCGGTAAATGTTGAAATACCTGTAAAGCACATTGATAGGTATTATATTGGGTTTCAGAGAACTTGTCAGAAGAAAACGAGATCTTTTAGTGTTTTAAAGGTGCTATATGTAGTTTTTCTACTAAAATGAATCCTTTTTTTATTGCCTGTGTGTGAAGGGGTTGTAATCTCACATTAAAATGATCCACTTTGCGGGTTTTGCTCTTACCTCAGAAAGCAAGTATTCTTATTTTTATGTAAAGGTGCCGGGTCGGATTTACCGCGAAATCCAGTGACGTGACCTGCATGCGCGCTCCCGAGCCTCTCGTCTCGTCTACTGACTTTGCACTCAACAGCGACGACACTGCAACTTATGACATGGACTTATGACTTATGCAACTTATGACTTGTCTGATAATACTAATAAATGACCTGCTCCCAGCAAAACACAGACTCCAACACAAACTCCACATATTGATAAAAAACTAAAAAAAAGTTTTTTCTGCTGAAGCTCGTAAGGCCAGATGTGAATCGGGTGAACTTCGGGTGAAAACATGGATCAACATCGGCAGGGCATTTGAATCATGGAGAAACCTCATCTACAAACCTAGAATGTACATTTCCTGAAGAAAATGTGAAGTGGTGCTTGCAGTGGCAAAATTCGGCACAGTTGCTAGGGTTCCATACTTATCATGGTACGAGCATGGAGCATTAGTTCAACGTCAAGCTGATAAAAGTAGCCTATTATTGTAACGTTGCAGTGGGAGTTTACCTGAGTTTCCAGCATGTTGTGTGATGCTTTCTCCGGTGTGTTGCGTCTCAGTCTGGTCGATACCCACAGTGCTCGCTCATGAGTTCGAGCACGCGCACGAACACTCGCTTGTAAACTTATTGGTTGCAATCTGAAACATCACCGCTAGAGGTCGCTGAAAACTACATATAGCCCCTTTAAGAATGTGTAAAGATGATAAAGCTCTTACGGAAAGAACACATTTTCAGCGATGTCCTTGAACGTTGCCACAAATGTACCAGCAGCCGCAAACGGAAATAATTTCCTGTGAAATAAAGAACAAGCAATATAAATATATTTTTTAATCACCAAAAATCCTACATAAATAAAACAAGACAAATTTGTTCTTTATCTAATAATTTTGACCAGTTCTAACTATAACCATGAGGTTCTAAAAATCATTCTAACTCATTCTAATGGATCTAGGTGAATAGCAGAGTGAGTCCACAACTATAACAATAGCGGAAACAGAGGAAAGATATTGGTCTAAATTATTCTTATTTTGTCTTCTGGAATCAGGGTTTAAACAACAATTAATATTCAGGGTCATTATCGATTTAACTGCACTGACACTATCGGCGGAAAACAAAATTTGAACTGAATTGAGCTGGATAATGACACTAGTTGAGCTAAATAATGAAACCATTGTCTTCCATAGAGATGCTTATAGCTGATAGGTTTCATATCTGCTGAACTTTGCAACATTGACACTGTTATTGAATTGACTTGAGGAGAACAATAACACTTATTTTCTGAAGATCTGCTTTACAGCTGAAATTGAATTGGTTTCATAATTGATTAACTTTACGATAATGCTCTTATTTTCCTGTTCATTAAAACGTAAAGTTGCATTGAGAGGATCTTTAAAGTGCTGTATATATATACATATGACTTAAATAAATGTGAGACAAGTAAATATCTTCTGAAGCTTCTTAAGGGCAGTACTAAACAAAACAAAACAAAACAAAACATATCTTTAAACAAAAAACAATTCACACCAATCATTCTGTTCAAAGGTTTACACCCCTGTTTTGCCTTTTTGAACATCAATGAACGCTTGCACCTTTTATAATAGTTAAGGACGAGTCCTCAGTGTGAAAAGATCATAACCATACAAATACTGTTATGAGGGGTTCAAATATGCAAAAGGACAAAGGACTCATTAACATCTATCATGAAACATCCAGGTAACGACACAGTATTAAGAATCATCTTTTCAACTGGTTCATTGAGATTTGTATTCAGGACTTGTGCTTAGAATAAACATTACTATCATTACACAGTATTTGAGAGCATTGGACAGACTTACTGTATTACATCTGACTCATCCTGGCTCCCGCTAGCGCTCTCTGGTTTTGCAAACTCTCTTAATTTTTTTACCCAACTTTGGACAGCGATCCTGTAAAAACAGAAAAAGGTAATGATAAGGAAACTGTTGAACCTACATATCAGTAGCAGACACTTTAAGGTACATTATCCACTGCTGGACTTACCTAGATTTCCTGACCTGATCATCTCTCACTATTTTCTCTGTAACGTTTCTGACTTTCTCCAGGAAGTCTATAAAGACTACAATCCCAGAGTTGAGGATTCTAAAGTCGCGAGATGATAGTTTAGCACTCTGCACACCTTTAAAACAAAGACAGATTCTTTAAAAACTACAGAGAAACTGGGGGGGGGAAATAATTATTACCACAAAAGACAATGCCAACAGTTGTCAATATATCCAGAACATTATTGTTAGAGCTATCGCATAAAGGTTGAGTTTAATTGTTCAGCCACAATAAGAGGGAAAACAACGTACCGTAGCAGCAGAGAAATGCAGTTAAACTTACAACAGCCAAAACCTTAATCATGTTTCCGTCTTATGCTAAAAGAGAGAAAAAAAGATCTAAGTAGGCTACTAAACATGCCAGAAAGGAACAAAAACCAATGGATGTGTACTTTGTACTGAATATTATTGTGAACAGAAGAGACAAACACTTACTTTTTGATCGGCGAGTCTGTGCACACTAAATATCCTTCACTGTTTGACTCTTGGCTTATATGGGTCATTACATGGTCAACCGTCCACAGCAGAGCAAATGTGTGTACTTGTCAACAACCGAGCCGGGCAAAAGGGTAGATGGATCGCTAGATGGGTCTAAACAAACATTTATCCGTTAATATTTGAGTGTTCTGTCCATCTTACTTTTGGTGTTATTTAAGGTTACATTTCCAAATTGAAAAATAAATAAATAAATACAGATATGTACCAGGGTGTAATCCTTATTAATAATGTACATGGAACTAAATTGTAACATGCAGTATAGAGATTAGTTTAGCATGGACAAGCTAATGTTTTATTCAATGGTATTTTAGAATCATTGACATACTATAATAGCTTTTGTATTTGTATTTGGTTGTGTTTATGTCAATTATTAGTAAGCACACTGAGGAAGGTAGTTGTTTTTTTTAAATTAGTTTAAAAAAAAGAATGTAGGTTAATATTTAAAAGTTTTAGTTTATTTGTTCATTATGTTTAAATTATTGTAGTACTTCAACTAAACAAAAATAAGAATTTTCTTGGCAACCAGCTGATTTTTTAAAAAGGGTTTATTATAGTTTTTTATGTTATAGTTATAGTTTTAGTTATAGTTAATTAATCTGGTTGTGCCATCTGTTATATTATTAAGAGAAATAAACTGAACCATTGGACAATGTTATTGAAAATTGCATGTCAAAATGGAAATATAAAATGACATTTAATGATTCTGGTCAATTATGATGAATGATAAATAATAAAAATAATTGAAATGTAATTAAATGAGATTACTATTATCGATATCAATTAAATAACTAATATTTACTATTATGAATTCTAATAATATTTCAACTTTATAATAAATGTAATACTTTTGACTTTCCCCCCTCCAAATTTAAATTGACCTTGCTCACAAATCCGCCATTACTAAATAAATCTTACAAATCTTCAGATGAAAGTCAAAATAAATATTTAATAAATCCAAATTAACTATTTGCAAGATTTTTAGTGGGTCAAATCAAGTTAAAGTTCATTAAAGGCAGAACAGAAGCCATTTTTTATTTAGTATAACATGCTGTAATACAGTAGCCTGGGTGCCAGCCCGAACCCCGCCCACAACATTTTTTGGTCGGGAAGTTCGGTCTGGACTCGATCTTTTTAACTCAATGTATATGATTCACTCGAGTCGATTCACTCGAGTAATTATGCTCGGCTCCCAGAAGGCCGGGCCAATCAAATTGCCAGGGCGGGCTTTAATCGATGATGGACAGATGATCTGCGGTTACGTAATCATCCACGTCACCAAAGAGCGATTGATTTGAATTAGTTTACAACAAAGAAGACTGCCGCTGGAGAATTGAGATTTCATGAGTTCACACCTGCAAATAAGTCAGATAGAATAAATGCGTATATTAGATTCCACGAGTTCACACAAATAAGTCAGATGCGTATATGACGTGCTGTCCGAGGAGGGATGTGGGCTCGGTAGCCATACTCCCCCCGGTATTCCTGGTTGTGAGAGAACAAGCCAAGACAAGAGTGAGGATTCGGGGTGGTGGAGGGATGCTGAAAAACTGTCAAGGAGTGTTAGGTAGGGGAGACCGGGGACAGTTGCAACATTTTTTGCATTTGGCTCTGTTACTCAGAGACGTTTTGGATTAGACAAACCAATTGTTTATACTATAAACTTACATCTGTCTGTTAATAGTCTAAACCATTTAAAGATTATTCCAGAATCTACATTTTTCACAATTTGCATTTGAATGTAAGGAGTCAGATGTTGCAACTGACCCCGTGCCCGGGGACAATTGCAACACTGTTTGGGGATGGTTGCAACATGTTACAAATACAATATATGTCAGTTTTAGCAAAATGATTATTATCAAAAATGTAAGTTGTAATAATATTACACTGTTATTTACTCATCAGCTTTGATTAATGACAATTATAGATTTTTCTAGATGAGTAGGCCTTATGTGCAGATGTAAAATATTCAAATTTATATCAAATACAGTAGGCTTTTAGTAAAATAAGAAGAATAGAACAATTTGTGAGGCAATCAACTTTTATTTAGCCTATTGTCATGTAAAACATTTTTTTAAACTATATTTTATATTATCATTTTTCATTTTAGCAAAACAAAGGTTAACAATGTAATGTCAACAATATAACTGCATCTTGCATCTACTTTAACGATAGTAACTTTACAGCAATCACTCTCATTTTAACAACTGTCAAAACTGTAATATCAACAATAATATAATACTCTGGTTTCAGTCAGAGTCACAGTTGTGACATGTGTACACATCACCTCCAGGGGTGCAATCCTGGTGTGCCCAGGATTTACAGCTCCAGCACTGTAACCAGACTTCCCTCGACCTTGAATAACTCTCGAGACAAACTATACAGAATTCATCTGATTCTGATTCTGATTCAGGCATTACGGTCTTCAATTTTTTGCTCTTCTTTCCCCCTTTTTTTGTAACTTTTTTCTCTCCAACTCTTTTTTTTTTTGCCTTCTTGAGAAGAATGTTGTTCTTCTCGATCTCCAATGCTATCTTTTCTGGAGTGTCAGTCAGAATGGCAGTGGAGCGCCGTTTTCTGCCTTTGGTGGTCATTTTTCTGGGCTCTGCTTTGGGATGTGGCCGGATAGCCTCTGGAGAAAAGCAAGCAGGTGAGGCTGGTGGAAGAGATGTGAAGGCTTCAGATGAGGCTGGCGGATGAGATGTGGAGGCTTCAGGTGAGGCTGGCGGATGAGACATGGAGGCTTCAGGTGAGGCTGGCGGATGAGACGTGGAGGCTTCAGGTGAGGCTGGCGGATGAGACGTGGAGGCTTCAGGTGAGGCTGGCGGATGAGACATGGAGGCTTCATCTTTAGGCCTAATTCTATCCTGTCCCTCCCTCTCTGTTTTCAGACTTCTCTCTCATATTAATATGTCCCTTAATAAAACAGTCTTCCCCTCATTTCTTACCTCTTTGGGACATAACCCAAAGTATAGGTCAGCTGCCTTTTGTAAATACTGCCTGACGGTCTTCTCCTGTTCATCTGTAAACACTCTCCTGCTGCTCCAGTAGCCAACACCTGGTAACTTATCATGTCCCTCTGCTTGCAGTCTCCCTCTCTTTTTGTGGAACTCTCTCGCCACTGCCCTGACTGCTCTGCCTTCATCCCTGATAATGTTAGAGGCTCTCTCCAAAATACAGAGTGGGACCCCTCTGTCTGAGACTCTCTTCCTCACTCTGGGCATACTGAAAAGAAAGATAAATATATGTATATTTATAGATAATTAAACTATTCACTGTGTCCTCCTCTGCACATAAACACACAGTTGCACCAAAGCATGGCCACAGACATCTGCACACGTGCGCACACACACATAAACTTGATGAACTATATTATATTTAAGTAAAAACTTGTGTGCAGATGAATGAAAAATTATGAATGAACTTGTAAAATGTTAAAAATACTGCTATGTGGTCTGTTTTTATATGTATGCATTGTACGGGACTGTTGCAACTGTCCCCGTACCTGTCAGCCATGATAAAACCTCATGTGCTAGCTAAACAAGGTGGCATTGATAGGGGAGACCGGGGACAGTTGCAACACTTTTTGCATTTCTCTCAGTTACTCAGAGACTATTTGGACTAGACCAACCAAATTTGTATATATTAAACTTGCATCTGTCTGCTAAATACCCATACCATTTAAAGATGATTATATAAGACATATCGTTCACAGTATTTATTTGAATGGAAGAAGTCTGATGTTGCAACTGACCCCGACCCAGGGGACGGTTGCAACACAACCCAGTTACGGTTGCAACATGTTAAAAATACCTTAAATTTCATTAATTAACTTAAGATTTTTGTCTCAATGAGCATATAATTCTGAAAATATTAACTGTTTTAGGCCTACTATAATATTATAGTATTATTTATTTCAATAATATTAGCCTATAATTTATTTATTTAGTCATATTTATCAAATAACAGTTATTGAGTTTTTTTTTTTGTTTATGTGTAGAACATAGGCCTACATAGATTCAGTGTGCAGGCGTTACAGATGCTATTCAATCTCTCCATATTTAAGTGTCAGACAGGAAGAATTGAACAATTTGCAATGCAACAAAACTTTATTAAACATGCAATTTATAACTTGTTGCAACCGTCCCCAACCCTATCAGCCATGACAGAACATCATGTGCCTGCTAGACACACTGACTCTGACACATGCTAACCATGTCACTTAGAAGTCAACACAACAATAATTTAAACTAAGTAAGTTTTGATTAATTCATACAAAATGTCTGGACATTTATGACAAAAAATATATCTCATGAAATTTTTTTACTTTCATACCTCCAAAACAAGTTTTTTTCAATAAATGCAGCAGCAGATGTTGAATATGTCAACTGTCTTTTTGGTGGGGGGAGGGTCTAACTGTGCATGTACAGTATGAGTGTCATCACTCTAGCTTGTTTCTGATTGGAGAAAAATGACATGTTGCAACCATCCCCATGTTGCAACTGTCCCCAACATTATGAAGCTGCAGACTCGGAGCCTGCATCTACAGTCCCGCACCCAGAGTCCCGCATTCTCAGACCCCTCATTTTTCGAGACAGCGCCTCCTGCTGTTCGGAAAATCGTATAACACCCTTATCCAAATGCCATTGAAAACAATAGGAAGCAATACGGTCTCGTTTTATTTAAAGTTATCCAAATAAATATTTGTGTTCCCTGCTTAATGCATGTGCCAAAAAAAACTCATTGTGTTCTCTGACTAACAAATTACCCAGTAGTTATTTTTTGAGCGTGGGTGTAATTGAAAGAAAATTACTGATGGAAGGCATACAATTACTATGGAAGCTTGACTCCGCCACTGAATAATAAATAAATAATAATAATTGCGACTTTTTATCTCACAATTCTGATTTTTTTTCTCACAATTGCAATATATCAAGTCAGAGTTGTGACTTTTTCTCAGAATTGCGAGATATAAAGTCGCAATTCTGAGAAATAAAGTCGCAATTGCATATTGAACTATCTTCTGAAAAATATTATGTGATATTATACTGTATTGCTACAATGTTTTTTTTTATTCAAATTCCCAATTTTTCTTTCAGTTCAATAATGGTCTAATTAACATTATACCATGCTAACATTACAAAACCAGTTTTTTGATATTTTGAATGCGAAGCAAAACTCAAATAAGAATAGACAAAACACCAATAATAAACAATTCTGTACTTTATTTAATGATCACCTAAGCATCATCTTGCTGTAAACAGGACAAAGGAAAGAAAAAAGGAAATAATTGTGTTAGTGACTTTACTTTTCGTCTTCAATTGCATTAAAAAAAAAACTCCTCATTTATAAGTCGCTTTGGATAAAAGCGTCTGCTAAATGAATAAATGTAAAATGTAAATGCATAAGGTAAAATAATTTCTGGTAGGCGAATGTTCCTTCTTTTTGCAATCGCTCTGTCAAATTCCTCGACTTCACTAAAATAAAAGATGAATGCCATTGTCAAAAATATTGTGTAATAATAAATAATATTTTTTTGCAAATGCAAATTACAAGCATACCTAGGGTGATAAGTAGGGCCACGGAGGAAATGGCTGGCAACAACTTCATATCAGTTAAATTAATATTGATTCATTTTAATACTACGTTTTATAATAACTAATTTAAGTAGTCTACATAAATTATATAAAGTAAAATAATTACTCCGGCATTAATTAATTCAACTTAATAGTTTTAGGAAAAAAGGTCCGGTAATTTAAAAAAAGGTAAAATGGTGAATCTGATTAAATAATTAATGATGACATTCTTTGATATTAACACACTTAATGTATTTAATTGGTCTACTTTAAAGGTGCATTGCGCAACTTTTCATGTTAAAAATACCCGTTTTCTAACCCATACATGCTTAAACAATTGCCTGATGGGCTGACTGAGCCCTTCTCTGATCACTGCGATTGCCTCTATAATCCTGTACAGTAAAATAAATAAGAGGGATTCGGGTCGGAATCTGAGACTGGGCGTGACGTCATGCGCGTTCACGGCACGCTCATATGTCTGGCAGGTTTGTGTATGCGCCGACGCCGCCATTCTCCGTAGAAAATGGATTCTAAGAGACCGGCTTGTAGTTCATTTCAAACACCAACGCAAACTCCACGTAAGATAAAAAAAAAAAAGAGAACTTTTGTCTAGTGCAACCAAAAGGTCCAAATTGGAGTCAGACAGGCGTCGGGGTAAGACGAGAGTAAACATAGGGAAGGCTTTCAACAAATGGAGAGATCTCCGGTCTGCTCTAGGGCTCAAACGGGATCCTCAGTTGGCTTTTTTCTTGATAAAAAGGTAAGATAAATCCCATTCTCTAATGTCTGATACGGCCAATAATGACAATAAATGACGATCCATAAAATGTGTAATGCTTTAGCGTAAGCTAGATAAATGTACAATCGGAATAGGTTTTACTAACTTACCATTGTCAGTGATCAGGTTCAGAATGATTGTGATATAAAATGCTGATATATAAGTTAGATACTTAGACACAAATTTTGAGCAAATTACTGCTTAATTACGATGTATTGCTATTGGAATATGCTACTTAGCTGATCAATAAAACAGGCTAAACCCCCGCAAATCTTCGGCGGATTAGCCTGTTTGGCTTTTATGGTAATGTCATAGTGCCACTTGATTGTTTATTACCTTGAGACATTTGGGTGTACTTTGTTGACCGACTGTGTGGTATGGTATCATGATTACAATTTTGAGCTTTTACAAAGTTATAACTTATATTGTTCATGAACGTGTTTCCATAATAATAGTCATAAGTGGATACAGTAAACACATAACACAGTTCAACATGGAGATAGATGGGAATAAAAAACGAAGTTTTCTACTACCCCCATTTTTTCCCTCACACATAAGTGTATTTACTCAATTGCCTTTCCTTTCACATATTTTAAATTACTTGCAGATTTAAAACTTTATTACCTCTGAAGACATTATGATTGTAAACAAAAGATTTGTGCGGCTGATGCTCCTTGGGTTATGACCAGCTCGAGCTCGTGCAAGCGTGCGTGTGCGTGTGGTCCGTGAGCGTGCACACCTCTGGTTGCAGTTTCGCTTGCCGCCAGAGGGGGCGTAGTTCTGCGAAAACTCAGACTCTCGCGCAATGCACCTTTAATGTCAACTAATTTTAATCAAATCAAATTTTTACAATGGATTGTCTACCAAAAGTCCAAGGTTAAAGGCTAACGTTAGCTATCAAAATATTTTCTGCGAAAAAAGGCGAAAAACATACATTAACGGCTCACATTTTGTTACAAACTACTTTACAAATATTAAATGGACTATTCATATGTTGGTGTATCGATGAGCTATAAAGTAGTTTGATTAAAAAAGAAACCGAATGAGGTATGAATTCGCTAAATAAAATTGACGATACTCACGTTTCGGCTTAAGTTCTTCACATGTTTATCCGATCTAATTTAGGAGGCGCTGTCTCGAAAAACGAGGGGTCTGAGAATGCGGGACTCTGGGTGCGGGACTGTAGATGCAGCAGGCTCCGAGTCTGCAGCTTCATACTACTCACTGTCCCCGGTCTCCCCTACTGAGTTTTCTTATCCAATGAGAAGACACTTGCTCTTAATTATTCATGACACCACGTGGAACTTTCCAATGACAGACATGTCAAACTGTGATATCGCGTAGTAGATGAGAGAGGCAATGATGGGACGCGCGTTTGTTTTCGTGGTGCAAAAGTTCCAGTTGGTTGGCCATCAACAACGGACACATCTAACTATGTGTGTGTGTAGCAACCATTCAAATGGAGAATGGTGGACTTCGGCCTTGTACACAAATGCAGGTTTCGTCTTGCGAGTGATGCGGTCCCGAGGACTTTTCTATCGCTTCAGAGGTGTGTGTGTGTGTCTAAAATGTAACCCTGACCGTTTTACTTGCCTTTTGTTAAATAATCACTCGTTATTAAAATGTAGATTTTTCGATAATACCTCAATTGTATGGAACGTATGCTTAATTTGTGCAAATTTCTATGTCACTGTCCATCTTTATTATGTGGGTTTAGGGGGCGCGTAGATCTAGGCTGTGTACGGAAGGTTTTTTTTTTTTTTTTTTAAGCGGAAAATGTATTACTTTCAAATATATGCATTTATAGTGTGTATATAAACAAATATATATTTTATAATGACATAATTATACATATACATGTACATTTATATGTTTCAAATAGCCTACAATTATGATTACTGTAGTAGGCTAATATGTAGCAGGGCATTCAGTTACTTTTGAAAGGACAAAAATAAGGTGTCAGTGTATTTCATTAGACTTTAACTTTGCCAGCTATAAAAAAAAATCTAGCATTTCCTCACGTTTCAGCACTGATTTTTTTTAGTGACAGTCGATGTGCAAGGGCCAAAAACAAAACAAAAAAACACCCGCCCCTTCCGCTAACCCCACTGGACCTCTAGGTTGAAAAATCGTCAATGCAAGTGAATGGGAGAAAATAATTATTTTCTGGTCCCGTTTGAATTGTGCCATGAATGTGAACATATGTTGTCTGTGATTTTTTTATATTATTATTAGAAAATCATTATTTTCTCCCATTCACTTGCATTGACGATTTTTGGATACATTAATATTTTTTAATGATGTATTTTGAAATGGAATTTGGTAATATTGTAGTTTTGTTACTTTTTGTACTATTTATCTTAAAAATTTAGAAGCAGCACAATGTCTGGTGGACTTTACAGTCGTATTGTTAGACGTGTTTAGGATAAGTCTTTTTTATTACCTCACTGTGACTGTGAAGTTGCTGATTTTCAGATATGTGTGAATGTGAGCAGTTATGTCTTATGAGGGCAGATATTGTAATTTTTGCACTGTTTGTGAATTGAAGGAATATGCAATTAAGCAGTAAGCACTGTAAAATTAATTTAATATTTACTATAAAGTATGCAGTTGTTCCATTCTATTGTCTGTATATTTAAATGTGTAACTTAATAAATAACCTTTCCTGCTTTCAAAGTTTTGAGAATCTTTCCTTTCATCACAGATGTTGTTAAAAGCCAAAAAGGTGCCCGATAAGTTACGGTAACTCAATTGTGTGTAAACACTAGTTTGGCGACACATGAGATTCTTTGTATTTTCTGGTTTGTAGTAAGAGTTTATTTAGGGCATCTTCGACGCTGAAGATCGTTTCTTTTGTTTTAATTTTGGGTTTTTGGTGAATGTTGATTTTAGTTAGATTAGAAATAGATTTTGTTTATATATAGTTGTTTTGTCTAGTTCTTTTCTCTTTTCCTCGTTCTATTGTGAACCTTTTCCTTGGTTAAGATTTCTATGTTGTAGGGAATCGGTTTTGAGGAAACCGATTGCCTTAAATGGTTTAAGTTAATCAAACTCAGAGTAATAAAGTAACATAAGACTAAGCAAAACCTATTGGCACAAAATAATGACAGAACAGGAGGGTATTCTTAAGTATTTATTGAAATACATCATTCACTTCACAAAATGTTCAACTTAAAGCATAAAACAAATCAGAATAGTTGACATGCGTGCTTCAGACATGATCACGCAGAGGCGTTCCCAAAGCATCATCGACGCAATGCGAGTTTCCTCGAAAGGGAACACATTATAGTGAGACGAAGAGATCGCTCAAACCTCCTCATATCGCAATAATTGCATAATTTTGTGGAAAATGAATAGAAATGCTCGGAAATGTGACGTAAACATGATATTTTGTACATTTTTCTTCATTCCATGATATATACGATGCCAATCTCCATGCATGCTTCGACTCACAGACCTGTGACACATCAATACAAACATCACCAACTAGTGTGAGATCACCCAAATATTTCTTACGCAATCTACATACAAAGAAAAGTCATACAAGAAATGCTTCTCGTCTTCAGTCACATAGGTATTCATAGTTAGATTACAATAATTACAGAATCTGTCTTTGGAATATTACTCCATCTACCTGTTTCTATGGCTAAACAGTGCCCTCAGCATCTGAACAAGAACAAAGATCGCAGAATATAGTTGTTTTATGCATTCTTGTAATCACAAATAAATGGAAGCAAGCGCAACTGTGTTGTCTTTTTATGTGAAATGAGTCATTGTAGGCCGTATATTTCATCAACTGTGTTTGTTTGGTGCTACCTGAAATCTATGCATTCACCACAGACTTTACAACAGCATCAACTCTTCTTCATTTGGATCGCCCTTGTGGATTATATTTATTCCCCCTTTTTTTCAACTTTTTCAACCATTTTTGTCTGAGTGAGTTATTCGCTATGACGAGACTGTGGTCGCGACTGAACTGACTTTGAGTTGATGTTTTTTTGTGCATAGACTGTGCAATGATTGATCTTTGGATTACAGGTTCCTTATATTCATTACACCCACATTATCTATATTCTCATATTATCAGTTTGTGTTTCTGTGTGGACATTTTATGGACTAAGTTGATAGTAAAGGACTCTTTGGAGCTGTTGTTTGGTGATTGTGGTGTAGGCCTATTGTTGATTTCTGGTGTGGTTGTATTTTTCAAAAAAAAAAAAAAAAAATTGGTATGCATTTGTTTTGAACTGTTGTTTGGCAAATATACTTGGATGTGGTTCCCCCTTATTTTTTGTGTTTCATTTTGTCTTTGAAGTGTTACAACGGAAAGCCGGAATTTTTCTATCAATGGCGGGTAAAGAGTTAAATAGAGAGTCATGAACAAAATATTACAATAATAGATTACCACAAATTAAATAGGTAAAAGTAATGTGAGTTGGTAATATAATAGAACAGAGATAACAGAATTGAGACAAGCATTAATATTAATTTGACAGATAAACCTCACATAGAAAGATCTAGTTAGTTCTTTCTATCTCTCCATCCAGACATTAATGCTGTACCTCAGATCAGTTGATTTCACTGGTTTGTCCAGAACGGTCACTCTTCATGGACACACAGCTGGACTCTGAGTTTCATCTCTGACTGCTGAATCGACTTATAATAGAATACAGTTAATCATTCATATAGAAGATTTAATGTGGAGTTGGCAATAGATTAAAGACAGCATATGAGAATGTATATTCTGCAACTGAAAATATGATTAACCATTTTATTACTGAAAGGTGTCCATAGATTTTTAATTCAAATTTAAAAAATAGATTTTCATTTTACATTTAAAAGTGGCAATGTATCATTGCTTTTAAATAAAAAAAATAAAAGACAATAGATGATTTAATTGTGAATGTTACTATAATCAAAGGCATTTGAATATGTTTGGTGGGATGAATTACTCAAATTAAATCATTAACGGCCGTGTTGCAGGTTTTTTTTTCATCGAATTTGTGCAATTTACTTGTTGGTAATAAACATTTAAACTGTTATCCATTGTATTTTATGTTGTTGGGTATCACAAAGCGGAATATAATACGAAAAAGTAGGTACTATCTTACAGCGGTTTGCAACAATTCTCCTTTCCCCCACAATGCCATTACGTCACGTTGGGGAGAGAATTTACCAAAGCCCGCATAGAGAGTGACTATGAGAGTAGCAGACGAGAGTATTCAGATAACGTTAGCGCAGATTATAGATAAATAAATAGATATAGATAGACAGACAGATAAATAGATAGATAGGCTAGTATAGAGAGAGAGGCAGACAGCCAGATAGCATAACGTTAGCATAGATAGCTAGCAGCTAGATAGATAAATATATAGAAATATATAACGTTAGGTAGATTGACAATGGTGAACTACTGTTTGTGCTGGATGTAAAAACTCTGGATGCTGAGTGAGGCACGTCACATCTGGTCGCGGGGGTGAGCTCCTCGACCAGCGACCAAAACACACTCACTTCCCTACAGCACAAGCTTTCCAACGCAGTTTCCATGGGACGGCACCGCCGGCGCCCACACAAGCACCTGCCAAACACAGCGACAGACACGCGGCGGCTACGTTTGCAACAACATTTTCACCGGAGGAAGAGATAAACGCTTAGAAACACCCATATAGGTAGCATGCCTTCTATTTCTAGATGAAAAGAAAAAAAAGTGTCGTTATTGTGCACTGCTGCTCTTAGACTAGCTCCAGTGCTCATTGCTGCGTTGCTAAATGATAGCAACTCACCAGAACACTTCACCAACTCTCCACTCATTCTCCTCGGACCATGCATTTAATTATTAAGTATTTACGACATTGTGGTGGCGTTTAATTGCGTTCAACTCGTAAATACGATCTATACGAGATCACTTGAACGCACCATAATACTAGGCTGAGGCTACCTTTCCTCCACTTCTCCCCAATGTGACGTCATCACCGAATTGCGTAAAAAAAAACGTTAATACCAAAAACGTAAAAAAACTGGTCTTTAAGGACATTTTTGGGACATTTTAAAAATGATATACATATCTTGAGTGATTTATGTACCCATTAATCGACAGTGGTGGTTAACCTGCAACATGGGCTTTAAATAAATATTATATATGTAGATGTCTGTAGCAGAGCGTTTGCAGTATAAATGTCACTTCTGTAGAAACAAAAGTCAAGTCACCTTTATTTATATAGCGCTTTTTACAATACAGATGTTTTCAAAGCAGCTTTACAGTAATAACAGGAAAATAATGCAACAAAGTTTGTTTCAGCTGTACAGCAGATCTAGAAGAAAATACTGTCATAGTCCAGCTCAGAGGTGGGTAGAGTATCCAAAAACTGTACTCAAGTAAAAGTACAAGTACTTATAGAAATATTTACTCAAAGTAAAAGTAATAATCTTAATAGTTACTTGAGTAAGAGTAAAAAAGTATCCAATGAAAAAACTACTCAAGTAGCGAGTAACTTACTTCGGATCATATAGGCCTATATATATATATATATATATATATATATATATATATACATATATATGAAGACTTCATGATGCAAAGTGCCATCTGAAATTTTCTTCTAAAACAAGCTTTTTATCAAGCTCGTATATTTAAGTTCAGAATTTATTTTTCATTGCCATTTAAGTGAAATAACTGAACATAAACATACAAGCTTGATAAAAATGCTCTTTTAGAAGAAAATTTCAGATGGTACTTAGAGGCTTTTGCATCTTAAGTCGTCATGTATAAAATGATATTATTTAGATTTTGTTTATTTAGATGACTATTATTATCATAAGTAGGCCTAGCTATCTTTGCAACAAAAACCAGTAGCACCTCAATGCAGTACACAAGATCCAGGGGGCGGAGTTGGATCCAGATATAAGGGGTGGAGATTGGTAGGTTTAGGGGTGGGTTTAGGGATTAAGGGGTGGAGATGGGTAGGTTTAGGGATCAGGGGGTGGAGATGGGTAGGTTTAGGTATGTAAGGTGGGAGGAGTTGGATCTGGATCCGACTCCTCCCCATGGATTTCATGTTCTGCAGTGAGGACCATCTCACAAAAACAGAAGAGAGACGTAAGCATTATTTCTGCCATCTGTATAGCCCGAAAATCATTGCCTGTCCTCTGGTTTGTATAATAGTAACTTGTTATACAACTACATTTGGATTATTAGACAATGTCGAAATAAAGTGAATCTGCAGGGTTGCATTCAAAAGCATGTATTGACAGAGTTAAAAACTCTTCACATGTGCTCGCGCTCATGACTGCTACTGAACATCTGAACACAAAAAATAAATAAATAATTAAAAGTACATCGACGGATCTTCTTCTGACTGTTCTCCAAAATATAATCAAATGTATATTTCTTCAAGCATGTTTAAACTGGTTAACTGTGTCTATGGCAGGCAAGCATTCGTTTTCAAGTCGAGTTCGCACGCCACTGCGCAACAATACACACAAACTACCGCGGGATGGCGGGTGTTCATAAACTGTGAACAATGGTAGCTTATTTAATGTAGGCCTATACATTAATGTATATGTACAAACAGTGTCAGGAACTCAAACTCCATCAGTGACAGAATGGAGAAGAAACCAGACTCAGTCGCTCAGTTCTTCTCTGGCCAACGAACGAACAGTGTATGATTATGAATCAGGCATTACAGGTCAGAGGTCAGATTGGATCTGAATATTCAGAATATTTATCCAGTTCATCTGGTTGAAAATTTCCTGGTTTGACTTTGGATGAAGGATTGGATCATTCTGTAAAGTTACACACACACGTGTGTGTGTGATAATCACTGTGGGTTTGTGTCTGTTGATTCTGTTGAATGTGATTGTGTCTGTAGAGGCTCTTTATTCTCCATCAGCTGATCCAGAGAAGGTCAGACTAACATCTAACACCTGTAAGTAAAACACAGACAGTCAAACGTGTGCAACATTATTGCATTATCAACTTTAGAACAACTAAAAGAAACTACTTAGATGATTAAGTGAGAGATTATAATATAATACTGCGATACACAAATTGTTAATTGTTAAAGCTGTTTTTAAACATTCAGATTTTGATTTTGCTTCTAAATTACCATGATTGATAACCCTTGACCCTGTAATCCTGTATGACTGTCCTCTTTCTGTGTCACTGGGTCAGGTTTATTTATGATAAAGAAACTAGCAATCAATATTTACCATTATCTTTTACTGCAATTGACATTCTCTCAAAATACATAATTTAGGGATAAAAAGACAATGATAAAAGCAAAATATTGAATTGTTTGAAATAAAAAGAAACTTGAAGATATTTAATTGTTGCTATAAACTCTTATTAAAAAAATGAATTAAACTCTTATTAAACATGTTTATAGTGTGTAATTCACCATCACAAGGAAAGTAAACTAAGAAACTAAATTAATTTTCAATTAAAATATGAACAGTTTTAATCATCATTACTCACCAAAGCATCTCCAGTTTATAATATGCATCCTCCTCCAGATCAGAGAGCAGCTTCACATCTGAGTGTCTTAGATTATTTCCATACAGATTCAGATGTCTCAGGTGTGAGGGGTTTGATCTCAGAGCTGAAGTCAGAGCAGCACAACCTTCATCTGTAACACCACACTTACTCAACCTGTAGAGAACAATGACACTCTTCAGTGTCTCTGAGTTCAGGAAACACTGATATAATTTATATGATAAATATGAATTTCTCCTTTTTCCTCAACAGATTTATATATGAAAGCAGTTGTCACCTCTTCACATCATCCAATCATGCTTATGACTATCAAAAACATTCAAAAGTAAAATAACCTCAGAATGTTTGGAAAGAATCCACTGAAGATTAAACATCCTTTTCAGTTACTTGATGGTAAACCTTTTTTGTATATATTATTTTTGTATATCATTGATTATTCAACACAGGAGAAAAGCAGATGACGTTGAGACTTTTAAAAATCTTACTTGAGTATCTCCAGTTTACAGTGAGGATCCTGCAGTAGAGTAGAAAGCTGTTTGACTCCAGAATCTCCTACTTTATTCCATGACAGATCCAGTTCTCTCAGGTGTGAGGGGTTTGATCTCAGAGCTGAAGTCAGAGCAGCACAACCTTCATCTGTAACACCACAATCATACAACCTGTAGAGAACAATGACACTCTTCAGTCTCTCAGTTCAGGATCTACAGCTCAGATAAGAAGAACTTCACAGTCAGAGACTTAATCCACGGCACCATTAACATGTCCAGTCTAAGGTTCAGACCCGCTTCTACAAACTGCTTGAGTGGGTTAGTCTCCATTTGATAAAAATTGCAAGAAAATTCGATTTTTTAACTTACCATAGTAATAACAGTAAATTATGCATAATTACATGCAACTAACCCTCAACCAAATCCTAATCCTACCCTTATCCTATACTACTGTAAGTACATGTGGTTGCTTAATATTACTCAGTACTTAAATATATAATTACACTGTAACAATGACACCTTAAAATAAAGTGTAACCGAATATTCATTCTTTTTATGCAAGTACCCAAAAATCATCAACATATCTGTATATGAACACGGTTGTCACGTCTTTACATCATCCAGTCATGTTTAATCTATCATTAATATTGCAAAATTATGTCAGACACATTGGAAAGAATCTAATGAAAATAAAAGCAACATTCCCATTAGTAATTTCACAGTAGATTTTTTTTTTTTTTTTTTTTGTATGGCAGTCGTTATTTATCATTAAAATAGAGGACTATGTTGGGACATTTTATACAATCTTACCTCAGTATCTCCAGTTTACAGTGAGGATCCTTCAGTAGATCAGAAAGCTGCTTGACTCCAGAATCTCCTACTTTATTCACAGACAGACTCAGTTCTCTCAGGTGTGAGGGGTTTGATCTCAGAGCTGAAGTCAGAGGAGCACAACCTTTATCTGTAACACCACACTTATATAACCTGTAGAGAACAATGAAACTATTCAGTCTCTCAGTTCAGGATCTACAGCTCAGATAAGCAGGAACTTCACAATCAGACACTTAATCCACGGCACCATTTACAGGTCCAGTCTAAGGTTCAGACCCGCTTCTACAAACTGCTTGAGCGGGTTAGTCTCCATATCATAAAAATTGCAAGAATATTTGATAACACTTTATTTAACAGTGTCCTTGTTACATATGTTACATGAACTTACCATAGTAATAACAGGTAAATTATGCATAATTACACGTAACTAACCCTCAACCAAATCCTAATCCTACCCTTATCCTATACTAAGTACATGCAATTGCTTAATATTACTGAGTACTTAAATATATAATTACACTGTAACAATGACACCTTAAAATAGTGTGTAACCAAATATATATAAAAAAAAAAAATGTATGCAAGTACCCAAAAATCATCAACATATCTGTATATGAACACGGTTGTCACATCTTTACATCATCCAGTCATGTTTAATCATTAATATTGTAAAATAATGTCAGACACATTGGAAAGAATCTAGCGAAAATAAAATCAATATTCCCATTAGTAATTTCATAGTAGATTTATTATTATTATTATTATTATTATTTGTATGGCAGTCATTATTTACCATTAAAATAGAGGACTATGTTGAGACTTTTATACAATCTTACCACAGTATCTCCAGTTTACAGTGAGGATCCTGCAGTAGATCAGAAAACTGCTTGACTCCAGAATCTCCTACTTTATTCTCAGACAGATCCAGTTTTCTCAGGTGTGAGGGGTTTGATCTCAGAGCTGAAGTCAGAGCAACACAACCTTCATCTGTAACACCACAACATCTCAACCTGTAGAGAACAATGACACTCTTCAGTCTCTCAGTTCAGGAAACACTGATATAAATGATAAGATATATATGAATTTATCCTTTATCCTCAACAGATTTGTATATGAAAGCAGTTGTCACCTCTTCACATCATCCAATCATGCTTATAACTAAATAATAAAACTATATTTAATTGAAACTAAGAATCTCGTCTGCCAAAAGTCTTTGATTTCTAAAAAACTGAAATGAACAGACCACGAAGAAGTCCTCTGACCTATAGATTGTGAGTATGAAAATTCAGGACAGATTTTACTTTCCCTAACCTGAGAATAATCAAAATAAAGTTAAAGGTGTCTAGAAATATGCACCATAAAACACTATCAAAAACTATCAAAAGTAAAATGACCTCAGAAGCTTTGGAAAGAATTTAATGAAGATTTTTGTCTGCCAGCTTCATCGTGTGGCGCATAACATCATAAATGTGTAGTTTTATTCTCGGGCGCTGAGAAAGGGCGCCCTCGCTATCTAACCAATGGAGCTCTGATATGCTATTAAAACGTCACTAAATATGATTAATTCATCCAATCAGTGACGCATAGTAATAATTCTATGAATAACATGGAAGCCGTTTCTCAATACCAAGTACGCAAAGTTCGGACTTGAGTCCTTGGTAGTTCGGACTTGACAAGTTCGACTCAGGAGAACACAAGTCTGATAATTCTGCAAATGGAACAGCGGCGTACTTGATAGCGTCACTCAGCTCGCTCTGGCTACTCCGGTTATCTCTTTATGTATATCTAGGCTACAAATAAAACAAAATATGTTATAAACCACCACTCAACACAAATGTGGTTCAGGCAACGCAATTGATTATCTTCACTGCATATTTATAACACGAAATATAAAGCACAACCCTGACTCTTTTTGTTTTCATTTTAAAAATATGATAAATAAAAAACTGATTATTAAAAACTAACATTTAGCAAAAAGAGACAGGGTTGTGTCATTTTATTGTATTATATATGTACATACAGTGAAGAGAATGCAGGCAACATGTATAATAAAACATTTTATATGTTTTAAATATATAAAATAAAATGACATAATCTTTTTTGTTAAATGTCAGTTTTAATGATCAATAATAGCCATTATAAAAGTATAAGTAGCCTAAAAGGTATAAGAAGCTATACAATAATAAAGCAAACGATTCAGTCAACATAAGTCAGCTCTCTAGGCTACAACGTTAAAGTTAAATAGACTAAATAAAGCTATAAAACTTCACTTTGCCCTAAGCTTAACGTTTTGTCTGGGAACAAATTATAGATTAATGAGACAAATAAAATAAATAAATCGTCCGTTAGATATACACAAGACGATTTATATCTCATGTTAAACCACTAGACTGGAGACATCCGAGCCAGCGGCAAACGTCAGCAACACTAACCGAGGAAAGGCTGTTCTCGGCGGGGTACATGAGCGCCGAGTGTCCGATTGCCTGGTTCTCACAACTCCGAAAACGTCAGATCAAATTTTCAAATAGGCGCTATCTTTATCTCAGGCGCTATCTTTATAAATAAACCAAAGATTTGAGCTTTAAACAACTACATTCTCGCCTGAAATACTCTTAAAACTACATTTCGTGACACAATTACAGCAGTAATTTTAAATTACGCTGGGTTTCTCCTCTGCTATTAACGCTTGCTGGTTGGTGTGAGATGCATTCTGGGATACCTGGCTGTCTCAAGTCCGCACAAGTCACCTCTCGATGCATCCTCGGTAAAAGGGACACATCCGGGGATTTGAACTGGACTTGGCTAGATGTGGGGTGTTTAACCAAGAATGCAAAGAATGGACTTGTGTTCTTGGGGAGAACGCTCTTGCTAGTTGTTCTTGGAAGAATGAACTCACAAGGTGACGAGCACAAAGAACGCTGCTGACAGTTTGAGACGATGCGTTCTTGCTGGTATTGCGCACTAATAGATTTGCACAGACGCCGTCTGCAGTAATCAAACATAACGAGAATTATTGACGATAACAGCCAGGCTTTACCGCCTAAGCCTACCCTCAGCTCAAGAGATTACTCTACAACTGTACACTATGTAATGTATATTCATAACAATAAAGCTATCTACGCTGGAGATTCTCATTTCCGAAAACGTTTGAGCGCATTTTCGATTCGCCATAAATTTCCGAAAAATGCCAGTATTTGAAATCTAATGTACACAGTTGATTTCTCGCATCAAATGTTCTCAGAAGTGAATTTAGTGATGAAATATTGTACGAATTTGTAGAAAAACGACTTGCTGTATTGACCTCTCGTTCCTCGAATGCCTAAATGAATGCTGGGATATTTCTGCCGTCAAGTTCACACAAGTTACCAACCTATGCATCCTCTGTTTGATGGGCGTGTCAAGAACACTTACAAGATTTTTAACCGTTCTTGCCAAAATGCAAACTTGTGTATTGGGACGGTACTTGGGCAGCGACTGAAGACGTTTCACAAGTCCACAAGAAGACAAGTACAGACAAGAACGAGAAAGAGACCGTGCAATCTCTTCTTCAAACTCCGTTTGAAAGAAGACCACTGGCTGAAAAATTTAAAATAAATGGTGTGAAGGCAAGGAAGCGTCTTATACTAGAGGCTTTTCTTTTTAGCCGTGGCTAACCGGCTGCGGAGTAGCTAACTGGCTGTTCTGCTTCCCTTTTTTGCTTTTTAAAACTGCAGCGACCGATCGAGGTGTGAAAACGGTGTTCAGGATATGAAACATTTTTCGGAAAAAAATAAAAAAACACGAACACACAAATATGCATATGGACAACTGCCTGAAATTTGCGTTGATGGGGAAGGCTAACATTGCTACTCAGTTGGATGATGGCCATCAACTTTGTATAAGAAGGCACAATGAGGAAGTGGATAAGAATCGATATATTCTTTCTAAACTGATTGACTGTGTAAAATTTTGTGGTGCCTTTGAATTGGCTTTGTGTGGCCACGACGAGACTGAAGCCTCTGAGAACCCAGGCATTTTTAGGGGCCTTGTTAACTTCGCCTCGTCATTGGACGCTGCTCTGAAGGAGCACTTGGAGGGAGCTACTGTGTTCAGAGGTACGTCCAAAACAATTAAGAATGAGCTGCTGGACTGTATGCTGACTGTTGTTAAGGAGTACATTCACGAGGAGGTGACTGCGGCTGATTATATTGCCATTCAAGCCGATGAAACATCTGACGTGTCTGTCCAGTGCCAACTTGCCCTTGTACTTCGCTACTTTGACCGCTACAACGTCATCCAAGAGCGCTATTTTGAGTTCATACTGATTGAAAACGCGAATGCTGAAAACATCGCTCAAACACTTTTGGAAAGGATGAGTGCATTGATCCCACCCAAAGACAAGACAAAATGAATAGCTCAAGCTTATGACGGAGCGAGCGTTATGCGGGGTGCCACTGGAGGAGTTCAGCGTAAAGTGATGGATGTGTATGAAAACGCACTCTACGTGCATTGTTATGCACATCAGCTCAATCTGGTAATGCAGCAAGCCACCTCAAAGATACCCAAGGTCTCCACATTTTTTTCGGAGCTAGGTGGATTTTGTGCATTTTTTCAAGGTTGCCCAAACGGACCAGCGTGCTTGATGATGTTGTTGGCAGCAGACTTCCGAGAGCGTGTGCAACAAGGTGGAACTTTCACAGTCGTTCAGTGAACACTGTATATGAGCACAGGGATGATCTTCTTAAGTGTTTTAAGACCATTCAGGACTCTGGGAACTTTGATGCTGTGACTGTGAGAGAAGCAGGAGGGTTTGTGAGGATGCTGGAGGATGGTACATTTTGCTTTTTTCTCCAACTATTTCACAAAATCATGTCACACGTCGACCTGCTCTTTCAGCAGCTTCAGAAACGAAAGATTGACCCCATCTTCATCAAAGCTGCCATCTGTAACTTTGCCGACAGCATTAGAAACATCAGGTAAATGTGAAAAATCATAGAAATAACATGAATGCAGAATAATGTAGTATTAAGCGATTGTTTTATGTTTAAACAAGGTCTTCCATATTCACTGTGCAAGAGGAGATTCCAGCTGCCAAGCGACAGAGGACACTGGGGCCCGCAGAACAACATCAGATTGCTATTGAGGTACAGCTTATTTCACTTTCATAGGCCTCCTCTCGTGTTCCAGTCTACAGTAGTGCTTCACAAACTGCTGCACGGTTACTGGTGCCACTCAAAGGTCCTCTGTTGTTCTATAGTTTTAATTTTGTGTTATGTTTGGAGCAGTTACTTATGTTTTGCCAAATCAAATTCACTTTATCTGTTAGGGACTTCATTTGCTGAGAAAGTGCCACTACAGATAAAAACATAGCACATGTACATTACAATAATTTTATTTTGGATTTCCTCTTAATCTCAATTCACCAATGATTTAGTTCTATTGTAGATCCTTGATTAGTTTTGGTTTAGACAATAGTATTTCATACCTGATTTTTGCATATCCACATTTACACTTATATTCAAATTATTGTGACATAATTTAACCCTTAAACAGGCAAGAGTAGAGTAAGAGTAAGAATTAGAGTAAGAGTAAGAATTTTTGAAAAATGTTAGGTATTTTAGATTTTATGAGTTGTGACTCCCAGATTACATTGCCTGTTTAGGGTATAAAAAAAGGACCAAATCTATAACTGTAACTGCCATTGCATGTTTAAAACAATTAAATCCTATACTTCAACTCATATAATGTTGACATATTATATATCATTGGAAAGCTTCAAGTCAAGATTCGGCCTGTAAAAACCATTTTGAAATCGGACCTTGCGTTACCATAAAAATGGTTAAAAAATGTTTTGGTAAAATGGTAAAAAAAAATTGGCTTTAGGTCATGTGACCAGCATACTCAAGAATGACAGTATCAGTTTAACCTGTAAATTTTATAATTTGTAAAAAAAAAAAAAAAAAAATTCATAATTTATGTTAGCAGTGTTAGTATTATTTTTTCTAAAGAAAAATAAGTTATCTCAAAATCTGAATGTCCTGCACCACTGGCAGCCATGTTGGATTTAGGTCAGGCTGACTAATTAATCACAATTATGTTAATTAATAATTAATAATAATTCATATGTTATTTATTTTCTATGTTTTACAGGTGTGTGATACCATCTGGGCTCAGACAAAGGAGCGATTTGCGTTCACTGGGCACCTTGTGAGTTCAACACTGCTGCATGGATGGAGAGCTGTTCTCACAGCATGCTAAAACCTTTCCAAGTGCTGCATTGAATGCCACCGTGGAGGCCTATCCGATGCTGAACAAGACTAGACTGAAGACAGAACTATCCTTGGTCTATGAAAACCCGGAGTTTGAAAAGTGTAGTGGTGCAGTGCCTCTGTATCAGTTTTTTATGGAGAACAACCTTCAGTGCACATTTTCAGAAACTGTTAATCTTCTGAAAATCCTTATCACTACTCCAATGACATCAGCAGAATCTGAAAGATGCTTCTCCACTCTAAAAAGAAGCAAAACGTTCCTAAGGAGCACAATTTCTCAAGACAGACTGAATGCCCTTGCCATGCTTTCTATGGAGAAAAAGATTGTGAAAGACATGCCCAACTTCAACAACAAAGTTATTGATAGGTTTGCAACCCAGAAAGAAAGGAGAGCCAGATTTCTTTACAAGTGACAGTGCATAATCATCTGAGCTGCTTCTCTCCATCAGGCACTCAGCATCTCCTCTGCTCCTCCTAGCACAACAGCATCTCCACTACTCCTCCAAGCACTCAGCATCTCCTCTGCTCCTCCAAGCACTCAGCATCTCCTCTGCTCCTCCAAGCACAACAGCATCTCCACTACTCCTCCAAGCACTCAGCATCTCCTCTGCTCCTCCAAGCACAACAGCATCTCCACTAATCCACAACAGCATCTACTCTGCTCCTCCAAGCACTCAGCATCTCCACTCCTCCTCCAAGCACAACAGCATCTCCACTACTCCTCCAAGCACTCAGCATCTCATCTGCTCCTCCAAGCACAACCGCATCTCCACTACTCCTCAAAGCACAACAGCATCTCCTCTGCTCCTCCAAGCACTCAGCATCTCCACTACTCCTCAAAGCACAACAGCATCTCCTCTGCTCCTCCAAGCACTCAGCATCTCCTCTGCTCCTCCAAGCACAACAGCATCTCCACTACTCCTCCAAGCACTCAGCATCTCCTCTGCTCCTCCAAGCACAACAGCATCTCCACTGCTCCTCCAAGCACTCAGCATCTCCACTGCTCCTCCAAGCACTCAGCATCTCCTCTGCTCCTCCTAGCACTCAGCATCTCCTCTGCTCCCCCAAGCACTCAGCATCTCCTCTGCTCCTCCTAGCACAACAGCATCTCCACTGCTCCTCCAAGCATTCAGCATATCCACTACTCCTCCAAGCACTCAGCATCTCCTCTGCTCCTCCTAGCACAACAGCATCTCCACTGCTCCTCCAAGCACTCAGCATATCCACTTCTCCTCCAAGCACTCAGCATCTCCTCTGCTCCTCCAAGCACAACAGCATCTCCACTACTCCTACAAGCACTCAGCATCTCCTCTGCTCCTCCAAGCACAACAGCATCTCCACTACTCCTCCAAGCACTCAGCATCTCCTCTGCTCCTCCAAGCACAACAGCATCTCCACTACTCCTCCAAGCACTCAGCATCTCCTCTGCTCCTCCTAGCACTCAGCATCTCCTCTGCTCCCCCAAGCACTCAGCATCTCCTCTGCTCCTCCTAGCACTCAGCATCTCCACTACTCCTCCAAGCACTCAGCATCTCCTCTGCTCCTCCTAGCACTCAGCATCTCCTCTGCTCCCCCAAGCACTCAGCATCTCCTCTGCTCCTCCAAGCACAACGGCATCTCCACTGCTCCTCCAATCACTCAGCATCCCCTCTGCTCCTCCAAGCACTCAGCATCTCCTCTGCTCCTCCAAGCACAACAGCATCTCCTCTGCTCCTCCAAGCACAACAGCATCTCCACTACTCCTCCAAGCACTCAGCATCTCCTCTGCTCCTCCAAGCACAACAGCATCTCCACTACTCCTCCAAGCACTCAGCATCTCCTCTGCTCCTCCAAGCACTCAGCATCTCCTCTGCTCCTCCAAGCACAACAGCATCTCCACTACTCCTCCAAGCACAACAGCATCTCCACTACTCCTCCAAGCACAACAGCATCTCCTCTGCTCCTCCAAGCACAACAGCATCTCCTCTGCTCCTCCAAGCACAACAGCATCTCCACTACTCCTCCAAGCACAACAGCATCTCCTCCAAGCACAACAGCATCTCCACTACTCCTCCAAGCACTCAGCATCTCCACTACTCCTCCAAGCACTCAGCATCTCCACTACTCCTCCAAGCACTCAGCATCTCCTCTGCTCCTCCAAGCACAACATCATCTCCACTACTCCTCCAAGCACTCAGCATCTCCTCTGCTCCTCCTAGCACAACAGCATCTCCACTCCTCCTCCAAGCACTCAGCATCTCATCTGCTCCTCCAAGCACAACCGCATCTCCACTACTCCTCCAAGCACAACAGCATCTCCTCTGCTCCTCCGAGCACAACAGCATCTCCACTACTCCTCCAAGCACTCAGCATCTCATCTGCTCCTCCAAGCACAACCGCATCTCCACTACTCCTTAAAGCACAACAGCATCTCCTCTGCTCCTCCAAGCACTCAGCATCTCCACTACTCCTCCAAGCACAACAGCATCTCCTCTGCTCCTCCGAGCACAACAGCATCTCCACTACTCCTCCAAGCACTCAGCATCTCCTCTGCTCCTCCAAGCACAACAGCATCTCCACTACTCCTCCAAGCACTCAGCATCTCCACTACTCCTCCAAGCACTCAGCATCTCCACTACTCCTCCAAGCACTCAGCATCTCCTCTGCTCCTCCAAGCACTCAGCATCTCCTCTGCTCCTCCAAGCACTCAGCATTGTGTCTCTGGAGGAGCAGAGGAGATGCTGTTGTGTCTCTGGAGGAGCAGAGGAGATGCTGTTGTGTCTCTGGAGGAGCAGAGATGCTGAGTGCTTGGAGGATTGGAGGATTTTTTTGTCTGCCTTACAGGTGGTTTGCTGTAGCATAAGATTCATGATTGTCTCATGTGAACACTGAAGACCATGTATAGCATTTTTTATTGACTTGCTCACCATTCCAATTAATGTACAGTCTTCTCCATCTAGTAGTTACTCCATGTAATAACAGCGACTATTTAACTCTTTGTGTTTATTGAATATTGACTCTGTGCACTCACTGTAATTCATGCAAATTACAGCAATTAGAAGTTCACCTTGTATGACTTGGTTTCCAATGAATCTCAAATTGACATCTTTCTGTCTTTGAAAGAACAATATTTGAAATCTACAAGGAATTCTACAATTCTAAATTCATACTTTAATAATTACATTAGATGCTATTTGTTTTTGAGCCGTTACTTTGGTGTTAATGTAATAAACAAACAGCAGCAACTGTTTAATTTTTAAAATAAAATTTTTAAAACCACATTGTACCTCAGCCCCCCCTACTTTTTCCATCACCAGCCGCCACTGCTTAATTGGTTCATGATTAGTTCATATCTTCGCTAATCATGAGTTCATGTTGAAATAACTATTGATTCTGGTATAAGGATATGATTATTCATGTACTGTTATTGTAAAGGGTTACCAAAGATATGAGTTTATCCTATTACAGTATTGCTTTGGTTAGAAATCACATGCTAAAATCATAAATATGATCATGTTTTATCAGTGTAATGATTGTTGTCAGAGTGACTTACTGAATTGATCTGGATTCTTTAACCACAGGCATCAGCTTCTGAAGAGCTTCACCTGCTGTATTTTGGGCTCCAATAAACTGTTTTAGATCAAAAACATCCATCTTCTGCTCTGATGTCAGCAACACATAAGCCAGAGCTGACCACTGTGAAGAGGAGAGTTTGGTTCTTCCTATTTCTCCAGATGTCAGATAACGTTGAATCTCCTGCATCAGAGAATCATCACCCAGTTCATTCAGACAGTGGAACAGATTGATGGATCTCTCTGGAGAGTGATTCTTCCTGATCTTCTGTTTGATCTTCTGAACTGTTTTCTCTTTGTTGTAGGAGCAGCTTCCAGTCTGTGTCAGTAGTTCTCGTAAGAGAGTCTGATTGGACTCCAATGAGAGACCCAGAAGGAAACGCAGGAAAAGGTCCAGATGTCCATTCTTACTCTGTAAAGCCTCATCCACAGCTCTCTGATGCAGCTTAGATAATGAATATTTCTTCTGGTTTAAGATTTTAGAAAATAAACCTTGTTTGGGTTTGTCAAACACATTTCTGTTCTCATTTGTAAAGTGAATGTGTGCATATAGAGCTGCTAGATGTTCCTGGATGCTCAGATGAATAAAGCAGAAAACTTTCCCCTGATACAATCCCAACTCCTCTCTGAAGATCTGAGTGCACAATCCTGAGTACACTGATGCTTCTGTCACATCAATGCCACACTCTCTCAGGTCTTCCTCATAGAAGATCAGGTTGCCTTTCACAAGCTGCTGGAAAGCCAGTTTCCCCAGTTTGAGAATAATGTCTTCATCTTTCACTCTCTTCTCATAGTCCTTCTCATGTTTGATGTTGGTCTGAATGATCAGGAAGTGTGTGTACATCTGAGTGAGAGTCTTGGGAATCTCTCCTCTCTCTGCTTCACTCAACATCTCCTCTAGAACAGTGGCTGAGATCCAGCAGAACACTGGGATGTGGCACATGATGTGGAGGCTCCTCGAGGACTTCAGGTGTGTGATGATTGTATCGGCCAGACTCTGATCACTGATTCTCTTCCTGAAGTATTCCTCCTTCTGTGGCTCACTGAAGCCTCGTACCTCTGTCACTCGATGGACACACTCAGAGGGGACGAGATCCGCTGCTGCTGGTCTGGAGGTGATCCAGATGAGAGCAGAGGGAAGCAGATTCCCCTCAATGAGGTTCATCAGCAGCTCGTCCACTGAGGCTGATTCAGATATATCACACAGTTTCACTTCGCTCTTAAAGTTTAGAGACAGACGACACTCATCCAGACCATCAAAGATGAACAACACTTTATATTCACCACTGGATATTTCTTTTTCTTTTGTTTCAGGGAAAAATACATGAAGAAGATCTGAAAGACTGAGTGTTTTGTCCTTCATCAAGTTGAGCTCTCTGAAAGGAAGTGGAAATATGAGCTGGACGTCCTGATTCTCCTTCCCTTCAGCCCAGTCCACAATGAACTTCTGCACAGAGACTGTTTTCCCAATGCCAGCGACTCCCTTTGTCAGCACAGTTCTGATGGGTTTGTCTTGTCCAGGTAAAGGTCTAAAGATGTCATTGCATTTGATTGGTGTGTCCTCTGTTGCTGCTCTCCTGGATTGTGTCTCAATCTGTCTCACCTCATGCTCATTATTGATCTGTCCACTTTCACTCTCTGTGATGTAGAGCTCTGTGTAGATCTCATTCAGGAGTGTTGGGTTTCCCTGCTTTGCTGTTCCTTCATACAGACACTGAAACTTCTTCAGCAGATCTGATTTGAATCTGCTTTGGACCAGTGAAAGATTGACAGATTAAAATAACAACACTCTCTAATTAAATAATTAGACAATATCACACAAGCAACAGTGCTGTTGGTCTATATATCAGTAAAACTGTTCTTTGGCAGTTTGCACAAGCCTCTAGGAATTGGATATTGATTTAGATTTCATTATTTGATTCTGTTCTCAATTCAAATAAATCTGGAAATATTTAAGATACATGTAAATTTTGTAGGGAAAAACCTCTCAACTAATGCAGTAAACTATACAGTGGACCTGCTTCACTTGGATCATTTGTCAGGACTCTGGTTTGATCATCAGCCTTTCTGTTGTTTGTTTTGTGTCTTGGATGTCAGTTTCTGTCATTCTGCCATCACAGCTGCACCACATTCTAATCAGTGCTCGCTCTCCTTACACACACACACACACACACACAAACACACACACACACACACACACACACACACACACACACATACACACACACACACACACACGCACACACGCACGCACACACACACACACACACACACACACACACACACACACACACACACACACACACACACACACACACACACACACACACACCTGTCTCCCATTTTGCATTGATTTTCTCCACTACTTCTGCTTCTCTCTTTCTTTGCTTCACTAGTGTGTCTTGGTTTAACCAGTCTTGTTTGAGTCGTGCTTAACTTACATGCCTTGTCTGTTTATGTAATCTTGTTTTTTCCCTCTGATTTGCCTAGTCCCTGTACTCAATCCTGTTTCGGCTTGCTCACAGCCAGTCCAGCATTAAAGAAATATTATGTTTCACTCAGATATTTTTCAGCAGCTTCAACTCTGTTTGAGAGCTCAAGATTTCAGGAACAGGCCAATGATGAACTGGACAGAGAGAGAGAGTCCTGCGGTCAGTGTGTGATAGTGACGCTTGTTCTTACCGTTATAATGGAGTCTGGGTTTGGAGAAACACATGAGGAAATCAACAAACAAACTCTGAGCATATAGGACAGTGAAATACAGCTGAAAATCTAAATAATCTTATGTTTCTTATTTATTTTTTAGAAAAATTAAAGCTATTTATTTGCTCTCAGTACATTAAGAGCACATTGCTATAATGACATGGACACACAAACCCCATCTATGTTCCTGGTAGAAAATTCCACTGAAACATCATTAACCTGTTAGCCAGCCACTTTTGAAAAATCCCCAGAAATACCATATCCAAACTAAAACAGATACAGTTCATGAACCCTTTGCACTAAAAGCACAATTATACATTGTTAAAAGCGCTATATAAATGAAGATGACTTGACTAACCTGGATAATCATCATCATGGTGTGAGCAAACCCAAAGTCATGGATTTGATACCCAGGGATCAGATGTATAGATTGAATGCAATGTAAGTCTTTTTGACTAAAGTGTCTGATACATGCATAAATGTGCCTCTGGACAATGAGTTGTTAAATGTGCAATATAAGAAATAAACGAGTCTTGAGTGTGAATGTGTGTTAATTGGACTGTGCAACATGATGTTTAGGTCTGAAGATTTCTCTCAGCTCATATGAATACAGCATGTGTTCGATAGTCAGAGAAAACAACTTTCAAAAAGATTTGCAGAACAATAGGAATGATTATTTTGCAGTTTTCACAAATTATTCAGAAGATGCTCTTCTGTTTGTTTCTTTCTTTATGTTATTCTGTTATTATAGCACTTTTATGCAAAAAAGGATCTGATCATAGATAACTAGATCTGGATATGGAAGGATATATCCTTGTCCACCATTGTGCTGAACAACATTAAATAAAAAGTTCTGATAAAAGACCAAAACAGATAAACATTCAACAGCATGCTGTACCACCGCCATACAAGAAAAAGCACGTATTTAGATGCTTACATCAGCTCCATTTAGACTCAGGAGTCATAAACAAGAGAGACATAGGTTTTAAGTTTTGCTTTGAAAAGCGATTCTGTTGTTACTGTTCTAATAAAAAGAAGTATATAGCAAAAGCCCAGTCGGCCCATTATGCCCACATCTGACACTCGTGGAGTGATGATCTGACCCTCTTAACACATGTAATGAAGCACTTTGACACTCCGTTCCTGTTTGCCAGATCTGGACCACAAGTAGGCCATAGCAATGCAACAAGCAAATTAATCATAACTGGTCCTTATTTAGGCCATCAAATCTGTGTATATTAGAGTGGTCTTAGCCTCAACAAGCCTGTTAAACAGAATCACTGAAGGAAAAAAAGAGAACAGTAAAAAGAGATGAACAGAAACACAAGAACTACAACTGATTTCCAGTCACAGCCTTAGATGAAATCAACTGAAGAGAAAAGAAGACATTAAGCTCCATACACTCACAAAAATAGAATCAGCATTTTTTTAAGCCATTACATCAACACCTCTCATAATGGGAGTGGGGGAACGGATTCCGACAGCTGTTTTTTTGCCGTCGGATTCCGTTCCCCCTATGTTTCTTACACAATAAGGTTCTAATATTTATTAAATTGTAGCATTTTGCTAGCCTCAATAGCCTTGTGGTCAGTCCCCTGACAATATTTTTTTTTAGCTTTGGGGCGACCTGAGTTCAAGTCCCGGGTCATCGAACTTTCTTGATACTATACTTTCCTATCATAATAAAAGGCAAAAAATATATTCTTTAAACTGTTGCAAGTTAAGCTCCATCCACACACAAAATAGAATCAGCATTTTTTAAGCCATTACATCAACACCTCTCATAATGGGAGTGGGGGAACGGATTCTGACAACTGGTTTTCTTTTTGCCGTCGGATTCTGTTCCCCCCATATTTCTGACACACTGAGGTTCTTATATTTATCAAATTGATGCTGTTTAAGCTCCATACACTCACAAAAATAGAATCAGCATTGTTTAAGCCATTACATCAACACCTCTCATAATGGGAGTGGGGGAACGGATTTCGACAGCTGAACTATTTGCCGTCGGATTCCGTTCCCCCTATGTTTCTTACACAATAAGGTTCTAATATTTATCAAATTGAAGTAAGTTACTAGTCTCAATAGCCTAGTTGTCAGTACCCTGACAATATTTTTTTTTAGCTTTGGGCAACCCGAGTTCAAGTCCAGGGTCGTCGAACTTTCTTGATACTATACTTTCCTATCATAATAAAAGGCAAAAAATATGTTCTTTAAACTGATGCAAGTTAAGCTCCATCCACACACAAAATAGAATCAGCATTTTTTAAGTCATTACATCAACACCTCTCATAATGGGAGTGGGGGAACGGATTCCGACAGCTGTGTTTTTGCCGTCGGATTCCGTTCCCCCTATGTTTCTTACACAATAAGGTTCTAATATGTATTAAATTGTAGAGTTTTGCTAGTCTCAATAGCCTAGTGGTCAGTCCCCTGAAAATCTTCTTTTTTAGCTTTGGGGCGACCCGAGTTCAAGTCCCGGGTCATCGAACTTTCTTGATACTATACTTTCCTATCATAATAAAAGGCAAAAAATATATTCTTTAAACTGTTGCAAGTTAAGCTCCATCCACACACAAAATAGAATCAGCAATTTTTAAGCCATTACATCAACACCTCTCATAATGGGAGTGGGGGAACGGATTCTGACAACTGGTTTTCTTTTTGCCGTCGGATTCTGTTCCCCCCATATTTCTGACACACTGAGGTTCTTATATTTATCAAATTGATGCTGTTTACAGTAAGCTCTATACACTCACAAAAATAGAATCAGCATTTTTTAAGCCATTACATCAACACCTCTCATAATGGGAGTGGGGGAACAGATTTCGACAGCTGAACTATTTGCCGTCGGATTCCGTTCCCCCTATGTTTCTTACACAATAAGGTTCTAATATTTATTAAATTGTAGCATTTTGCTAGCCTCAATAGCCTAGTGGTCAGTCCCCTGACAATATTTTTTTTTAGCTTTGGGGCGACCCGAGTTCAAGTCCCGGGTCATCGAACTTTCTTGATACTATACTTTCCTATCATAATAAAAGGCAAAAAATATATTCTTTAAACTGTTGCAAGTTAAGCTCCATCCACACACAAAATAGAATCAGCATTTTTTAAGTCATTACATCAACACCTCTCATAATGGGAGTGGGGGAACGGATTCCGACAGCTGTTTTTTTGCCGTCGGATTCCGTTCCCCCCATATTTCTGACACACTGAGGTTCTTATATTTATCAAATTGATGCTGTTTAAGCTCCATACACTCACAAAAATAGAATCAGCATTTTTTAAGCCATTACATCAACACCTCTCATAATGGGAGTGGGGGAACGGATTCCGACAGCTGTTTTTTTGCCGTCGGATTCCGTTCCCCCTATGTTTCTTACACAATAAGGTTCTAATATTTATTAAATTGTGGAATCTTGCTAGCCTCAATAGCCTAGTGGTCAGTCCCCTGACAATATTTTTTTTTAGCTTTGGGGCGACCCGAGTTCAAGTCCCGGGTCATCGAACTTTCTTGATACTATGCTATCCTATCATAATAAAAGGCAAAAAATATATTCTTTAAACTGATGCAAGTTAAGCTCCATCCACACACAAAATAGAATCAGCATTTTTTTAAGTCATTACATCAACACCTCTCATTATGGGAGTGGGGGAACGGATTCCGACAGCTGTTTTTTTTGCCGTCGGATTCCGTTCCCCCTATGTTTCTTACACAATAAGGTTCTAATATTTATTAAATTGTAGCATTTTGCTAGCCTCAATAGCCTTGTGGTCAGTCCACTGACAATATTTTTTTTTAGCTTTGGGGCGACCCGAGTTCAAGTCCCGGGTCATCGAACTTTCTTGATACTTTACTTTCCTATCATAATAAAAGGCAAAAAATATATTCTTTAAACTGTTGCAAGTTAAGCTCCATCCACACACAAAATAGAATCAGCATTTTTTAAGCCATTACATCAACACCTCTCATAATGGGAGTGGGGGAACGGATTCTGACAACTGTTTTTATTTTTACCGTCGGATTCTGTTCCCCCCATATTTCTGACACACTGAGGTTCTTATATTTATCAAATTGATGCTGTTTAAGCTCCATACACTCACAAAAATAGAATCAGCATTTTTTAAGTCATTACATCAACACCTCTCATAATGGGAGTGGGGGAACGGATTCCGACAGCTGTTTTTTTGCCGTCGGATTCCGTTCCCCCTATGTTTCTTACACAATAAGGTTCTAATATGTATTAAATTGTAGAGTTTTGCTAATCTCAATAGCCTAGTGGTCAGTCCCCTGACAATCTTCTTTTTTAGCTTTGGGGCGACCCGAGTTCAAGTCCCGGGTCATCGAACTTTCTTGATACTATACTTTCCTATCATAATAAAAGGCAAAAAATATATTCTTTAAACTGCTGCAAGTTAAGCTCCATCCACACACAAAATAGAATCAGCATTTTTTAAGTCATTACATCAACACCTCTCATAATGGGAGTGGGGGAACGGATTCCGACAGCTGTTTTTTTTGCCGTCGGATTCCGTTCCCCCTATGTTTCTTACACAATAAGGTTCTAATATTTATTAAAATGTGGAATTTTGCTAGTCTCAATAGCCTAGTGGTCAGTCCCCTGACAATATTCTTTTTTAGCTCTGGGGCGACCCGAGTTCAAGTCCCGGGTCTTCGAACTTTCTTGATACTATACTTTCCTATCATAATTAAAAGCAAAAAATATATTCTTTAAACTGATGCAAGTTAAGCTCCATCCACACACAAAATAGAATCAGCATTTTTAATTCATTACATCAACACCTCTCATAATGGCAGTGGGGGAACGGATTCCGACAGCTGTTTTTTTGCCGTCGGATTCCGTTCCCCCTATGTTTCTTACACAATAAGGTTCTAATATTTATTAAATTGTAGCATTTTGCTAGCCTCAATAGCCTTGTGGTCAGTCCACTGACAATATTTTTTTTTAGCTTTGGGGCGACCCGAGTTCAAGTCCCGGGTCATCGAACTTTCTTGATACTTTACTTTCCTATCATAATAAAAGGCAAAAAATATATTCTTTAAACTGTTGCAAGTTAAGCTCCATTCACACACAAAATAGAATCAGCATTTTTTAAGCCATTACATCAACACCTCTCATAATGGGAGTGGGGGAACGGATTCTGACAACTGTTTTTATTTTTACCGTCGGATTCTGTTCCCCCCATATTTCTGACACACTGAGGTTCTTATATTTATCAAATTGATGCTGTTTAAGCTCCATACACTCACAAAAATAGAATCAGCATTTTTTAAGTCATTACATCAACACCTCTCATATAATGGGAGTGGGGGAACGGATTCCGACAGCTGTTTTTTTGCCGTCGGATTCCGTTCCCCCTATGTTTCTTACACAATAAGGTTCTAATATGTATTAAATTGTAGAGTTTTGCTAATCTCAATAGCCTAGTGGTCAGTCCCATGACAATATTTTTTTTTAGCTTTGGGGCGACCCGAGTTCAAGTCCCGGGTCATCGAACTTTCTTGATACTATACTATCCTATCATAATAAAAGGCAAAAAATATATTCTTTAAACTGATGCAAGTTAAGCTCCATCCACACACAAAATAGAATCAGCATTTTTTTAAGTCATTACATCAACACCTCTCATTATGGGAGTGGGGGAACGGATTCCGACAGCTGTTTTTTTTGCCGTCGGATTCCGTTCCCCCTATGTTTCTTACATAATAAGGTTCTAATATTTATTAAATTGTAGCATTTTGCTAGCCTCAATAGCCTTGTGGTCAGTCCACTGACAATATTTTTTTTTAGCTTTGGGGCGACCCGAGTTCAAGTCCCGGGTCATCGAACTTTCTTGATACTTTACTTTCCTATCATAATAAAAGGCAAAAAATATATTCTTTAAACTGTTGCAAGTTAAGCTCCATTCACACACAAAATAGAATCAGCATTTTTTAAGCCATTACATCAACACCTCTCATAATGGGAGTGGGGAAACGGATTCTGACAACTGTTTTTATTTTTACCGTCGGATTCTGTTCCCCCCATATTTCTGACACTGAGGTTCTTATATTTATCAAATTGATGCTGTTTAAGCTCCATACACTCACAAAAATAGAATCAGCATTTTTTAAGTCATTACATCAACACCTCTCATAATGGGAGTGGGGGAACGGATTCCGACAGCTGTTTTTTTGCCGTCGGA
This sequence comes from Rutilus rutilus, assembly GCA_021464565.1. Classification (NCBI taxonomy): domain Eukaryota; kingdom Metazoa; phylum Chordata; class Actinopteri; order Cypriniformes; family Leuciscidae; genus Rutilus; species Rutilus rutilus. Next base: position 3,552,016 of record JAJAQA010000013.1, read on the forward strand.
TTCCGTTCCCCCTATGTTTCTTACACAATAAGGTTCTAATATGTATTAAATTGTAGAGTTTTGCTAATCTCAATAGCCTAGTGGTCAGTCCCCTGACAATATTTTTTTTTAGATTTGGGGCTACCCGAGTTCAAGTCCCGGGTCATCGAACTTTCTTGATACTATACTTTCCTATCATAATAAAAGGCAAAAAATATATTCTTTAAACTGTTGCAAGTTAATCTCCATCCACACACTAAATAGAATCAGCATTTTTTAAGTCATTACATCAACACCTCTCATAATGGGAATGGGGGAACGGATTCCGACAGCTGTTTTTTTGCCGTCGGATTCCGTTCCCCCTATGTTTCTTACACAATAAGGTTCTAATATTTATTAAATTGTAGCATTTTGCTAGCCCCAATAGCCTAGTGGTCAGTCCCCTGACAATATTTTTTTTAAGCTTTAGGGCGACCCGAGTTCAAGTCCCGGGTCATCGAACTTTCTTGATACTATACTTTCCTATCATAATAAAAGGCAAAAAATATATTCTTTAAACTGTTGCAAGTTAAGCTCCATCCACACACAAAATAGAATCAGCATTTTTTTTAAGCCATTACATCAACACCTCTCATAATGGGAGTGGGGGAACGGATTCTGACAACTGTTTTTCTTTTTGCCGTCGGATTCTGTTCCCCCCATATTTCTGACACACTGAGGTTCTTATATTTATCAAATTGATGCTGTTTAAGCTCCATACACTCACAAAAATAGAATCAGCATTTTTTAAGCCAATACATCAACAACTCTCATAATGGGAGTGGGGGAACGGATTTCGACAGCTGAACTATTTGCCGTCGGATTCCATTCCCCCTATGTTTCTTACACATTAAGGTTCTAATATTTATCAAATTAAAGGAAGTTACTAGTCTCAATAGCCTAGTTGTCAGTACCCTGACAATATTTTTTTTAGCTTTGGGCAACCCGAGTTCAAGTCCAGGGTCGTCGAACTTTCTTGATACTATACTTTCCTATCATAATAAAAGGCAAAAAATATATTCTTTAAACTGTTGCAAGTTAAGCTCCATCCACACACAAAATAGAATCAGCAATTTTTAAGCCATTACATCAACACCTCTCATAATGGGAGTGGGGGAACGGATTCCGACAGCTGTTTTTTTGCCGTCGGATTCCATTCCCCCCATATTTCTGACACACTGAGGTTCTTATATTTATCAAATTGATGCTGTTTAAGCTCCATACACTCACAAAAATAGAATCAGCATTTTTTAAGCCATTACATCAACACCTCTCATAATGGGAGTGGGGGAACGGATTCCGACAGCTGTTTTTTTGCCGTCGGATTCCGTTCCCCCTATGTTTCTTACACAATAAGGTTCTAATATTTATTAAATTGTGGAATCTTGCTAGCCTCAATAGCCTAGTGGTCAGTCCCCTGACAATATATTTTTTTAGCTTTGGGGCGACCCGAGTTCAAGTCCCGGGTCATCGAACTTTCTTGATACTATACTTTCCTATCATAATAAAAGGCAAAAAATATATTCTTTAAACTGATGCAAGTTAAGCTCCATCCACACACAAAATAGAATCAGCATTTTTTAAGTCATTACATCAACACCTCTCATAATGGGAGTGGGGGAACGGATTCCGACAGCTGTTTTTATTTTTACCGTCGGATTCTGTTCCCCCCATATTTCTGACACACTGAGGTTCTTATATTTATCAAATTGATGCTGTTTAAGCTCCATACACTCACAAAAATAGAATCAGCATTTTTTAAGCCATTACATCAACACCTCTCATAATGGGAGTGGGGGAACGGATTCCGACAGCTGTTTTTTTGCCATCGGATTCCGTTCCCCCTATGTTTCTTACACAATAAGGTTCTAATATTTATTAAATTGTGGTATTTTGCTAGCCTCAATAGCCTAGTGGTCAGTCCACTGACAATATTTTTTTTTAGCTTTGGGCAACCCGAGTTCAAGTCCAGGGTCGTCGAACTTTCTTGATACTATTCTTCCCTATCATAATAAAAGGCAAAAAATATGTTCTGTAAACTGATGCAAGTTAAGCTCCATCCACACACAAAATAGAATCAGCATTTTTTAAGTCATTACATCAACACCTCTCATAATGGGAGTGGGGGAACGGATTCCGACAGCTGTTTTTTTGCCGTCGGATTCCGTTCCCCCTATGTTTCTTACACAATAAGGTTCTAATATGTATTAAATTGTAGAGTTTTGCTAGTCTCAATAGCCTAGTGGTCAGTCCCCTGAAAATCTTCTTTTTTAGCTTTGGGGCGACCCGAGTTCAAGTCCCGGGTCATCGAACTTTCTTGATACTATACTTTCCTATCATAATAAAAGGCAAAAAATATATTCTTTAAACTGTTGCAAGTTAAGCTCCATCCACACACAAAATAGAATCAGCATTTTTTAAGTCATTACATCAACACCTCTCATAATGGGAGTGGGGGAACGGATTCCGACAGCTGTTTTTTTTGCCGTCGGATTCCGTTCCCCCTATGTTTCTTACACAATAAGGTTCTAATATTTATTAAATTGTGGAATTTGCTAGTCTCAATAGCCTTTTGGTCAGTCCCCTGACAATATTCTTTTTTAGCTTTGGGGCGACCCGAGTTCAAGTCCCGGGTCTTCGAACTTTCTTGATACTATACTTTCCTATCATAATTAAAAGCAAAAAATATATTCTTTAAACTGATGCAAGTTAAGCTCCATCCACACACAAAATAGAATCAGCATTTTTAATTCATTACATCAACACCTCTCATAATGGCAGTGGGGGAACGGATTCCGACAGCTGTTTTTTTGCCGTCGGATTCCGTTCCCCCTATGTTTCTTACACAATAAGGTTCTAATATTTATTAAATTGTAGCATTTGTTAGCCTCAATAGCCTAGTGGTCAGTCCCCTGACAATATTTGTTTTTAGCTCTGGGGCGACCCGAGTTCAAGTCCCGGGTCATCGAACTTTCTTGATACTATACTTTCCTATCATAATAAAAGGCAAAAAGATATTCTTTAAACTGTTGCAAGTTAAGCTCCATCCACACACAAAATAGAATCAGCATTTTTTAAGCCATTACATCAACACCTCTCATAATGGGAGTGGGGGAACGGATTTCGACAGCTGAACTATTTGCCGTCGGATTCCGTTCCCCCTATGTTTCTTACACAATAAGGTTCTAATATTTATCAAATTGAAGGAAGTTACTGGTCTCAATAGCCTAGTTGTCAGTACCCTGGCAATATTTATTTTTTAGCTTTGGGCAACCCGAGTTCAAGTCCAGGGTCGTCGAACTTTCTTGATACTATACTTTCCTATCATAATAAAAGGCAAAAAATATGTTCTTTAAACTGATACAAGTTAAGCTCCATCCACACACAAAATGGAATCAGCATTTTTTAAGTCATTACATCAACACCTCTCATAATGGGAGTGGGGGAACGGATTCCGACAGCTGTTTTTCTTTTTGCTGTCGGATTCTGTTCCCCCCATATTTCTGACACACTGAGGTTCTTATATTTATCAAATTGATGCTGTATAAGCTCCATACACTCACAAAAATAGAATCAGCATTTTTTAAGCCATTACATCAACACCTCTCATAATGGGAGTGGGGGAACGGATTCCGACAGCTGTTTTTTTGCCGTCGGATTCCGTTCCCCCTATGTTTCTTACACAATAAGGTTCTAATATTTATTAAATTGTAGCATTTTGTTAGTCTCAATAGCCTAGTGGTCAGTCCCCTGACAATTTTTTTTTTTTAGCTTTGGGGCGACCCGAGTTCAAGTCCCGGGTCATCGAACTTTCTTGATACTATACTTTCCTATCATAATAAAAGGCAAAAATACTTTAAACTGTTGCAAGTTAAGCTCCATCCACACACAAAATAGAATCAGCAATTTTTAAGCCATTACATCAACACCTCTCATAATGGGAGTGGGGGAACGGATTCTGACAACTGGTTTTCTTTTTGCCGTCGGATTCTGTTCCCCCCATATTTCTGACACACTGAGGTTCTTATATTTATCAAATTGATGCTGTTTAAGCTCTATACACTCACAAAAATAGAATCAGCATTTTTTAAGCCATTACATCAACACCTCTCATAATGGGAGTGGGGGAACGGATTTCGACAGCTGAACTATTTGCCGTCGGATTCCGTTCCCCCTATGTTTCTTACACAATAAGGTTCTAATATTTATCAAATTAAAGGATGTTACTGGTCTCAATAGCCTAGTTGTCAGTACCCTGAAAATATTTTTTTTAGCTTTGGGCAACCCGAGTTCAAGTCCAGGGTCGTCGAACTTTCTTGATACTATACTTTCCTATCATAATAAAAGGCAAAAAATATGTTCTTTAAACTGATGCAAGTTAAGCTCCATCCACACACAAAATAGAATCAGCATTTTTTAAGTCATTACATCAACACCTCTCATAATGGGAGTGGGGGAACGGATTCCGACAGCTGTTTTTTTGCCGTCGGATTCCGTTCCCCCTATGTTTCTTACACAATAAGGTTCTAATATTTATTAAATTGAAGCATTTTGCTAGCCTCAATAGCCTTGTGGTCAGTCCACTGACAATATTTTTTTTTAGCTTTGGGGCGACCCGAGTTCAAGTCCCGGGTCATCGAACTTTCTTGATACTTTACTTTCCTATCATAATAAAAGGCAAAAAATATATTCTTTAAACTGTTGCAAGTTAAGCTCCATTCACACACAAAATAGAATCAGCATTTTTTAAGCCATTACATCAACACCTCTCATAATGGGAGTGGGGGAACGGATTCTGACAACTGTTTTTATTTTTACCGTCGGATTCTGTTCCCCCCATATTTCTGACACACTGAGGTTCTTATATTTATCAAATTGATGCTGTTTAAGCTCCATACACTCACAAAAATAGAATCAGCATTTTTTAAGTCATTACATCAACACCTCTCATAATGGGAGTGGGGGAACGGATTCCGACAGCTGTTTTTTTGCCGTCGGATTCCGTTCCCCCTATGTTTCTTACACAATAAGGTTCTAATATGTATTAAATTGTAGAGTTTTGCTAATCTCAATAGCCTAGTGGTCAGTCCCCTGACAATCTTCTTTTTTAGCTTTGGGGCGACCCGAGTTCAAGTCCCGGGTCATCGAACTTTCTTGATACTATACTTTCCTATCATAATAAAAGGCAAAAAATATATTCTTTAAACTGCTGCAAGTTAAGCTCCATCCACACACAAAATAGAATCAGCATTTTTTAAGTCATTACATCAACACCTCTCATAATGGGAGTGGGGGAACGGATTCCGATAGCTGTTTTTTTGCCGTCGGATTCCGTTCCCCCCATATTTCTGACACACTGAGGTTCTTATATTTATCAAATTGATGCTGTTTAAGCGCCATACACTCACAAAAATAGAAGCAGCATTTTTTAAGCCATTACATCAACACCTCTCATAATGGGAGTGGGGGAACGGATTTCGACAGCTGAACTATTTGCCGTCGGATTCCGTTCCCCCTATGTTTCTTACACAATAAGGTTCTAATATTTATCAAATTGAAGGAAGTTACTGGTCTCAATAGCCTAGTTGTCAGTACCCTGGCAATATTTATTTTTTAGCTTTGGGCAACCCGAGTTCAAGTCCAGGGTCGTCGAACTTTCTTGATACTATACTTTCCTATCATAATAAAAGGCAAAAAATATGTTCTTTAAACTGATACAAGTTAAGCTCCATCCACACACAAAATAGAATCAGCATTTTTAAGTCATTACATCAACACCTCTCATAATGGGAGTGGGGGAACGGATTCCGACAGCTGTTTTTCTTTTTGCTGTCGGATTCTGTTCCCCCCATATTTCTGACACACTGAGGTTCTTATATTTATCAAATTGATGCTGTATAAGCTCCATACACTCACAAAAATAGAATCAGCATTTTTTAAGCCATTACATCAACACCTCTCATAATGGGAGTGGGGGAACGGATTCCGACAGCTGTTTTTTTGCCGTCGGATTCCGTTCCCCCTATGTTTCTTACACAATAAGGTTCTAATATTTATCAAATTGAAGTAAGTTATTAGTCTCAATAGCCTAGTTGTCAGTACCCTGACAATATTTTTTTTTAGCTTTGGGCAACCCGAGTTCAAGTCCAGGGTCGTCGAACTTTCTTGATACTATACTTTCCTATCATAATAAAAGGCAAAAAATATGTTCTTTAAACTGATGCAAGTTAAGCTCCATCCACACACAAAATAGAATCAGCATTTTTTAAGTCATTACATCAACACCTCTCATAATGGGAGTGGGGGAACGGATTCCGACAGCTGTTTTTTTTGCCGTCGGATTCCATTCCCCCTATGTTTCTTACACAATAAGGTTCTAATATTTATTAAATTGTGTAATTTTGCTAGTCTCAATAGCCTTTTGGTCAGTCCCCTGACAATATTCTTTTTTAGCTTTGGGGCGACCCGAGTTCAAGTCCCGGGTCTTCGAACTTTCTTGATACTATACTTTCCTATCATAATTAAAAGCAAAAAATATATTCTTTAAACTGATGCAAGTTAAGCTCCATCCACACACAAAATAGAATCAGCATTTTTAATTCATTACATCAACACCTCTCATCATGGCAGTGGGGGAACGGATTCCGACAGCTGTTTTTTTGCCGTCGGATTCCGTTCCCCCTATGTTTCTTACACAATAAGGTTCTAATATTTATTAAATTGTAGCATTTGTTAGCCTCAATAGCCTAGTGGTCAGTCCCCTGACAATATTTGTTTTTAGCTCTGGGGCAACCCGAGTTCAAGTCCCGGGTCATCGAACTTTCTTGATACTATACTTTCCTATCATAATAAAAGGCAAAAATATATTCTTTAAACTGTTGCAAGTTAAGCTCCATCCACACACAAAATAGAATCAGCAATTTTTAAGCCATTACATCAACACCTCTCATAATGGGAGTGGGGGAACGGATTCCGACAGCTGTTTTTTTGCCGTCGGATTCCGTTCCCCCCATATTTCTGACACACTGAGGTTCTTATATTTATCAAATTGATGCTGTTTAAGCTCCATACACTCACAAAAATAGAAGCAGCATTTTTTAAGCCATTACATCAACACCTCTCATAATGGGAGTGGGGGAACGGATTCCGACAGCTGTTTTTTTGCCGTCGGATTCCGTTCCCCCTATGTTTCTTACACAATAAGGTTCTAATATTTATTAAATTGTGGAATCTTGCTAGCCTCAATAGCCTAGTGGTCAGTCCCCTGACAATATATTTTTTTAGCTTTGGGGCGACCTGAGTTCAAGTCCCGGGTCATCGAACTTTCTTGATACTATACTTTCCTATCATAATAAAAGGCAAAAAATATATTCTTTAAACTGATGCAAGTTAAGCTCCATCCACACACAAAATAGAATCAGCATTTTTTAAGTCATTACATCAACACCTCTCATAATGGGAGTGGGGGAACGGATTCCGACAGCTGTTTTTATTTTTACCGTCGGATTCTGTTCCCCCCATATTTCTGACACACTGAGGTTCTTATATTTATCAAATTGATGCTGTTTAAGCTCCATACACTCACAAAAATAGAATCAGCATTTTTTAAGCCATTACATCAACACCCCTCATAATGGGAGTGGGGGAACGGATTCCGACAGCTGTTTTTTTGCCATCGGATTCCGTTCCCCCTATGTTTCTTACACAATAAGGTTCTAATATTTATTAAATTGTGGTATCTTGCTAGCCTCAATAGCCTAGTGGTCAGTCCACTGACAATATTTTTTTTTAGCTTTGGGCAACCCGAGTTCAAGTCCAGGGTCGTCGAACTTTCTTGATACTATTCTTCCCTATCATAATAAAAGGCAAAAAATATGTTCTGTAAACTGATGCAAGTTAAGCTCCATCCACACACAAAATAGAATCAGCATTTTTTAAGTCATTACATCAACACCTCTCATAATGGGAGTGGGGGAACGGATTCCGACAGCTGTTTTTTTGCCGTCGGATTCCGTTCCCCCTATGTTTCTTACACAATAAGGTTCTAATATGTATTAAATTGTAGAGTTTTGCTAGTCTCAATAGCCTAGTGGTCAGTCCCCTGAAAATCTTCTTTTTTAGCTTTGGGGCGACCCGAGTTCAAGTCCCGGGTCATCGAACTTTCTTGATACTATACTTTCCTATCATAATAAAAGGCAAAAAATATATTCTTTAAACTGTTGCAAGTTAAGCTCCATCCACACACAAAATAGAATCAGCATTTTTTAAGTCATTACATCAACACCTCTCATAATGGGAGTGGGGGAACGGATTCCGACAGCTGTTTTTTTTGCCGTCGGATTCCGTTCCCCCTATGTTTCTTACACAATAAGGTTCTAATATTTATTAAATTGTGGAATTTGCTAGTCTCAATAGCCTTTTGGTCAGTCCCCTGACAATATTCTTTTTTAGCTTTGGGGCGACCCCAGTTCAAGTCCCGGGTCTTCGAACTTTCTTGATACTATACTTTCCTATCATAATTAAAAGCAAAAAATATATTCTTTAAACTGATGCAAGTTAAGCTCCATACACTCACAAAAATAGAATCAGCATTTTTTAAGCCAATACATCAACAACTCTCATAATGGGAGTGGGGGAACGGATTTCGACAGCTGAACTATTTGCCGTCGGATTCCATTCCCCCTATGTTTCTTACACATTAAGGTTCTAATATTTATCAAATTAAAGGAAGTTACTAGTCTCAATAGCCTAGTTGTCAGTACCCTGACAATATTTTTTTTAGCTTTGGGCAACCCGAGTTCAAGTCCAGGGTCGTCGAACTTTCTTGATACTATACTTTCCTATCATAATAAAAGGCAAAAAATATATTCTTTAAACTGTTGCAAGTTAAGCTCCATCCACACACAAAATAGAATCAGCAATTTTTAAGCCATTACATCAACACCTCTCATAATGGGAGTGGGGGAACGGATTCCGACAGCTGTTTTTTTGCCGTCGGATTCCGTTCCCCCTATGTTTCTTACACAATAAGGTTCTAATATTTATTAAATTGTAGCATTTGTTAGCCTCAATAGCCTAGTGGTCAGTCCCCTGACAATATTTGTTTTTAGCTCTGGGGCGACCCGAGTTCAAGTCCCGGGTCATCGAACTTTCTTGATACTATACTTTCCTATCATAATAAAAGGCAAAAAGATATTCTTTAAACTGTTGCAAGTTAAGCTCCATTCACACACAAAATAGAATCAGCATTTTTTAAGCCATTACATCAACACCTCTCATAATGGGAGTGGGGGAACGGATTCTGACAACTGTTTTTATTTTTACCGTCGGATTCTGTTCCCCCCATATTTCTGACACACTGAGGTTCTTATATTTATCAAATTGATGCTGTTTAAGCTCCATACACTCACAAAAATAGAATCAGCATTTTTTAAGCCAATACATCAACAACTCTCATAATGGGAGTGGGGGAACGGATTTCGACAGCTGAACTATTTGCCGTCGGATTCCATTCCCCCTATGTTTCTTACACATTAAGGTTCTAATATTTATCAAATTAAAGGAAGTTACTAGTCTCAATAGCCTAGTTGTCAGTACCCTGACAATATTTTTTTTAGCTTTGGGCAACCCGAGTTCAAGTCCAGGGTCGTCGAACTTTCTTGATACTATACTTTCCTATCATAATAAAAGGCAAAAAATATATTCTTTAAACTGTTGCAAGTTAAGCTCCATCCACACACAAAATAGAATCAGCAATTTTTAAGCCATTACATCAACACCTCTCATAATGGGAGTGGGGGAACGGATTCCGACAGCTGTTTTTTTGCCGTCGGATTCCGTTCCCCCCATATTTCTGACACACTGAGGTTCTTATATTTATCAAATTGATGCTGTTTAAGCTCCATACACTCACAAAAATAGAATCAGCATTTTTTAAGCCATTACATCAACACCTCTCATAATGGGAGTGGGGGAACGGATTCCGACAGCTGTTTTTTTGCCGTCGGATTCCGTTCCCCCTATGTTTCTTACACAATAAGGTTCTAATATTTATTAAATTGTGGAATCTTGCTAGCCTCAATAGCCTAGTGGTCAGTCCCCTGACAATATATTTTTTTAGCTTTGGGGCGACCCGAGTTCAAGTCCCGGGTCATCGAACTTTCTTGATACTATACTTTCCTATCATAATAAAAGGCAAAAAATATATTCTTTAAACTGATGCAAGTTAAGCTCCATCCACACACAAAATAGAATCAGCATTTTTTAAGTCATTACATCAACACCTCTCATAATGGGAGTGGGGGAACGGATTCCGACAGCTGTTTTTATTTTTACCGTCGGATTCTGTTCCCCCCATATTTCTGACACACTGAGGTTCTTATATTTATCAAATTGATGCTGTTTAAGCTCCATACACTCACAAAAATAGAATCAGCATTTTTTAAGCCATTACATCAACACCTCTCATAATGGGAGTGGGGGAACGGATTCCGACAGCTGTTTTTTTGCCATCGGATTCCGTTCCCCCTATGTTTCTTACACAATAAGGTTCTAATATTTATTAAATTGTGGTATCTTGCTAGCCTCAATAGCCTAGTGGTCAGTCCACTGACAATATTTTTTTTTAGCTTTGGGCAACCCGAGTTCAAGTCCAGGGTCGTCGAACTTTCTTGATACTATTCTTCCCTATCATAATAAAAGGCAAAAAATATGTTCTGTAAACTGATGCAAGTTAAGCTCCATCCACACACAAAATAGAATCAGCATTTTTTAAGTCATTACATCAACACCTCTCATAATGGGAGTGGGGGAACGGATTCCGACAGCTGTTTTTTTGCCGTCGGATTCCGTTCCCCCTATGTTTCTTACACAATAAGGTTCTAATATGTATTAAATTGTAGAGTTTTGCTAGTCTCAATAGCCTAGTGGTCAGTCCCCTGACAATCTTCTTTTTTAGCTTTGGGGCGACCCGAGTTCAAGTCCCGGGTCATCGAACTTTCTTGATACTATACTTTCCTATCATAATAAAAGGCAAAAAATATATTCTTTAAACTGTTGCAAGTTAAGCTCCATCCACACACAAAATAGAATCAGCATTTTTTAAGTCATTACATCAACACCTCTCATAATGGGAGTGGGGGAACGGATTCCGACAGCTGTTTTTTTTGCCGTCGGATTCCGTTCCCCCTATGTTTCTTACACAATAAGGTTCTAATATTTATTAAATTGTGGAATTTGCTAGTCTCAATAGCCTTTTGGTCAGTCCCCTGACAATATTCTTTTTTAGCTTTGGGGCGACCCGAGTTCAAGTCCCGGGTCTTCGAACTTTCTTGATACTATACTTTCCTATCATAATTAAAAGCAAAAAATATATTCTTTAAACTGATGCAAGTTAAGCTCCATCCACACACAAAATAGAATCAGCATTTTTAATTCATTACATCAACACCTCTCATAATGGCAGTGGGGGAACGGATTCCGACAGCTGTTTTTTTGCCGTCGGATTCCGTTCCCCCTATGTTTCTTACACAATAAGGTTCTAATATTTATTAAATTGTAGCATTTGTTAGCCTCAATAGCCTAGTGGTCAGTCCCCTGACAATATTTGTTTTTAGCTCTGGGGCGACCCGAGTTCAAGTCCAGGGTCGTCGAACTTTCTTGATACTATACTTTCCTATCATAATAAAAGGCAAAAAATATATTCTTTAAACTGTTGCAAGTTAAGCTCCATCCACACACAAAATAGAATCAGCAATTTTTAAGCCATTACATCAACACCTCTCATAATGGGAGTGGGGGAACGGATTCCGACAGCTGTTTTTTTGCCGTCGGATTCCGTTCCCCCCATATTTCTGACACACTGAGGTTCTTATATTTATCAAATTGATGCTGTTTAAGCTCCATACACTCACAAAAATAGAATCAGCATTTTTTAAGCCATTACATCAACACCTCTCATAATGGGAGTGGGGGAACGGATTCCGACAGCTGTTTTTTTGCCGTCGGATTCCGTTCCCCCTATGTTTCTTACACAATAAGGTTCTAATATTTATTAAATTGTGGAATCTTGCTAGCCTCAATAGCCTAGTGGTCAGTCCCCTGACAATATATTTTTTTAGCTTTGGGGCGACCCGAGTTCAAGTCCCGGGTCATCGAACTTTCTTGATACTATACTTTCCTATCATAATAAAAGGCAAAAAATATATTCTTTAAACTGATGCAAGTTAAGCTCCATCCACACACAAAATAGAATCAGCATTTTTTAAGTCATTACATCAACACCTCTCATAATGGGAGTGGGGGAACGGATTCCGACAGCTGTTTTTATTTTTACCGTCGGATTCTGTTCCCCCCATATTTCTGACACACTGAGGTTCTTATATTTATCAAATTGATGCTGTTTAAGCTCCATACACTCACAAAAATAGAATCAGCATTTTTTAAGCCATTACATCAACACCTCTCATAATGGGAGTGGGGGAACGGATTCCGACAGCTGTTTTTTTGCCATCGGATTCCGTTCCCCCTATGTTTCTTACACAATAAGGTTCTAATATTTATTAAATTGTGGTATCTTGCTAGCCTCAATAGCCTAGTGGTCAGTCCACTGACAATATTTTTTTTTAGCTTTGGGCAACCCGAGTTCAAGTCCAGGGTCGTCGAACTTTCTTGATACTATTCTTCCCTATCATAATAAAAGGCAAAAAATATGTTCTGTAAACTGATGCAAGTTAAGCTCCATCCACACACAAAATAGAATCAGCATTTTTTAAGTCATTACATCAACACCTCTCATAATGGGAGTGGGGGAACGGATTCCGACAGCTGTTTTTTTGCCGTCGGATTCCGTTCCCCCTATGTTTCTTACACAATAAGGTTCTAATATGTATTAAATTGTAGAGTTTTGCTAGTCTCAATAGCCTAGTGGTCAGTCCCCTGAAAATCTTCTTTTTTAGCTTTGGGGCGACCCGAGTTCAAGTCCCGGGTCATCGAACTTTCTTGATACTATACTTTCCTATCATAATAAAAGGCAAAAAATATATTCTTTAAACTGTTGCAAGTTAAGCTCCATCCACACACAAAATAGAATCAGCATTTTTTAAGTCATTACATCAACACCTCTCATAATGGGAGTGGGGGAACGGATTCCGACAGCTGTTTTTTTTGCCGTCGGATTCCGTTCCCCCTATGTTTCTTACACAATAAGGTTCTAATATTTATTAAATTGTGGAATTTGCTAGTCTCAATAGCCTTTTGGTCAGTCCCCTGACAATATTCTTTTTTAGCTTTGGGGCGACCCGAGTTCAAGTCCCGGGTCTTCGAACTTTCTTGATACTATACTTTCCTATCATAATTAAAAGCAAAAAATATATTCTTTAAACTGATGCAAGTTAAGCTCCATCCACACACAAAATAGAATCAGCATTTTTAATTCATTACATCAACACCTCTCATAATGGCAGTGGGGGAACGGATTCCGACAGCTGTTTTTTTGCCGTCGGATTCCGTTCCCCCTATGTTTCTTACACAATAAGGTTCTAATATTTATTAAATTGTAGCATTTGTTAGCCTCAATAGCCTAGTGGTCAGTCCCCTGACAATATTTGTTTTTAGCTCTGGGGCGACCCGAGTTCAAGTCCCGGGTCATCGAACTTTCTTGATACTATACTTTCCTATCATAATAAAAGGCAAAAAGATATTCTTTAAACTGTTGCAAGTTAAGCTCCATCCACACACAAAATAGAATCAGCATTTTTTAAGCCATTACATCAACACCTCTCATAATGGGAGTGGGGGAACGGATTTCGACAGCTGAACTATTTGCCGTCGGATTCCGTTCCCCCTATGTTTCTTACACAATAAGGTTCTAATATTTATCAAATTGAAGGAAGTTACTAGTCTCAATAGCCTAGTTGTCAGTACCCTGGCAATATTTATTTTTTAGCTTTGGGCAACCCGAGTTCAAGTCCAGGGTCGTCGAACTTTCTTGATACTATACTTTCCTATCATAATAAAAGGCAAAAAATATGTTCTTTAAACTGATACAAGTTAAGCTCCATCCACACACAAAATGGAATCAGCATTTTTTAAGTCATTACATCAACACCTCTCATAATGGGAGTGGGGGAACGGATTCCGACAGCTGTTTTTCTTTTTGCTGTCGGATTCTGTTCCCCCCATATTTCTGACACACTGAGGTTCTTATATTTATCAAATTGATGCTGTATAAGCTCCATACACTCACAAAAATAGAATCAGCATTTTTTAAGCCATTACATCAACACCTCTCATAATGGGAGTGGGGGAACGGATTCCGACAGCTGTTTTTTTGCCGTCGGATTCCGTTCCCCCTATGTTTCTTACACAATAAGGTTCTAATATTTATTAAATTGTAGCATTTTGTTAGTCTCAATAGCCTAGTGGTCAGTCCCCTGACAATTTTTTTTTTTTAGCTTTGGGGCGACCCGAGTTCAAGTCCCGGGTCATCGAACTTTCTTGATACTATACTTTCCTATCATAATAAAAGGCAAAAATACTTTAAACTGTTGCAAGTTAAGCTCCATCCACACACAAAATAGAATCAGCAATTTTTAAGCCATTACATCAACACCTCTCATAATGGGAGTGGGGGAACGGATTCTGACAACTGGTTTTCTTTTTGCCGTCGGATTCTGTTCCCCCCATATTTCTGACACACTGAGGTTCTTATATTTATCAAATTGATGCTGTTTAAGCTCTATACACTCACAAAAATAGAATCAGCATTTTTTAAGCCATTACATCAACACCTCTCATAATGGGAGTGGGGGAACGGATTTCGACAGCTGAACTATTTGCCGTCGGATTCCGTTCCCCCTATGTTTCTTACACAATAAGGTTCTAATATTTATCAAATTAAAGGATGTTACTGGTCTCAATAGCCTAGTTGTCAGTACCCTGAAAATATTTTTTTTAGCTTTGGGCAACCCGAGTTCAAGTCCAGGGTCGTCGAACTTTCTTGATACTATACTTTCCTATCATAATAAAAGGCAAAAAATATGTTCTTTAAACTGATGCAAGTTAAGCTCCATCCACACACAAAATAGAATCAGCATTTTTTAAGTCATTACATCAACACCTCTCATAATGGGAGTGGGGGAACGGATTCCGACAGCTGTTTTTTTGCCGTCGGATTCCGTTCCCCCTATGTTTCTTACACAATAAGGTTCTAATATTTATTAAATTGAAGCATTTTGCTAGCCTCAATAGCCTTGTGGTCAGTCCACTGACAATATTTTTTTTTAGCTTTGGGGCGACCCGAGTTCAAGTCCCGGGTCATCGAACTTTCTTGATACTTTACTTTCCTATCATAATAAAAGGCAAAAAATATATTCTTTAAACTGTTGCAAGTTAAGCTCCATTCACACACAAAATAGAATCAGCATTTTTTAAGCCATTACATCAACACCTCTCATAATGGGAGTGGGGGAACGGATTCTGACAACTGTTTTTATTTTTACCGTCGGATTCTGTTCCCCCCATATTTCTGACACACTGAGGTTCTTATATTTATCAAATTGATGCTGTTTAAGCTCCATACACTCACAAAAATAGAATCAGCATTTTTTAAGTCATTACATCAACACCTCTCATAATGGGAGTGGGGGAACGGATTCCGACAGCTGTTTTTTTGCCGTCGGATTCCGTTCCCCCTATGTTTCTTACACAATAAGGTTCTAATATGTATTAAATTGTAGAGTTTTGCTAATCTCAATAGCCTAGTGGTCAGTCCCCTGACAATCTTCTTTTTTAGCTTTGGGGCGACCCGAGTTCAAGTCCCGGGTCATCGAACTTTCTTGATACTATACTTTCCTATCATAATAAAAGGCAAAAAATATATTCTTTAAACTGCTGCAAGTTAAGCTCCATCCACACACAAAATAGAATCAGCATTTTTTAAGTCATTACATCAACACCTCTCATAATGGGAGTGGGGGAACGGATTCCGATAGCTGTTTTTTTGCCGTCGGATTCCGTTCCCCCCATATTTCTGACACACTGAGGTTCTTATATTTATCAAATTGATGCTGTTTAAGCGCCATACACTCACAAAAATAGAAGCAGCATTTTTTAAGCCATTACATCAACACCTCTCATAATGGGAGTGGGGGAACGGATTTCGACAGCTGAACTATTTGCCGTCGGATTCCGTTCCCCCTATGTTTCTTACACAATAAGGTTCTAATATTTATCAAATTGAAGGAAGTTACTAGTCTCAATAGCCTAGTTGTCAGTACCCTGGCAATATTTATTTTTTAGCTTTGGGCAACCCGAGTTCAAGTCCAGGGTCGTCGAACTTTCTTGATACTATACTTTCCTATCATAATAAAAGGCAAAAAATATGTTCTTTAAACTGATACAAGTTAAGCTCCATCCACACACAAAATAGAATCAGCATTTTTAAGTCATTACATCAACACCTCTCATAATGGGAGTGGGGGAACGGATTCCGACAGCTGTTTTTCTTTTTGCTGTCGGATTCTGTTCCCCCCATATTTCTGACACACTGAGGTTCTTATATTTATCAAATTGATGCTGTTTAAGCTCCATACACTCACAAAAATAGAATCAGCATTTTTTAAGCCATTACATCAACACCTCTCATAATGGGAGTGGGGGAACGGATTCCGACAGCTGTTTTTTTGCCGTCGGATTCCGTTCCCCCTATGTTTCTTACACAATAAGGTTCTAATATTTATCAAATTGAAGTAAGTTACTAGTCTCAATAGCCTAGTTGTCAGTACCCTGACAATATTTTTTTTTAGCTTTGGGCAACCCGAGTTCAAGTCCAGGGTCGTCGAACTTTCTTGATACTATACTTTCCTATCATAATAAAAGGCAAAAAATATGTTCTTTAAACTGATGCAAGTTAAGCTCCATCCACACACAAAATAGAATCAGCATTTTTTAAGTCATTACATCAACACCTCTCATAATGGGAGTGGGGGAACGGATTCCGACAGCTGTTTTTTTTGCCGTCGGATTCCATTCCCCCTATGTTTCTTACACAATAAGGTTCTAATATTTATTAAATTGTGTAATTTTGCTAGTCTCAATAGCCTTTTGGTCAGTCCCCTGACAATATTCTTTTTTAGCTTTGGGGCGACCCGAGTTCAAGTCCCGGGTCTTCGAACTTTCTTGATACTATACTTTCCTATCATAATTAAAAGCAAAAAATATATTCTTTAAACTGATGCAAGTTAAGCTCCATCCACACACAAAATAGAATCAGCATTTTTAATTCATTACATCAACACCTCTCATCATGGCAGTGGGGGAACGGATTCCGACAGCTGTTTTTTTGCCGTCGGATTCCGTTCCCCCTATGTTTCTTACACAATAAGGTTCTAATATTTATTAAATTGTAGCATTTGTTAGCCTCAATAGCCTAGTGGTCAGTCCCCTGACAATATTTGTTTTTAGCTCTGGGGCAACCCGAGTTCAAGTCCCGGGTCATCGAACTTTCTTGATACTATACTTTCCTATCATAATAAAAGGCAAAAATATATTCTTTAAACTGTTGCAAGTTAAGCTCCATCCACACACAAAATAGAATCAGCAATTTTTAAGCCATTACATCAACACCTCTCATAATGGGAGTGGGGGAACGGATTCCGACAGCTGTTTTTTTGCCGTCGGATTCCGTTCCCCCCATATTTCTGACACACTGAGGTTCTTATATTTATCAAATTGATGCTGTTTAAGCTCCATACACTCACAAAAATAGAAGCAGCATTTTTTAAGCCATTACATCAACACCTCTCATAATGGGAGTGGGGGAACGGATTCCGACAGCTGTTTTTTTGCCGTCGGATTCCGTTCCCCCTATGTTTCTTA
Source organism: Rutilus rutilus (assembly GCA_021464565.1). Taxonomy (NCBI): domain Eukaryota; kingdom Metazoa; phylum Chordata; class Actinopteri; order Cypriniformes; family Leuciscidae; genus Rutilus; species Rutilus rutilus. The sequence continues at coordinate 3,569,911 of JAJAQA010000013.1, forward strand.
CACAATAAGGTTCTAATATTTATTAAATTGTGGAATCTTGCTAGCCTCAATAGCCTAGTGGTCAGTCCCCTGACAATATATTTTTTTAGCTTTGGGACGACCCGAGTTCAAGTCCCGGGTCATCGAACTTTCTTGATACTATACTTTCCTATCATAATAAAAGGCAAAAAATATATTCTTTAAACTGATGCAAGTTAAGCTCCATCCACACACAAAATAGAATCAGCATTTTTTAAGTCATTACATCAACACCTCTCATAATGGGAGTGGGGGAACGGATTCCGACAGCTGTTTTTATTTTTACCGTCGGATTCTGTTCCCCCCATATTTCTGACACACTGAGGTTCTTATATTTATCAAATTGATGCTGTTTAAGCTCCATACACTCACAAAAATAGAATCAGCATTTTTTAAGCCATTACATCAACACCCCTCATAATGGGAGTGGGGGAACGGATTCCGACAGCTGTTTTTTTGCCATCGGATTCCGTTCCCCCTATGTTTCTTACACAATAAGGTTCTAATATTTATTAAATTGTGGTATCTTGCTAGCCTCAATAGCCTAGTGGTCAGTCCACTGACAATATTTTTTTTTAGCTTTGGGCAACCCGAGATCAAGTCCAGGGTCGTCGAACTTTCTTGATACTATTCTTCCCTATCATAATAAAAGGCAAAAAATATGTTCTGTAAACTGATGCAAGTTAAGCTCCATCCACACACAAAATAGAATCAGCATTTTTTAAGTCATTACATCAACACCTCTCATAATGGGAGTGGGGGAACGGATTCCGACAGCTGTTTTTTTGCCGTCGGATTCCGTTCCCCCTATGTTTCTTACACAATAAGGTTCTAATATGTATTAAATTGTAGAGTTTTGCTAGTCTCAATAGCCTAGTGGTCAGTCCCCTGAAAATCTTCTTTTTTAGCTTTGGGGCGACCCGAGTTCAAGTCCCGGGTCATCGAACTTTCTTGATACTATACTTTCCTATCATAATAAAAGGCAAAAAATATATTCTTTAAACTGTTGCAAGTTAAGCTCCATCCACACACAAAATAGAATCAGCATTTTTTAAGTCATTACATCAACACCTCTCATAATGGGAGTGGGGGAACGGATTCCGACAGCTGTTTTTTTTGCCGTCGGATTCCGTTCCCCCTATGTTTCTTACACAATAAGGTTCTAATATTTATTAAATTGTGGAATTTGCTAGTCTCAATAGCCTTTTGGTCAGTCCCCTGACAATATTCTTTTTTAGCTTTGGGGCGACCCGAGTTCAAGTCCCGGGTCTTCGAACTTTCTTGATACTATACTTTCCTATCATAATTAAAAGCAAAAAATATATTCTTTAAACTGATGCAAGTTAAGCTCCATCCACACACAAAATAGAATCAGCATTTTTAATTCATTACATCAACACCTCTCATAATGGCAGTGGGGGAACGGATTCCGACAGCTGTTTTTTTGCCGTCGGATTCCGTTCCCCCTATGTTTCTTACACAATAAGGTTCTAATATTTATTAAATTGTAGCATTTGTTAGCCTCAATAGCCTAGTGGTCAGTCCCCTGACAATATTTGTTTTTAGCTCTGGGGCGACCCGAGTTCAAGTCCCGGGTCATCGAACTTTCTTGATACTATACTTTCCTATCATAATAAAAGGCAAAAAGATATTCTTTAAACTGTTGCAAGTTAAGCTCCATTCACACACAAAATAGAATCAGCATTTTTTAAGCCATTACATCAACACCTCTCATAATGGGAGTGGGGGAATGGATTCTGACAACTGTTTTTATTTTTACCGTCGGATTCTGTTCCCCCCATATTTCTGACACACTGAGGTTCTTATATTTATCAAATTGATGCTGTTTAAGCTCCATACACTCACAAAAATAGAATCAGCATTTTTTAAGCCAATACATCAACAACTCTCATAATGGGAGTGGGGGAACGGATTTCGACAGCTGAACTATTTGCCGTCGGATTCCATTCCCCCTATGTTTCTTACACATTAAGGTTCTAATATTTATCAAATTAAAGGAAGTTACTAGTCTCAATAGCCTAGTTGTCAGTACCCTGACAATTTTTTTTTTAGCTTTGGGCAACCCGAGTTCAAGTCCAGGGTCGTCGAACTTTCTTGATACTATACTTTCCTATCATAATAAAAGGCAAAAAATATATTCTTTAAACTGTTGCAAGTTAAGCTCCATCCACACACAAAATAGAATCAGCAATTTTTAAGCCATTACATCAACACCTCTCATAATGGGAGTGGGGGAACGGATTCCGACAGCTGTTTTTTTGCCGTCGGATTCCGTTCCCCCTATGTTTCTTACACAATAAGGTTCTAATATTTATTAAATTGTGGAATCTTGCTAGCCTCAATAGCCTAGTGGTCAGTCCCCTGACAATATATTTTTTTAGCTTTGGGGCGACCCGAGTTCAAGTCCCGGGTCATCGAACTTTCTTGATACTATACTTTCCTATCATAATAAAAGGCAAAAAATATATTCTTTAAACTGATGCAAGTTAAGCTCCATCCACACACAAAATAGAATCAGCATTTTTTAAGTCATTACATCAACACCTCTCATAATGGGAGTGGGGGAACGGATTCCGACAGCTGTTTTTATTTTTACCGTCGGATTCTGTTCCCCCCATATTTCTGACACACTGAGGTTCTTATATTTATCAAATTGATGCTGTTTAAGCTCCATACACTCACAAAAATAGAATCAGCATTTTTTAAGCCATTACATCAACACCCCTCATAATGGGAGTGGGGGAACGGATTCCGACAGCTGTTTTTTTGCCATCGGATTCCGTTCCCCCTATGTTTCTTACACAATAAGGTTCTAATATTTATTAAATTGTGGCATCTTGCTAGCCTCAATAGCCTAGTGGTCAGTCCACTGACAATATTTTTTTTTAGCTTTGGGCAACCCGAGTTCAAGTCCAGGGTCGTCGAACTTTCTTGATACTATTCTTCCCTATCATAATAAAAGGCAAAAAATATGTTCTGTAAACTGATGCAAGTTAAGCTCCATCCACACACAAAATAGAATCAGCATTTTTTAAGTCATTACATCAACACCTCTCATAATGGGAGTGGGGGAACGGATTCCGACAGCTGTTTTTTTGCCGTCGGATTCCGTTCCCCCTATGTTTCTTACACAATAAGGTTCTAATATTTATTAAATTGTGGAATTTTGCTAGCCTCAATAGCCTAGTGGTCAGTCCCCTGACAATATTTTTTTTTAGCTTTGGGGCGACCTGAGTTCAAGTCCCGGGTCATCGAACTTTCTTGATACTATAATTTCCTATCATAATAAAAGGCAAAAAATATATTCTTTAAACTATTGCAAGTTAAGCTCCATCCACACGCAAAATAGAATCAGCATTTTTTAAGCCATTACATCAACACCTCTCATAATGGGAGTGGGGGAACGGATTCTGACAACTGGTTTTCTTTTTGCCGTCGGATTCTGTTCCCCCCATATTTCTGACACACTGAGGTTCTTATATTTATCAAAGTGATGCTGTTTAAGCTCCATACACTCACAAAAATAGAATCAGCATTTTTTAAGCCATTACATCAACACCTCTCATAATTGGAGTGGGGGAACGGATTCCGACAGCTGTTTTTTTGCCGTCGGATTCCGTTCCCCCTATGTTTCTTACACAATAAGGTTCTAATATTTATTAAATTGTAGCTTTTTTTTAGTCTCAATAGCCTAGTGGTCAGTCCCCTGACAATATTTTTTTTTAGCTGTGGGGTGACCCGAGTTCAAGTCCCGGGTCATCGAACTTTCTTGATACTATACTTTCCTATCATAATAAAAGGCAAAAAATATATTCTTTAAACTGTTGCAAGTTAAGCTCCATCCACACACAAAATAGAATCAGCATTTTTTAAGTCATTACATCAACACCTCTCATAATGGGAGTGGGGGAACGGATTCCGACAGCTGTTTTTCTTTTTGCTGTCGGATTCTGTTCCCCCCATATTTCTGACACACTGAGGTTCTTATATTTATCAAATTGATGCTGTTTAAGCTCCATACACTCACAAAAATAGAATCAGCATTTTTTAAGCCATTACATCAACACCTCTCATAATGGGAGTGGGGGAACGGATTCCGACAGCTGTTTTGTTGCCGTCCGATTCCGTTCCCCCTATGTTTCTTACACAATAAGGTTCTAATATTTATTAAATTGTGGCATCTTGCTAGCCTCAATAGCCTAGTGGTCTGTCCGATGACAATATTTTTTTTTAGTTATGGGGCGACCCGAGTTCAAGTCCAGGGTCATCGAACTTTCTTGATAATACTTTCCTATCATAATAAAAGGCAAAAAATATATTCTTTAAACTGTTGCAAGTTAAGCTCCATCCACACACAAAATAGAATCAGCATTTTTTAAGCCATTACATCAACACCTCTCATAATGGGAGTGGGGGAACGGATTCTGACAACTCTTTTTCCTTTTGCCGTCGGATTCTGTTCCCCCCATATTTCTGACACACTGAGGTTCTTAAATTTTTTCAAATTGATGCTGTTTAAGCTCCATACACTCACAAAAATAGAATCAGCTTTTTTTAAACCATTACATCAACACCTCTCATAATGGGAATGGGGGAACAGATTTCGACAGCTGAACTATTTGCCGTCGGATTCCGTTCCCCCTATGTTTCTTACACAATAAGGTTCTAATATTTATCAAATTGAAGGAAGTTACTAGTCTCAATAGCCTAGTGGTCAGTCCCCTGACAATATTTGTTTTTAGCTCTGGGGCGACCCGAGTTCAAGTCCCGGGTCATCGAACTTTCTTGATACTATACTTTCCTATCATAATAAAAGGCAAAAATATATTCTTTAAACTGTTGCAAGTTAAGCTCCATCCACACACAAAATAGAATCAGCATTTTTTAAGCCATTACATCAACACCTCTCATAATGGGAGTGGGGGAACGGATTCTGACAACTGTTTTTCTTTTTGCCGTCGGATTCTGTTCCCCCCATATTTCTGACACACTGAGGTTCTTATATTTATCAAATTGATGCTGTTTAAGCTCTATACACTCACAAAAATAGAATCAGCATTTTTTAAGCCATTACATCAACACCTCTCATAATGGGAGTGGGGGAACGGATTTCGACAGCTGAACTTTTTGCCGTCGGATTCCGTTCCCCCTATGTTTCTTACACAATAAGGTTCTAATATTCATCAAATTAAAGGAAGTTACTGGTCTCAATAGCCTAGTTGTCAGTACCCTGACAATTTCTTTTTAGCTTTGGGCAACCCGAGTTCAAGTCCAGGGTCGTCGAACTTTCTTGATACTATACTTTCCTATCATAATAAAAGGCAAAAAATATGTTCTTTAAACTGATGCAAGTTAAGCTCCATCCACACACAAAATAGAATCAGCATTTTTTAAGTCATTACATCAACACCTCTCATAATGGGAGTGGGGGAACGGATTCCGACAGCTGTGTTTTTGCCGTCGGATTCCGTTCCACGTATGTTTCTTACACAATAAGGTTCTAATATTTATTAAATTGTAAAATTTTGCTAGCCTCAATAGCCTAGTGGTCAGTCCCCTGACAATTTTTTTTTTTAGCTTTGGGGCGACCCGAGTTCAAGTCCCGGGTCATCGAACTTTCTTGATACTATACTTTCCTATCATAATAAAAGGCAAAAAATATATTCTTTAAACTGATGCAAGTTAAGCTCCATCCACACACAAAATAGAATCAGCATTTTTTAAGTCATTACATCAGCACCTCTCATAATGGGAGTGGCGGAACAGATTCCGACAGCTGTTTTTTTGCCGTCGGATTCCGTTCCCCCTATGTTTCTTACACAATAAGGTTCTAATATTTATTAAATTGTAGCTTTTTGCTAGTCTCAATAGCCTAGTGGTCAGTCCCCTGACAATATTTTTTTTTAGCTGTGGGGTGACCCGAGTTCAAGTCCCGGGTCATCGAACTTTCTTGATACTATACTTTCCTATCATAATAAAAGGCAAAAAATATATTCTTTAAACTGTTGCAAGTTAAGCTCCATCCACACACAAAATAGAATCAGCATTTTTTAAGTCATTACATCAACACCTCTCATAATGGGAGTGGGGGAACGGATTCCGACAGCTGTTTTTCTTTTTGCTGTCGGATTCTGTTCCCCCCATATTTCTGACACACTGAGGTTCTTATATTTATCAAATTGATGCTGTTTAAGCTCCATACACTCACAAAAATAGAATCAGCATTTTTTAAGCCATTACATCAACACCTCTCATAATGGGAGTGGGGGAACGGATTCCGACAGCTGTTTTGTTGCCGTCCGATTCCGTTCCCCCTATGTTTCTTACACAATAAGGTTCTAATATTTATTAAATTGTGGCATCTTGCTAGCCTCAATAGCCTAGTGGTCTGTCCGATGACAATATTTTTTTTTAGTTATGGGGCGACCCGAGTTCAAGTCCAGGGTCATCGAACTTTCTTGATAATACTTTCCTATCATAATAAAAGGCAAAAAATATATTCTTTAAACTGTTGCAAGTTAAGCTCCATCCACACACAAAATAGAATCAGCATTTTTTTTAAGCCATTACATCAACACCTCTCATAATGGGAGTGGGGGAACGGATTCTGACAACTGTTTTTCTTTTTGCCGTCGGATTCTGTTCCCCCCATATTTCTGACACACTGAGGTTCTTATATTTATCAAATTGATGCTGTTTAAGCTCCATACACTCACAAAAATAGAATCAGCACTTTTTAAGCCATTACATCAACACCTCTCATAATGGGAGTGGGGGAACGTATTTCGACAGCTGAACTATTTGCCGTCGGATTGCGTTCCCCCTTTGTTTCTTACACAATAAGGTTCTAATATTTATCAAATTGAAGGAAGTTACTAGTCTCAATAGCCTAGTTGTCAGTACCCTGACAATATTTTTTTCAGCTTTGGGCAACCCGAGTTCAAGTCCAGGGTCGTCGAACTTTCTTGATACTATAATTTCCTATCATAAGAAAAGGCAAAAAATATATTCTTTAAACTGATGCAAGTTAAGCTCCATCCACACACAAAATAGAATCAGCATTTTTTAAGCCATTACATCAACACCTCTCATAATGGGAGTGGGGGAACGGATTCTGACAACTGTTTTTCTTTTTGCCGTCGGATTCTGTTCCCCCCATATTTCTGACACACTGAGGTTCTTATATTTATCAAATTGATGCTGTTTAAGCTCCATACACTCACAAAAATAGAATCAGCATTTTTTAAGCCATTACATCAACACTTCTCATAATGGGAGTGGGGGAACGGATTTCGACAGCTGAACTATTTTCCGTCGGATTCCGTTCCCCCTATGTTTCTTACACAATAAGTTTCTAATATTTATCAAATTGACAGAAGTTACTAGTCTCAATAGCCTAGTTGTCAGTACACTGACAATATTTTTTTTAGCTTTGGGCAACCCGAGTTCAAGTCCAGGGTCGTCAAACTTTCTTGATACTATACTTTCCTATCATAATAAAAGGCAAAAAATATGTTCTTTAAACTGATGCAAGTTAAGCTCCATCCACACACAAAATAGAATCAGCATTTTTAAGTCATTACATCAACACCTCTCATAATGGGAGTGGGGGAACGGATTTCGACAGCTGTTTTTTTGCCGTCGGATTCCGTTCCCCCTATGTTTCTTTCACAATAAGGTTCTAATATATATTAAATTATAACATTTTGCTAGTCTCAATAGCCTAGTGGTCAGTCCCCTGACAATATTTTTTTTTAGCTTTGGGGCGACCCGAGTTCAAGTCCTGGGTCATCGAACTTTCTTGATACTATACTTTCCTATCATAATAAAAGGCAAAAAATATGTTCTTTAAACTGTTGCAAGTTAAGCTCCATCCACACACAAAATAGAATCAGCATTTTTTAAGCTATTACATCAACACCTCTCATAATGGGAGTGGGGGAACGGATTCTGACAACTATTTTTCTTTTTGCCGTCGGATTCTGTTCCCCCCATATTTCTGACACACTGAGGTTCTTATATTTATCAAATTGATGCTGTTTAAGCTCCATACACTCACAAAAATAGAATCAGCATTTTTTAAGCCATTACATCAACACCTCTCATAATGGGAGTGGGGGAACGGATTCTGACAACTGTTTTTCTTTTTGCCGTCGGATTCTGTTCCCCCCATATTTCTGACACACTGAGGTTCTTATATTTATCAAATTGATGCTGTTTAAGCTCCATACACTCACAAAAATAGAATCAGCATTTTTTAAGCCATTACATCAACACCTCTCATAATGGGAGCGGGGGAACGGATTCCGACAGCTGTGTTTTTGCCGTCGGATTCCGTTCCCCCTATGTTTCTTACACAATAAGGTTCTAATATTTATTAAATTGTAGCATTTTGCTAGCCTCATTAGCCTAGTGGTCAGTCTCCTAACAATATTTTTTTTTAGCTTTGGGGCAACCCGAGTTCAAGTCCCGGGTCATCGAACTTTCTTGATACTATACTTTCCTATCATAATAAAAAGGCAAAAAATATATTCTTTAAACTGTTGCAAGTTAAGCTCCATCCACACACAAAATAGAATCAGCATTTTTTAAGCCATTACATCAACACCTCTCATAATGGGAGTGGGGGAACGGATTCCGACAGCTGTTTTTTTGCCGTCGGATTCCGTTCCCCCTATGTTTCTTACACAATAAGGTTCTAATATTTATTAAATTGTGGCATCTTGCTAACCTCAATAGCCTAGTGGTCAGTCCCCTGACAATATTTTTTTTTAGATTTGGGGCTACCCGAGTTCAAGTCCCGGGTCATCGAACTTTCTTGATACTATACTTTCCTATCATAATAAAAGGCAAAAAATATGTTCTTTAAACTGTTGCAAGTTAAGCTCCATCCACACACAAAATAGAATCAGCATTTTTTAAGCTATTACATCAACACCTCTCATAATGGGAGTGGGGGAACGGATTCTGACAACTATTTTTCTTTTTGCCGTCGGATTCTGTTCCCCCCATATTTCTGACACACTGAGGTTCTTATATTTATCAAATTGATGCTGTTTAAGCTCCATACACTCACAAAAATAGAATCAGCATTTTTTAAGCCATTACATCAACACCTCTCATAATGGGAGTGGGGGAACGGATTCTGACAACTGTTTTTCTTTTTGCCGTCGGATTCTGTTCCCCCCATATTTCTGACACACTGAGGTTCTTATATTTATCAAATTGATGCTGTTTAAGCTCCATACACTCACAAAAATAGAATCAGCATTTTTTAAGCCATTACATCAACACCTCTCATAATGGGAGCGGGGGAACGGATTCCGACAGCTGTGTTTTTGCCATCGGATTCCGTTCCCCCTATGTTTCTTACACAATAAGGTTCTAATATTTATTAAATTGTAGCATTTTGCTAGCCTCATTAGCCTAGTGGTCAGTCTCCTAACAATATTTTTTTTTAGCTTTGGGGCAACCCGAGTTCAAGTCCCGGGTCATCGAACTTTCTTGATACTATACTTTCCTATCATAATAAAAAGGCAAAAAATATATTCTTTAAACTGTTGCAAGTTAAGCTCCATCCACACACAAAATAGAATCAGCATTTTTTAAGCCATTACATCAACACCTCTCATAATGGGAGTGGGGGAACGGATTCCGACAGCTGTTTTTTTGCCGTCGGATTCCGTTCCCCCTATGTTTCTTACACAATAAGGTTCTAATATTTATTAAATTGTGGCATCTTGCTAACCTCAATAGCCTAGTGGTCAGTCCCCTGACAATATTTTTTTTTAGATTTGGGGCTACCCGAGTTCAAGTCCCGGGTCATAGAACTTTCTTGATACTATACTTTCCTATCATAATAAAAGGCAAAAAATATGTTCTTTAAACTGATGCAAGTTAAGCTCCATCCACACACAAAATAGAATCAGCATTTTTTAAGTCATTACATCAACACTTCTCATAATGGGAGTGGGGGAACGGATTCCGACAGCTGTTTTTTTGCCGTCGGATTCCGTTCCCCCTATGTTTCTTACACAATAAGGTTCTAATATTTATTAAATTGTGGCATCAGGCTAGCCCCAATAGCCTAGTGGTCAGTCCCCTGACAATATTTTTTTTTAGCTCTGGGGCGACCCGAGTTCAAGTCCCGGGTCATCGAACTTTCTTGATACTTTCCTATCATAATAAAAGGCAAAAAATATATTCTTTAAACTGTTGCAAGTTAAACAGCATCAATTTGAAAAAATTTAAGAACCTCACTGTGTCAGAAATATGGGGGGAACAGAATCCGACGGCAAAAGGAAAAACAGTTGTCAGAATCCGTTCCCCCACTCCCATTATGAGAGGTGTTGATGTAATGGCTTAAAAAATGCTGATTCTATTTTGTGTGTGGATGGAGCTTAACTTGCAACAGTTTAAAGAATATATTTTTTGCCTTTTATTATGATAGGAAAGTATAGTATCAAGAAAGTTCGATGACCCGGGACTTGAACTCGGGTAGCCCCAAATCTAAAAAAAAATATTGTCAGGGGACTGACCACTAGGCTATTGAGGCTAGCAAGATGCCACAATTTAATAAATATTAGAACCTTATTGTGTAAGAAACATAGGGGGAACGGAATCCGACGGCAAAAAAACAGCTGTCGGAATCCGTTCCCCCACTCCCATTATGAGAGGTGTTGATGTAATGACTTAAAAAATGCTGATTCTATTTTGTGTGTGGATGGAGCTTAACTTGCAGCAGTTTAAAGAATATATTTTTTGCCTTTCATTATGATAGGAAAGTATAGTATCAAGAAAGTTCGATGACCCGGGACTTGAACTCGGGTCGCCCCAAAGCTAAAAAAAAAAATTGTCAGGGGACTGACCACTAGGCTATTGAGGCTAGCAAGATGCTACAATTTAATAAATATTAGAACCTTATTGTGTAAGAAACATAGGGGGAACGGAATCCGACGGCAAAAAAACAGCTGTCGGAATCCGTTCCCCCACTCCCATTATGAGAGGTGTTGATGTAATGGCTTAAAAAATGCTGATTCTATTTTGTGTGTGGATGGAGCTTAACTTGCAACAGTTTAAAGAACTGTTGCCTTTTATTATGATAGGAAAGTATAGTATCAAGAAAGTTCGATGACCCGGGACTTGAACTCGGGTCGCCCCAAAGCTAAAAAAAAATATTGTCAGGGGACTGACCACTAGGCTATTGAGGCTAGCAAAATACTACAATTTAAAAAAATATTAGAACCTTATTGTGTAAGAAACATAGGGGGAACGGAATCCGATGGCAAAAACACAGCTGTCGGCATCCGTTCCCCCACTCCCATTATGAGAGGTGTTGATGTAATGACTTAAAAAATGCTGATTCTATTTTGTGTGTGGATGGAGCTTAACTTGCATCAGTTTAAAGAATATATTTTTTGCCTTTTATTATGATAGGAAAGTATAGTATCAAGAAAGTTCGACGACCCTGGACTTGAACTCGGGTTGCCCAAAGCTAAAAAAAATATTGTTAGGGTACTGAAAACTAGGCTATTGAGACTAGTAACTTCCTTCAATTTGATAAATATTAGAACCTTATTGTGTAAGAAACATAGGGGGAACGGAATCCGATGGCAAAAACACAGCTGTCGGCATCCGTTCCCCCACTCCCATTATGAGAGGTGTTGATGTAATGACTTAAAAAATGCTGATTCTATTTTGTGTGTGGATGGAGCTTAACTTGCATCAGTTTAAAGAATATATTTTTTGCCTTTTATTATGATAGGAAAGTATAGTATCAAGAAAGTTCGACGACCCTGGACTTGAACTCGGGTTGCCCAAAGCTAAAAAAAATATTGTCAGGGTACTGAAAACTAGGCTATTGAGACTAGTAACTTCCTTCAATTTGATAAATATTAGAACCTTATTGTGTAAGAAACATAGGGGGAACGGAATCCGACGGCAAAAAAACAGCTGTCGGAATCCGTTCCCCCACTCCCATTATGAGAGGTGTTGATGTAATGGCTTAAAAAATGCTGATTCTATTTTTGTGAGTGTATGGAGCTTAAACAGCATCAATTTGATAAATATAAGAACCTCAGTGTGTCAGAAATATGGGGGGAACAGAATCCGACGGCAAAAAGAAAAACAGTTGTCAGAATCCGTTCCCCCACTCCCATTATGAGAGGTGTTGATGTAATGACTTAAAAAATGCTGATTCTATTTTGTGTGTGGATGGAGCTTAACTTGCAGCAGTTTAAAGAATATATTTTTTGCCTTTTATTATGATAGGAAAGTATAGTATCAAGAAAGTTCGATGACCCGGGACTTGAACTCGGGTCGCCCCAAAGCTAAAAAAAAAAATTGTCAGGGGACTGACCACTAGGCTATTGAGGCTAGCAAGATGCCACAATTTAATAAATATTAGAACCTTATTGTGTAAGAAACATAGGGGGAACGGAATCCGACGGCAAAAAAACAGCTGTCGGAATCCGTTCCCCCACTCCCATTATGAGAGGTGTTGATGTAATGGCTTAAAAAATGCTGATTCTATTTTGTGTGTGGATGGAGCTTAACTTGCAACAGTTTAAAGAACTGTTGCCTTTTATTATGATAGGAAAGTATAGTATCAAGAAAGTTCGATGACCCGGGACTTGAACTCGGGTCGCCCCAAAGCTAAAAAAAAATATTGTCAGGGGACTGACCACTAGGCTATTGAGGCTAGCAAAATACTACAATTTAAAAAAATATTAGAACCTTATTGTGTAAGAAACATAGGGGGAACGGAATCCGATGGCAAAAACACAGCTGTCGGCATCCGTTCCCCCACTCCCATTATGAGAGGTGTTGATGTAATGACTTAAAAAATGCTGATTCTATTTTGTGTGTGGATGGAGCTTAACTTGCATCAGTTTAAAGAATATATTTTTTGCCTTTTATTATGATAGGAAAGTATAGTATCAAGAAAGTTCGACGACCCTGGACTTGAACTCGGGTTGCCCAAAGCTAAAAAAAATATTGTTAGGGTACTGAAAACTAGGCTATTGAGACTAGTAACTTCCTTCAATTTGATAAATATTAGAACCTTATTGTGTAAGAAACATAGGGGGAACGGAATCCGATGGCAAAAACACAGCTGTCGGCATCCGTTCCCCCACTCCCATTATGAGAGGTGTTGATGTAATGACTTAAAAAATGCTGATTCTATTTTGTGTGTGGATGGAGCTTAACTTGCATCAGTTTAAAGAATATATTTTTTGCCTTTTATTATGATAGGAAAGTATAGTATCAAGAAAGTTCGACGACCCTGGACTTGAACTCGGGTTGCCCAAAGCTAAAAAAAATATTGTTAGGGTACTGAAAACTAGGCTATTGAGACTAGTAACTTCCTACAATTTGATAAATATTAGAACCTTATTGTGTAAGAAACATAGGGGGAACGGAATCCGACGGCAAAAAAACAGCTGTCGGAATCCGTTCCCCCACTCCCATTATGAGAGGTGTTGATGTAATGGCTTAAAAAATGCTGATTCTATTTTTGTGAGTGTATGGAGCTTAAACAGCATCAATTTGATAAATATAAGAACCTCAGTGTGTCAGAAATATGGGGGGAACAGAATCCGACGGCAAAAAGAAAAACAGTTGTCAGAATCCGTTCCCCCACTCCCATTATGAGAGGTGTTGATGTAATGACTTAAAAAATGCTGATTCTATTTTGTGTGTGGATGGAGCTTAACTTGCAACAGTTTAAAGAATATATTTTTTGCCTTTTATTATGATAGGAAAGTATAGTATCAAGAAAGTTCGACGACCCTGGACTTGAACTCGGGTTGCCCAAAGCTAAAAAAAATATTGTTAGGGTACTGAAAACTAGGCTATTGAGACTAGTAACTTCCTTCAATTTGATAAATATTAGAACCTTATTGTGTAAGAAACATAGGGGGAACGGAATCCGACGGCAAAAAAACAGCTGTCGGAATCCGTTCCCCCACTCCCATTATGAGAGGTGTTGATGTAATGGCTTAAAAAATGCTGATTCTATTTTTGTGAGTGTATGGAGCTTAAACAGCATCAATTTGATAAATATAAGAACCTCAGTGTGTCAGAAATATGGGGGGAACAGAATCCGACGGCAAAAAGAAAAACAGTTGTCAGAATCCGTTCCCCCACTCCCATTATGAGAGGTGTTGATGTAATGACTTAAAAAATGCTGATTCTATTTTGTGTGTGGATGGAGCTTAACTTGCAACAGTTTAAAGAATATATTTTTTGCCTTTTATTATGATAGGAAAGTATAGTATCAAGAAAGTTCGACGACCCTGGACTTGAACTCGGGTTGCCCAAAGCTAAAAAAAATATTGTCAGGGTACTGAAAACTAGGCTATTGAGACTAGTAACTTCCTTCAATTTGATAAATATTAGAACCTTATTGTGTAAGAAACATAGGGGGAACGGAATCCGACGGCAAATAGTTCAGCTGTCGAAATCTGTTCCCCCGCTCCCATTATGAGAGGTGTTGATGTAATGGCTTAAAAAAGGCTGATTCTATTTTTGTGAGTGTATGGAGCTTAAACAGCATCAATTTGATAAATATAAGAACCTCAGAAATATGGGGGGAACAGAATCCGACGGCAAAAAGAAAAACAGTTGTCAGAATCCGTTCCCCCACTCCCATTATGAGAGGTGTTGATGTAATAGCTTAAAAAATGCTGATTCTATTTTGTGTGTGGATGGAGCTTAACTTGCAACAGTTTAAAGTATATATTTTTTGCCTTTTATTATGATAGGAAAGTATAGTATCAAGAAAGTTCGATGACCCGGGACTTGAACTCGGGTCGCCCCAAAGCTAAAAAAAAATATTGTCAGGGGACTGACCCCTAGGCTTTTGAGGCTAGCAAGATGCCACAATTTAATAAATATTAGAACCTTATTGTGTAAGAAACAGCTGTCGGAATCCGTTCCCCCACTCATTCTAGGGCAATTTTTCCACCACATTTTGAATTTTGGGTGCATATATTAATTCTGCTGACATTTTGCCCCCGACCCCCTGATAACATCTAACCCTGCTTTAAGAGAAACATAAAACATGACAAAACATTAACATTTTTTATGTTGTTTTTTGTCATTGGAAAGAACGACATATTTGGCTTTAAAGCATTATTGGAAAGAAAAGTGGCAATTAATGTTATACAAAACATATGCCATCATTAATTATCATTTGAATATTGACAACATTAAGCTACATTTGAAAACATAATTGTGTATAAAGAGGCATGCTGTTTTGACCAATATTCTCTCTAGATTTAAAGATTTAGTTTTAAAGAAAGTCAAATTAACAAACAGGTTAAACAAGCCATAGCTTACTTTTAGACGTGGTGAATGAAGTTTGACTGTTCGAGGTTGTGATGGTCGTCCGATATCCCTTGCCAGTTATTATGCGTACAGCAAATCTTCTTGTATGAATATGGTCCATTTTAGTCTTTATATCCAAAAAGAAACGATGCTGGGAGTGTCAGGGTTCTGTCACTGCTGTCTAGTTAAATTCCTGATTTTGTGACAGAGCTCTGACACTCCCGGTT
The DNA here is from genome assembly GCA_021464565.1 of Rutilus rutilus. NCBI lineage: Eukaryota > Metazoa > Chordata > Actinopteri > Cypriniformes > Leuciscidae > Rutilus > Rutilus rutilus. The sequence goes on from JAJAQA010000013.1 coordinate 3,585,507, forward strand.
TTTGTTTCGTCTTTGTCTGAGTGCGCGGTTTCCAGCGCTGTGCACTCACTTGTCTACGTACCTTGTTACATGTGCTGTGGTGTTTGGATCCCGGCACATCGGTCTAGTTTGGTTTCGGTTCTGTGTCGGGATTCAGACATCCATGCTCCGCGTGTTTGTCTTCTGTTGTGAGCGCACAGGATGAGTCCTTGTGCGCTCTATCTTGTCTTGTGTAGCACACAGCTTGTGTTTTACACTAGCTGTGTGCTTTCATGTTGTCATGTTCTGTGTGAACACGTGGCTTATGAGTTCTCATTGGCTGCGTGTTCATGTCTCGTTCTGTGTAAGCACATGGCTTGTGATTAGTTTTACTGGCCATGTGCTTGTGTTTTGTGTGAGCACATGGCTTGTCATGTGTTTCCTTGTGCCATGTGCTCTCCTGTGATTGTCTAACCCCGCCCACCTTGTTACCTGATTATTGATTCACTTTCCCCACCTGTCCTCCCTCGTTACCTGCCTTGTTTGCTCTCCCTATTTATTCTCCTTGTGTTTGCAGTCCTGTGCTGGTTCGTTGTATGTACACTGTGTGTTTCCCTGCTGTATAAGTCAAGTCAAGTCAAGTCAAGTCAAGTCAAGTCAAGCCGAGTCATGTTTTCCCCCTCGGGGTAGTCTTTGTTTGTATTTTGTTTTATTAAAATAAAGCCCATCAACTCTGCGTGAGTTTCACTTGAGTCCTCGCTTCATCCCCCACCCTCAACCCTGACAGGGAGATGCCATGGGACAACGATGCCTTGTGTTTTTATATTTAGCGCGCTCACCGCGATGTGTTTTTTCTGTGCTTGTGCAGCGTCACGCAAACGCGCAGAATCTGATGACTGGCGTCAATGGTTTCGTTGCTTTCATTTTGTTCATCAATTGATGTTGCGATGATTTATATAAAAATGTATATCAAGTCATTCTCGAGTCATACAGTTCAAGTCAAGTCAAGTCTCGAGTCATTGGATCTCAAGTCAAAGTCAAGTCGAGTCATTTTCTTAATTTAGTCAAGCAAGTCTCAAGTCCTTAAATTTGCGACTCGAGTCAAGTCATGTGACTCGAGTCCCCCATCTCTGGTAAAAAGAGATGAAACACAAGAACTACAACTGACTTCCAGTCACAGCCTTAGATGAAATCAACTGAAGAGAAAAGAAGACATTAAATCTCTCCAGATCTCAGCAGAAGAGGATTAAACAACTCCACAAACACCATTACCAGCTTCACTTATTACTAACCAGTTTGACTTTATTTCTGGCATTTGTCAACAAAGTGCATCATCAGTGAATAAATGAGGCATTTGAATGAATGAGGCATTTATATAATGCTTTCATATGTACTACTGTACACCTAAAGCACTTTACAATCATATCAGGGGATCTCTCCTCAACCACCACCAGTGTGCAGCATCCTCACTTGGATGATTTATATTCCATTTATAGCAATATCTTCAGTATTACTCAGAAGTCTAGTTTCAAATATAATTCTTTTGAAGTGATGGTACTTTCTGTAACGTTATCTATAGCGTAAGTGATAAATCCCATTTAACATTTGTGCTGGCTACTGTATACTGGACACCAGGGCACCATACAGATTTTATCAAAGAATTTGCTGATTTTCTATCAGAGTTAGTACTGGCTGCAGATAAAGTCCTAATTGTTGGTGATTTTAATATCCATGTAGATAATGAAAAAGACGAATTGGGATTAGCATTTACAGCCATTCTAAACTCTATTGGAGTTAGACAACACGTATCAGGACCTACTCATTGTCGTAATCATACTTTAGATCTAATATTGTCACATGGAATCAGTGTTGATGCCGTTGAAAATCTGCAGCAGAGCGATGACATCTCAGATCATTATTTAATCTCATGGAAACTAGTTAAGGAAACATACACAATTTTGAGGCTTGAATTGAGGAACTGATTAGCCTGATAAATTTAAGGAAAAAGGGCTACCTATTTATTTTTGGAGAATTAGCTCAATTATGTGGTTTTATTTAGAGACACCCATGGCTGGAAATGGAGAGTAAATCTTGAAATTAAGTGTTATTTCATGTGTTTTTGAGTACAGGGAAACATCTGTTAATGTTTAATGTTCAGTTATGTTTGACATTTGAAAGAGTTTATATTATGTTAAAGTTTCCATTCGTTACCATTGTGCAGAGGAGCTTATGGTTAGGTTGTGAATAACTGCGTTTATCAATAATCTGAAGCATGTTGTTTTGTTCACTGAGCAATAACTCTGCTAATGATAATGAAGTAGTTCATTGGGTTGAAGTTAATTTGGTTGAAGATTTCCTTGTTTGACTTTGGATGAAGGATTGGATCACTCTGTAAAGTTACACAAACACATGTGTGTGTGATGATCACTGTGGGTTTGTGTCTGTTGATTCTGTTGAATGTGATTGTGTCTGTAGAGGCTCTTTATTCTCCATCAGCTGATCCAGAGAAGGTCAGACTAACATCTAGAACCTGTAAGTGAAACACAGACAGTCAAATGTGTGCAACATTATTGCATTATCAACTTTAGAACAACTAAAAGAAACTACTGAGATGATAAAGTGAGAGATTATAATATAATACTGTACGATTGTTAAAGCTGTTTTTAAACATACAGAATTTGATTTTGCTTCTAAGTCACCATGAATGATGACCCTTCACCCTTATCTATAACCCTGTATGACTGTCCTATTTCTGTGACACTGGGTCAGGTTTATTTATGATAAAGAAACTATAGTGATAAATATTTACCATTATATTTTATTGCAATTGACATTCTCTCAAAATACATAATTTAGGGATTCAAAAACAGTGATGAAAGCAAAATATTGAATTGTTTGAAATAAAAAGAAACTTGAAGATATTTAATTGTTGCTATAAACTATTATAAAAATAAATTAACTAATCAAACTCTTATTAAACATGTTTATAGTGAGTAATTCACCATCACAAGGAAAGAAAATTAAGAAGAAACTAAATTAACTTTCAATTAAAATATGAACATTTTTAATTATCACTACTCACCAAAGCTTCTTCAGTTTATAATGTGGATCCACCATCAGATCAGAGAGCAGCTTTACATCTGAGTCTATTAGATTATTCCATGACAGATCCAGTTTTCTCAGGTGTGAGGGGTTTGATCTCAGAGCTGAAGTCAGAGCAGCACAACCTTCATCTGTAACACCACAATACCACAACCTGTAGAGAACAATGACACTCTTCAGTCTCTCAGTTTAGGAAACACTGATACAAATGATATGATATATATGAATTTCTCCTCAACAGATTTATAAATGAAAGAACTTGTCACCTCTTCAGGACATCCAATCATGTTTTTGACTTGTAAAACTATCAAAAGTAAAATGACCTCAGAAGCTTTGGAAAGAATCCACTGAAGATTAAACATCCTTTTCAGTTACTTGATGGTAAACTTTTTGTATATATTATTTTTGTATATCATTGATTATTCACCACAGGAGAAATACAGACGACGTTGAGAGTTTTATAAAATCTTACCACAGATTCTCCAGTTTACAGTGAGGATCCTGCAGTAGATCAGAAAGCTGCTTGACTCCAGAATCTCCTATTTTATTCCTTGACAGACTCAGTTTTTTCAGGTGTGAGGGGTTTGATCTCAGCGCTGAAGTCAGAGCAGCACAACCTTTATCTGTAACACCACAACCAATCAACCTGTAGAGAACAATGACCCTCTTCAGTCTCTCAGTTCAGGATCTACAGCTCAGATAAGCAGGAACTTCACAATCAGAGACTTAATCCACACCATTAACAGGTCCAGTCTAAGGCTCAGACCCGCTTCAACAAACTGCTTGAGCGGGTTAGTTTCCATTTGACATAAATTGCAAGAATATTCGATAACACTTTATTTAACAGTGTCCACTTTTTTTTTTTTTTTTTTTTATGCAAGTACCCAAAATCATCAACATATCTGTGTATGAACACGGTTGTCACATCTTTACATCATCCAATCATGTTTAATCATTAATATTGTAAAATGATGTCAGACACATTGGAAAGAATCTAATGAAAATAAAAGCAACATTCCCATTAGTAATTTCACAGTAGATTTTTTGTATGGCAATCTGTTACGGAAGCAGACTCAAGAGAAGGAGACTGAAGTTATTAGGGAGTTTATTGAGACAACAACTGAGCTAAGGTAGGGTAAAGGCGGGCATACACTGTGCGATGTCTGTGTGATTTCAGCAACGTACCTACTCACACTGAATGAGTAGATCGCATGCAATGTAAAGCCAAAGCTCAGGATTTATGTGCTCACACTATACTGTCTGAACGTCGAGCTGCGACTTCACTGCTCACACTATACGTGTGAAATATGCACGAATCAGCACGATAAACCCTTGTGTTGGGTTGCGCCTATAGACGATATCATGTATCCAGAGATATTGTCAAAACAAGCATCAGCTAACAATATCAAAATGATTTAGCATTTCCAAGTTATGTACTAAATTATTATTAGTATTATTGTATTATTATTATTATTATTATTATTATTAGGGAAGGCTACTTTTATTATAAAATTGATAGGCTATTATAATTAAATTGCCACGCAATAATTTCATAGCGCATCACCGCATAACCAACGCGCTGTGAGGATAATAAAATATTACATAGAAGCTTACTCTTCCTCATTGAAAATTGTCTAAAACATTTAGGTCGATTACAATGAATTATAGGCATATAATTAATTATTAATAGTCTATAATATGTCCGAACACTGCAATAATTCATCAATGAAAATTAAAAACAACTTTTTTTCAAAAACATTGTTTAACAAATTAATAAAAGAGGCAAAAGTGTACATCGCAGGTGGAAGACGTGGGTAATGGTTAACACATTTTGCAATATGAACTGGGGGTAAGCAACCGTAATTTGTAGCTTGTTTGAACAACAGAACTTAAAGATCTCCCTCTTTTTTTTTTTCTTTTTTTTTGCTGGAGACGAAATGGTTAAACGTCTGTTGTCGCGCAGGCGCAGTAAGGGAAAAAACACTGAGTTTAGGGCAAACGGTTCGTAGCTCTGCTTCAACTGTGCCATATAGTCATGAGGAGCGACCAAAATTTCTAACATGCCAGAAATTCATCCGACCATCCGATTGCCGGTCAGGAGAGGTTAATCGCCTCTCGTTTCCCCCTGTACACTGCACGAACACTGCACGACAAACGACGCACGGCAAAGCTGAAAATCGGCCCGACCCGAAAAAGAGTCGCACGAGTCAGAATCCGTCTCAAAATCGGACGAAAATCGCACAGTGTATGCCCAGCTTAAGTAGTCCTCCTCATAAAAATGAGACCGTACAATGAACTGTGGTGAAGTGTGTGTCTAAATATTGGCAGGAATGAGGGTGATTATGAGGTGCAGGTGTGTGTGATTAGAACTAGGGGATTTAGAATTAGGGAGTGCACTGTGATTGGCTGGTGTGAGAGCCTGGCATATCTGTAACACAATCATTATTTACCATATGAGACATTTTATACAATCTTACCTCAGAATCTCCAGTTTACAGTGAGGATCCTGCAGTAGATCAGAGAGCAGCTTGACTCCAGAATCTCCTACTTTATTCCTTGACAGATACAGTTTTCTCAGGTGTGAGGGGTTTGATCTCAGAGCTGAAGTCAGAGCAGCACAACCTTCATCTGTAACACCACAATTCTTCAACCTGTAGAGAACAATGACACTCTTCAGTCTCTCAGTTCAAGACACACTGATATAAATGATATATAGGAATTTCTCCTCAACAGATTCATATATGAAAGCAGTTGTCACCTCTTCACGACATACAGTCATGTTTTTGACTTGTAAAACTATCAAAAGTAAAATGACTTCAGAAGCTTTGGAAAGAATCTAATGAAGATTAAACATCCTTTTCAGTTACTTCATGGTAAACTTTTTTGTATATTTTATTTTTGTATATCATTGATTATTCACCACAGGAGAAAAACAGATGACAGTGAGACTTTTATAAAATCTTACCTCAGTATTTCCAGTTTACAGTGAGGATCCTGCAGTAGATCAGAGAGCAGCTTGACTCCAGAATCTCCTACTTTATTTCCAGTCAGATCCAGTTCTCTCAGGTGTGAGGGGTTTGATCTCAGAGCTGAAGTCAGAGCAGCACAACCTTCATCTGTAACACCACAATCACTCAACCTGTAGAGAACAATGACACTCTTCAGTCTCTCAGTTCAGGATCTACAGCTCAGATCAGCAGGAACTTCATAATCAGAGACTTAATCCACGGCACCATTTGATAAAAATTGCAAGAATATTCTATAACACTTTATTTAACAGTGTCCATGTTATTATGTTACATGAACTTTCCATAGTAATAACAGGTAAATTATGCATAATTACACGTAACGAATCCTCAACCAAATCCTAATCCTACCCTTATCCTATACTAAGTACATGTGGTTGCTTAATATTACTCAGTACTTAAATATATAAGTTCACTGTAACAATGACACCTTAAAATAAAGTGTAACCGAATATTATTTTTTTATGCAAGTACCCAAAATCATCAACATATCTGTATATGAACACGGTTGTCACATCTTTACATCATCCAATCATGTTTAATCATTAATATTGTAAAATGATGTCAGACACATTGGAAAGAATCTAATGAAAATAAAAGCAACATTCTCATTAGTAATATCACAGTAGATTTTTTTGTATGGCAATCTATTACGGAAGCAGACTCAAGAGAAGGAGATTGAAGTTAATAGGGGGTTTATTGAGACAACAACTGAGGGGATGAACTAAAAGCAGGTAAGTGGAAAGTGCAATGATACTTTAGAGAGCGGGATGCTGGCAGTGAATAGTGTGTCTTCTGACGGGTGTGATGACTGGTAGATGATGCAGTGAAGGCTGGAACTCTGAACAACACTAGACTTGGAGACATGGAGGAGAATGGAGACGATACTGGAAAAGGGTCGCTGGAGATATCAGGTAGTAGTCACTGAGGCAGGCTAAGTAGTCCTCTTCATACAAACGAGACCGGACAATGAACTGTGGTGAAGTGTGTGTGTCTAAATAGTGGCAGTCATGAGGGTGATTATGAGGTGCAGGTGTGTGTGATTAGCACTCAGGTGAGGGAGTGCGCTGTGATTGGCTGGTGTGAGAGCCTGGCAGATCTGTAACACAATCATTATTTACCATATGAGACATTTTATACAATCTTACCTCAGTATCTCCAGATCCTGCAGTAGATCTGAAAGCTGCTTGACTCCAGAATCTCCTACTTTATTGAATGTAAGACTCAGTTCTCTCAGGTGTGAGGGGTTTGATCTCAGAGCTGAAGTCAGAGCAGCACAACCTTCATCTGTAACACCACAATCCCTCAACCTGTAGAGAACAATGACACTCTTCAGTCTCTCAGTTCAGGAAACACTGATATAAATGATATTATGAATTTCTCATTTTACAGTATTCATTAGGTACAAAAGCACATGCTAAACTCATAAATATGATCATGTTTTATCAGTGTAATGACTGTTGTCAGAGTAACTTACTGAATTGATCTGGATTCTTTAACCACCGGCAGCAGCTTCAGAAGAACTTCATCTGCTGTATTTCGTGCTCCAATAAACTGATTTAGATTAAATACATCCATATTCTGCTCTGATGTCAGCAACACATAAACCAGAGCTGACCACTGTGAAGAGGAGAGTTGGGTTCCTCCTATTTCTCCAGATTTCAGATAACGTTGGATCTCCTGCATCAGTGAATCATCACCCAGTTCATTCAGACAGTGGAACAGATTGATGGATCTCTCTGGAGAGAGATTCTCCCTGATCTTCTGTTTGATGTACTGAACTGATTTCTCTTTGTTGTAGAAGCAGCTTCCAGTCTGTGTCAGTAGTTCTCGTAAGAGAGTCTGATTGGACTTCAATGAGAGACCCAGAAGGAAACGCAGGAAAAGGTCCAGATGTCCATTCTTACTCAGTAAAGCCTCATCCACAGCTCTCTGATGCAGCTCAGATAATGAATGATATTTCTTCTGGTTTAAGATTTTAGAAAATAAACTTTGTTTGGTTTTGTCAAACACATTTCTGTTCTTATTTGTAAGGTAAATGTGTGCATATAGAGCTGCTAGATGTTCCTGGATGCTCAGATGATCAAAGCAGAAGACTTTCCCCTGATACAAGCCCAACTCCTCTCTGAAGATCTGAGTGCACAATCCTGAGTACACTGATGCTTCTGTCACATCAATGCCACACCCTCTCAGGTCTTCCTCATAGAAGATCAGGTTGCCTTTCACAAGCTGCTGGAAAGCCAGTTTCCCCAGTTTGAGAATCATGTCTTCATCTTTCACTCTCTTCTCATAGTCCTTCTCATGTTTGATGTTGCTCTGAATGATCAGGAAGTGTGTGTACATTTGAGTGAGAGTCTTGGGAATCTCTCCTCTCTCTGCTTCACTCAACATCTCCTCTAGAACAGTGGCTGAGATCCAGCAGAACACTGGGATGTGGCACATGATGTGGAGGCTCCTCAAGGACTTCAGGTGTGTGATGATTGTATCAGCCAGACTCTGATCACTGATTCTCTTCCTGAAGTATTCCTCCTTCTGTGGCTCATTGAAGCCTCGTACCTCAGTCACTCGATGGACACACTCAGAGGGGACGAGATCCGCTGCTGCTGGTCTGGAGGTGATCCAGATGAGAGCAGATGGAAGCAGATTCCCCTCAATGAGGTTCATCAGTAGCTCATCCACTGAGGCTGATTCAGATATATTACACAGTTTCTCTTCGCTCTTAAAGTTCAGAGACAGACGACACTCATCCAGACCATCAAAGATGAACAACACTTTATATTCATCACTGGATATTTCCATTTCTTTTGTTTCAGGGAAAAAGACATGTAGAAGATCTGAAAGATTGAGTGTTTTGTCCTTCATCAAGTTGATCTCTCTGAAAGGAAGTGGAAATATGAGCTGGACGTCCTGATTCTCCTTCCCTTCAGCCCAGTCCACAATGAACTTCTGCACAGAGACTGTTTTTCCAATGCCAGCGATTCCCTTTGTCAGCACAGTTCTGATGGGTTTGTCTTGTCCAGGTAAAGGTCTAAAGATGTCATTGCATTTGATCGGTGTGTCCTCTGTTTCTGCTCTCCTGGATTGTGTCTCGATCTGTCTCACCTCATGCTCATTATTGATCTCTCCACTTTCACTCTCTGTGATGTAGAGCTCTGTGTAGATCTCATTCAGGAGTTTTGGGTTTCCCTGCTTTGCTGTTCCTTCATACAGACACTGAAACCTCTTCAGCAGGTTTGATTTACATGTGCTTTGGACCAGTTGAGAATCACGACTGAAAGAATAAATTATTAGATTACAACAAATTTGTAAAAGTGATAGTGAAATATCTTTATGTCTAGACAGAAATGTTGTACCTCAGATTAGATGACATGTGTCTTCCCCTAAATGTTCCTCGAGTGTCCATAGACTGTTCACTAATTATTGACAAACACGGAGAGAACAGAGACAATACAACAGAGTCGAGAAAACAGAGGCAAAAATTCATATAGTGTTCATATAGAGCCAGGTAGAGGGGCGCCAATGAGCGCCTCAACGCTCCTGTTAACACTTTAACATAACTTTAATAATAAAATAATTTTAGTAAATGGACTGCATTTATATAGCACTTTCACAGACCTATGGCCACCAAAGCGCTTTACATAGCCTCACATTCACACACTGACGGCGATGTCAGCCATGCAAGGCGCCATCCAGCTCGTCGGGAGCATTTTCAATCTCGTCGATTTGTAGACAACCTACATGAACCACTGAGCCACTGCCGTGGAAGTTGAGGGTTGAGTGTTTAAGTTGTAAAGGGGAATTAGTAAAATGGACAGAAATGGCCCTGTCTGTATTTAATGTTTTAATCATGTAATTGAAGTGTTCGTCTGCTGTCTGTGTGAAGACACAAGAGATCGTTCTGACACTGATAACAGCGGCAACACACACTCACCACCAGAATGAAATTAACACAAACTAATGAAATTAATACTCTTTCAAGTCAACTGGAGATGTTTCGTTTGTATCAGGTACAACCGTGCTGCGAGATGTTTCAAAAAGTGCTGGGGACAATATCGACCCTGGCAAAGAGTGGTGGGCACATGTCCCACATGTCCAACTCGCAAATTACGCCTACGTTTGTTGCATTATATGCCAAACGGTGACAGTTTAAAAATGTGACTCTGAAGCAGAAACTGTCATGTCTATTTTTTCCAAAGTTTGCATGCATGTAACTCAAGAAGATCTATCTATCTATGAAATGTTGTACCTCAGATCAGTTGATGTGTGTTTTCCCTCAAATTTCATTGGCTCTGTCATAGATGCGTCACTCTTAATGGACACACAGCTGGACTCCGGTGAGATTGATTTCTCCTTCTGATTTTGACTTCAATAGAATAGAAACAAAAGAACAGAGACAAGAATTCTTAATTATATTACAAGTACATGTAGATAAACCTGTGTCTTTCGTCACTCATGACGTTGCATGTGACGGTGATCCGGAAGCTATAAAAGGACATTGGAACATAGCCGCGCCAGCTTTCTGTCTTCAGCAAGCGTTCTGTGTGACTGTATTGTCTTATTTGGTGTTGTCTGTCTATCTCAATATATATGGCAAATATAGAGAAACGACTCAGGCGGTGTGCGTCCCCTTGCCCACGCTATTTGAGCGAGGATGACACACACTCGTTCTGTGTTGTTTGTCTGGGAGTGGAGCATGCACGGGCAGTGCTCGAGGGCGCTGTCTGTGCAAACTGTTTTCAGTTACCCATGAAAAAGCTCCGCTCCCGTTTGAGCCTGTTCGATCCATTAGAACAGGCTCGCGTTCCCAGTGCATCAGGTCCCACGTCTGTTGAGGCAGCACGCCGCTTGTACTCGTGGGATTCGCACGTGGGGCTGACATATAATACTGAGACGGTTGTGACCCTTTCTCAGTATTTATTAACCAGCTCCACTGGTCTCGCGCACGGTTCAGAAGCCCGCGCTGTGACTTCTTCTGACCGTGTTAAAGACACGGCATTTGATTTATCTAGCTCCGAGGAGTTAGATCAATACCGAATCACGTGGATAGGGGGATTCGCCACCCCATATTCCCGTTATTGAGGAGTTGCTGGAGGTTGTAACCAGGGCAGTGGCTAAATTAAAGGTTGAATGGCCATTTAATAAGCAGGAAGTGACTAAGAAAAATAAAATGGAAAATGAGCGCTTCCTGCAGACCCAGTCACAATCTTCGTGTCAGAGCCTTCCCTTTTTCACTGATCTCCATACTGAGGTATCGAGATCATGGAAAAATCCATGTTCATCTCAATTATTTTCCCCTCATGTATATATTTACTTATCCATTAGGGAATCTAATGAGAATGGTTATGAGGTGATGCCTCGGGTTGAGGAATATTTTGTGAAATATTTTCTCCCCGACATTGCGTCACCCCTGATAGCTCAGACACTTCCCTCCAAATCTCGTACATCGAATTTGTTAGGGAAAGCATATATGGTGGTGGGTCGAGCCGGTGCATGCCTACACACGATGGGGTTATTACAGGCATACCAGGCTGACCTCCTCAAAGAGGTGGATGATAACTGGGAGGTCTCACTTGACAGTATTACTGAATTTCGGAATTACTGAATTTTCGGGAGTTAGGCCTTATTTTGGATATCAAGGTACTGGATCAACCTCTGAGGGGGTTCAGATTCAAGATACCGACTGTCAGTCAGACCAGCTCCGAGGACTGGTCTGTCGTGATAGATCCACAAGCTCCTTAACTCCTCGTTCCCTTCTAACCCCATCACAGGAAGTTTCCGAGATCCGCTTTTGGGGGAAAAGCGCATCGGTTCTAGACTCTTCCAGTCGGCCTAGCCTTATCCCTTCGCACCTTCACTAAATGTATGGATGCGGCCCTTGCTCCATTGAGTCTTCAGGGGGTCCATATCTTAAATTATATAGATGACTGGCTCATTTTGGCTCAGTCGAAAGAACTAGCAATTCAACATCGAGATGTTGTTTTGCGTCATCTGAGGTGCTTGGAGTTGAGAATCAATATGAAGAAAAGTTCCTTAACTCCTCTTCAGAGGACTACGTTCCTGGGAGTAGAGTGGGACTCAGTCACAATGCGGGCACAATTGTCTCCTGCTCGTATAAATACTATCTTAAACACAATGAATATTAAGTTAAGCCAGGCCATCACTGTCAAACACTTTCAAAGAGTTTTGGGTCGTATGGCTGCAGCTTCCACAGTAGTGCCTTTTGGTCTGCTCCATATGAGGTACTTTCAGTGGTGGCTCAGGACCAAGGGGTTTTCTCCTCTGGGAAACCCCTTTCGCATGGTCAGAGTTACACGCAGATGCCTTCGTTCTCTCGTCATGTGGAAGAAACCATGGTTCCTGTCTCAGGGCCCGGTTCTGGGAGCACCATGTCAGAGGAAGACTTTGATTACGGATGTGTCCCTCACGGGCTGGGGTGCGGTTATGGAGGGCCGTTACACCCGAGGTACTTGGAAGGACCATCATCTCTCATGGCATATTAATTGCTGGAGATGTTGGCTGTATTTTTTGCCCTGAGGCACTTCCTTGTGGACCTCAGAGGCCATCATGTTCTTGTTAGGACAGACAATATGTCAGTGGTCACTTATATCAACCGTCAAGGAGGTTTGAGATCTCACCCTCTTTGTAGACTGGCGCATCAAATTCTTCTTTGGTCCCAGGATAAATTTCTCTCTGTTAGATCTATTTATATTCCTGGGGTTGATAATTTGGGAGCAGACATCCTGTCGAGGCAGGGGCTGAGGCCCGGGGAACGGCGGCTCCACCCTGAAGTGGTTGAGTTTATATGGAGAGAGTTTGTCCGGGCGGAGGTTGACCTGTTCGCTTCTCATGAGAACTCTCATTGCCCGCTCTCGTACTCTCTCTCACATCCAGCTCCTTTGGGCTTGGATGCCATGGTACAGATGTGGCCGAGGTCATGTCTGTATGCTTTTCCCCCGATCGCTCTGCTCCCTGAGGTTCTAGAAAGGGTCAGGAGGTACGGTGTGAGATTACTCCTTGTAGCTCCGTACTGGCCGGCCCGAATTTGGTTTTCTGACCTTATTAGTCTCTTGGTGAGTCCTCCATGGCAAATCCCTATTAGTAGAGGTCTTCTTCTCAGGACGGTGGTACAATATTTCATCCACGGCCGGAGTTATGGAGACTATGGGTCTGGCCCCTAAGGGGGACCAACCCATAAATAGGTTGCCCTTTCCACTGAGGTGGTCAGGTCATCCACTCTAGAACCCCACTCTACTAGGAACTAAAAATGTAAAGTTAGGGATGGCATTGGACCTAGTTAATTACTGCCCACTGGCTTCAGTACTGGTGTTCCATCCTGTTCTCTAACAGGATCTCCCGTTCATGCTTAGGGCCTCTGTGGCGGCCCCGGTGCCCTCCGCAAGCCTCTAAGGGTGGGCATGTAGGGACATTCCCACTAAAACTCCATGTTCCTGTAGATTGGAGGATGAATCCTGTCATCCAGCCTATTGGCATCAGGCTGATGGGTTATCCCTGGCACCCATCATGTCCTGTGGGTGAAATACATGAGTATATATAAGAATCTATTGAGTCTGCTTCCTGCTCGTCTTACTCCCTGGAAGAGTGGTGGTGCTGCCCCCTCTTACTTGCTAGCATGGGAGCCACTCTACATTATTTTTGCCCGGTACTGAGGTGCCTGTAGGCAATATCATGATTCTTCAGGTATTCCATCCTCCATCGCATGTGTCGGATGGTCAAGGTCTTAGCCTTGGAGGTTCCTATGTTAGGCCTCGGGCTGGGAGGAGTCAATCCATCTAGTGATGTATCAAGGGTTAGGAGCTATTCCCCTTTATCAATTAGACAGTTGGTTATCTGCAGAAACCACTCATATCTGAAGTACAAGGTGTGCTTTTGCCTTCACCTCTTATCTAATACTTTCTACTGTCTGGGGTTCCCATCCATGAGGTCAGTCGAGCCTCTGGCTCCAGACCTCCCCTTCTTACACCAAATCTTATGACAAGCTAGGTTGGATCTGCCCTCTACTCATTCCTATCGTCCGTGAGTGTGCCAGATGCTTTACACCATATTATTATATAATTTATATATATTGCGTATTTCTCTCAGTGTGGAGGCGTGGGTATTCGTTCCCCAAAGCGTCGAGTGCGATGCAGCGGGAGTTCCCTTATGAAAGGGAACGCCTCGGGTTACTATTGTAACCCTCGTTCCCTGAGTAGGGAACGAGACGCTGCATCCCTCGGCCACACTTTTCGCGCTCATGAGAACGACTTGCTTCGACCCTTCAAAAGCTGATGCGGCTATGTTCCTATGTCCTTTTATAGCTTCCGGATCGCCGTCACATGCAACGTCATGAGTGACACAGCACCAATCAAGATTGGAGTAGTTCCACTACAGACTTCAGACGCATCATGCTGAAGGCATTCCCCAAAGCGTCGAATACGATGCAGCGTCTCGTTCCCTACTCAGGTTTAACGAGGTTCCCTACCTAACGAGGTTTACAATAGTAACCCGAGGCGTTTTGTGGGTCAGTAGATGTTAGTGAAACATCAGGACTGAAGCTCTGGATCAGCTGTGAGAGGAGACCTGATCCTGTGCTCGACTCCTGCTATTGCAGAGCTTTATAATAGTGTGAGTCACTGAGTTATACATGCTTACACAATATCATCACCTATTTCTGTATTTTGATAATAAGTGGATATTTGCCAAATGATGCCATACATGTATTTTTTTGGTGTATGTGGTCTCTCTGTCTGTCTAAACGCAAATGTTGTACCTCAGATCAGTTGATGTGTGTTTTCCCTCAAATTTCATTGGCTCTGCCATGGACGCGTCACTCTTCATGGACACACAGCTGGACTCCGGTGAGATTGATCTTTCACCCTCACATTGACTTTAATACAACAACAGAATAGAAATAGTTATAGTTATATAATAAATAATAATATAAATAATAGAGTTATTCTCTACCAGAACCAATATGGTTGATTTTACCTGAAAATAAATTCCACATGAGAACGTTGTCTTTTAACTCTTTCCCCGCCAGCTTTTTTTGTTTTTAAGTTACCACCCACCGCCAATGTTTTTGACCATTTTCACAACATTTTCATAGCCCCAGAAATATTTTTTTGTATGAATATCTGAACATGCAATATATCAAAAGAAAGAACAGACCCTTTCCCTTTAAACAACAACAAAAACAGTTTTATTCTAGCTTCATATATTCCATTAGGCAAAGGTAAGCGACCGATTTGAGCCCCCAAAAGTCAAGGGCCCCCTAAAAATTATTTTTATGTACAAGATGCGTAATAATACTGTTATAACCTGTTTAAATGAGAGTCACAAAATGCCAAGGCGCCGCCCACTAATGCTGATAGACCCCGCCCTCAGTGACCTGAGCACAGTCCACCATTTTCTACATTCTGGAGCAGCTGTAGTGATGAGAAAAATGCCCTAGTTCCCTACTAAGAAAGCCAGGTGTGATGTTGTTGGATGTAAGAGTGAGCATCAGACTCTTCATTTACTCCCGGCAACTGAGCCACTGAAGACGCAGTGGATTCATTTTGATTATGATGGTGAATCTGCCCCTCAAGTTACCTAAAATCATTGTCTGCGGCTGCGCTTATTACACCAGACTGCTTTGTGAACAAGAGTTAATACAAAGCAGTTTTTTTCTTAATTTTTGAAGGCATATATGTGGTTCAATTCAATAAATGTATTTTGTTTTCCTCTATTAAAATAAATGGATAGAACAAACCTGTCTGAGAGTCTTTTTACAAAGTTTGCATGTATGCAACTCGAGAAGATCTATCTATCTATGAAATGTTGTACCTCAGATCAGTTGATGTGTGTTTTCCCTCAAATTTGATTGGCTCCATCATAGACGTGTCACTCTTCATGGGCACACAGCTGGACTCCGGTGAGATTGATCTGTCACCCTTAAACTGACTTTAATAGAACAGAGATAACAGAATAGAGACAAGAATCAACTTGGCTGATTTAACATGAAAATAAATCCCACATGAGAAGGTTGTCTATTAAGACAGTGTGTTGAAGAGTGATGAGACTGTCCAAGGATAATGTCATATATCATCTAGCTGTCTACTGTATCTGTGTGTCTTTGGACAGTGTTTAAAGACCCTGAGTGGCTCCAACTACTGATAGAGACAACAGATCACTATACCAACCCTGGCAAACACACACAACACCCTGTTATGTGCAGAAAATGGTCTTCTATAACATTAAGATCATATGAAGATTGAAGTACCTGAATCCTGGAGAAGAATCTCCATGTCTGAATGTGTGTGTGTCGTCCATGATTCATTTAGTCTTCATGGAGCTGCTCGGGTAAGAGATCAGAAACACTCATTCACACACTCAAATACAATACATTTCATTTGACATTTTCTTCAGTGTGTTTATGGAGACAAAACAATGTGATTTTCAATCATGTAAATGAATGGTCAGAATTGCTATCATCTGAATCAGCAGATTCTCTTCTTCAGTCAGATATGTCACGTTTGCACCAGTATTTCATCTGTGTGTGTTTAAAACAGAAATATCTTGGCTGAACAGACTGGGAAGTTTGTAGGCTAACACTAGAGTTTAATGTTCTTCCACTGAAACCTAAAATATTGTAAAAATGGGTCAGTTTACTATAAACCCACATTTAATACATCTGTGAAACTGACTAACATACACAGATATTAGTTCAAGATCTTTTCCAACTATTTTAAAATAAAATATTTCCTACTGGTTTAGTTTAATTAAATGTTCAATAAAAATGACATTATATATAAAGGGAGATTGTAACAACAGCACTCTTTGTAATTGACATTCATTTAGGCCTACACAGAAAATTTGATCAAATTTTAAGAAACAACACAAGTTAAACAGTTAAAACAAACACTACAGATGTTAAAGAGAAAAGTGTTACAACACTGTGGTTTCTAAAAACTTTGGCTTTTAGTAATAAAACCGAAAATTAGACCTACATAAAAAGTGTAAAAGTGTATTTTAAAATATATGGTCTAGGCTATATGTCCAATAATTGATAAGTAAAAAAAAAAAAAAAAAATGCATATATTAAGAATTTCATGTGCAATGTACTTTAATATTTCATGGTTACTTACGTTATAGAGGAAGTCATTTTCATGCACCACACCAGAACACTTGCTTTGAATAAAAAGTTTTTAAACACCTCGAATTTTCCATCAACAGCACGTAAAATCGCACATAAACATATATATACAAACATCACTTGATACTTGGATGATCAGTTGTTCTTATTTAAAAATTCTTAAGCCCGGGTGTAAAATGGCACTTGTAAATAAAACACGCTGGAAAGTACTTTCACTTTCATTTTCGCAGCACATGTTCGATCAACTTTATTTGTAAATGATCAACGATCATTTCTATAACTCTTCAAAGGAAAAAGGCGCTGTATGTCAGCAGATATATAGTCGAAACGCATTTGTTTATACTTTTTTTTATCTCACAATAACGGAAAAAGCGGTAGCGCGCATGCGCTGTGTGCGAGAAAACTCACTGGTAACCACAGCAACCGTTCAGCGCAATATTGAAAACATCATATTATTTTTTTTTTTCTCACTTTTTATAAGACTGATAATTCCCATTGCACTCCACACTTTGTGTTGAAACCTGTGCAAAAAAAGCGGTATAGAAACTCCTAATGTCAGAAATGTGTTTGACAGAAAATAGTAATCCAGACTCGTAGCAGAAAAGGACAGAAGTCTTTACATCCTAGAGCCCTTTTCATTTATAATGATGGATTTATGTTTCCAGATGAAAACTAATGGGGATATTATATATATTGCACTACATAATTGTGTTTGTCACTTGTAACTGATACAGTAAATTAACAGCACTTGTCAAAACCATCAACAACCATTCAAAGGTCTATTTTAATGTCATTTCAAACATCAAAAGTGTAAAGAAAATTAACTCTTGTCTTTCATGATCTTCCTTTTGCTAATATTCTGTCATTCATCTTCCTCTGTCTTTTCTACAAAACAAAACTCTTCTTTTGGTTAAAAACAGGAAAATGCCTCAATCTTGTGGTTATGATGATGAATCCAGTGTGTTTGTGGACATGAAGCAGTAATACTGTAGTCCAGCATCTGATCTCTGATCTCTTCATGGGTAAAGATGGCGGCTAGATTACTGTTAAACAGCCTTAAGGTCTGAGATCAGAACTGTGCAAAATACACGCATGCTTTCATTTAGATTTGGCACAGCAGGTTTTAGCTCATATCGGTCTCAGATGGTGATGGATTCATCATCTAGTGTCAAAGCTGCTCAGATCCTGGAGAAAATATTAGCGGAGCCCTTTTCTGCTCTTCTTTACTGGAAAGATCTGCAGATGAAAAATACACACATTTGTGTAGAAGTCATTTTTTTAATCACTGGATACAGTTTTCATGCTAGCTCAAGAAAATAGTTGATCTAACATCTAATATTTATCACATATGACTGTAAGTAATGTGAGAATAAATATGTGTGTAAAGTGTGTAATATCTGCTCTTTTCTCATGTGAAACTGTGAGGTGTTCTGAACACGACATAGAGACAGTGCAGTCGAGCGATAGTGTCCCCCTGAACCATGTCATCCAGGCATATCGAGCCCCGGGACAAAACATCATCTACAGAAAGAGAAAACATCCCAACATCACTATCAGCATCAGAGAAGCTCAGAGCCGCAGTAGTCAGCTGATGACACATGGTGGCACTGTTCTACAACAAAACACATCAGCATTAAAATACACAGTGGAGGACAGAAACACTGGAGCTGACAGCCAGTCCAGCATTAAAGAAATATTATGTTTCACTCAGATATTTTTCAGCAGCTTCAACTCTGTTTGAGAGCTCAAGATTGCAGGAACAGGCCAATGATAAACTGGACAGAAAGAGAGAGTCCTGCGGTCAGTGTGTGATAGTGACGCTTGTTCTTACCGTTATAATGGAGTCTGGGTTTGGAGAAACACATGAGGAAATCAACAAACACACTCTGAGCATATAGGACAGTGAAATACAGCTGAAAATCTAAATAATCATATTTTTCTCAATTATTTTTTTCTGTATTTAATAATGTAGATCAGCTGGGAAAAATCAAAGCTATTTATTTGCTCTCAGTACATTAAGAGCACATTGCTATAATAACATGGACACAAAAAAAAAACCATCTATGTTCCTGGTAGAAAATTCCACTGAAACATCATTAACCTGTTAGCCAGCAACCACACTTTTGGCATTCGCAAATTTAAAAATGACAAAAAAAAAAAAAAAAAAAAAACGCAAAAGTTTTGTGCAAATCTGTAATGGAAACGCGCCTAGTGTTACACTTTTTTTTTTTTCAGTACTACTTTATTATGCTGCATCATGATTAGCTGAGCTACAGGAACACTATAGTGACACAAGTATCCTGTAACCTGGATAATCATCATCATGGTGTGAGCAAACCCAAAGTCATGGATTTGATTCCCAGGGATCAGATGTATAGATTGAATGCAATGTAAGTCTTTTTGATTAAAGTGTCTGATACATGCATACATGTGCCTCTGGATAATGAGTTGTTAAATGTGCAATATAAGAAATAAATGAGTCTTGAGTGTGAGTGTATGTTAATTGGACTGTGCAACATGATGTTTATGTTTGAAGATTTCTCTCAGCTCATATAAATATAGAATGTGTTCGATAGTCAGAGAAAACAACTTTCAAAAAGATTTGTAGAACAATAGGAATGATTATTTTTCAGTTTTCACAAATTATTAAGAAGATGCTCTTCTGTTTGTTTCTGTTATTCTGTTATTAAAGCACTTATATGCAAAAAAAGATCTTATCACAGATAACTAGATCTGGATATAGAAGGATATATCCTTGTCCACCATTGTGCTGAACAACATTAAATAAAAGGTTCTGATAAAAGACCAAAACAGATCATTCAACAGCATGCTGTACATCCGCCATACAAGAAAAAGCACGTATTAAGATGCTTACATCAGCTCCATTTAGACTCAGGAGTCATAAACAAGAGAGACATAGGTTTTAAGTTTTGCTTTGAATAGCGATTCTGTTGTTACTGTTTTAATAAAAAGTGATATATAGCAAAAGCCCAGTCGGCCCATTATGCCCACATCTGACACTCGCGGAGTGATGATCTGACCCTCGTAACACATGTAATGAAGCACTTTGGCGCTCTGCTCCTGTTTGCCAGATCTGGACCACAAGTAGGCCATAGCAATGCAATTTTGTCTACAAAGTGCATCATCAGTGAATAAATATGTTTATGTTTGACATGTGAAAGAGTTTGTATTATGTTAAAGTTTTGATCGTTACCATTGTGCAGAGGAGCTTATGGTTAGGTTGTGAATATCTGCATTCATCAATAATCTGAAAGCATGTTGTTTTGTTCATTGAGCAATAACTCTGCTAATGATAGTGAAGTAACAAGTTTCTGTGCTGTGCTATAGCAGCATACAGTCTTTTAATAATACAATATCCCTCAAAAGTAAAATATAAACAGGTCATTTCCATTCACTTGAATTCACACAATTTTGAGAGTAAAAAATACTTAAAATAAAAAAGCATATTTCACTAAAAATATTAAATTCATCATGTCATAGACCTAAATAAATTAGGGGATTTTACATGATTTATTCAGGTAGATTCCATGAAAGAAATCAAGCCTTTACTCAAACATATTATGTGTAATATTGTTACCATAATTTTTTTTTATTCTTACATAAGTAAATAGCAGTAACATTTTTTACAGTGTATGATTCAGGCATTACAGGTCAGAGGTCAGATTGGATCTGAACATTCAGAATATTTATCCAGTTCCATCTGGTTGAAGGTTTCCTTGTTTGACTTTGGATAAAGGATTGGATCATTCTGTAAAGTTACACAAACACGTGTGTGTGATGATCACTGTGGGTTTGTGTCTGTTGATTCTGTTGAATGTGATTGTGTCTGTAGAGGCTCTTTATTCTCCATCAGCTGATCCAGAGAAGGTCAGACTAACATCTAAAACCTGTAAGTAAAACACAGACAGTCAAGTCAAGTCAAGTCAAGTATATTTGTATAGCGCTTTTCACAATACAGATTGTATCAAAGCAGCTTCACAGTATTAAATTAAAATAATACAACAAGGTTTGTTTCTAGTGGAATTTATTGATTGATAAAATCAAATTAAATATCCCCAGAATATCCCCAACTGAGCAAGCCAAATGTCAAATGTGTGCGACATTATTGCATTATCCACTTTAGAAAAACTAAAAGAAACCACTTAGATGATTAAGTGAGATATTATAATATAATACTGCACGATTGTTAACCCTCTGGGGTCTGGGGTGTTTTTGGGGTCCTTGAGATGTTCTGACATGCCCTGACATTTGTGCTTTTTTCAGTTGCTTATAAACATATTAATGGCAAAGGTGTAAATTCACTCTATATAGCACAAACAGGACTACCATAATATGTGAGCCACATGTATGTACACATGTATGTTTCATTTTTGAGAGAATAATGTTTATGCATGGTTATCGAAAAAACTAAAAATTAAAGTTTCTGAAATAAGGCCACAAAACACATAATAAATATGTGTCAATAAGACTTTTGACTAATGGATGTCGTCGCCTAGAGTTTTTTCTTCAAAATGATGTGAAAATCATCCTGCCTAATCATTCACATAAAACGATACATTGATTTAAGTTTTGTGAAACACTTTTAGTTTGGAAAGCCAATATATCGGATGGGGCGTAAACGCTCCAACAGCATCATGCATATTTAGTAGTTCACACCTGGTGAGACAATGTCCCTGCCTACTTAATGAGCAATTCATTCAGGTGTGTCACCTATAGCTAACTTAAATATACAAGCTTCATAATAAAAATGATCATTCTAGGAGAAAATTTCAGATGGCATTTAGAGGCTTTTGCATCTGAACTCTTCATATATACACACACACATATATATATATATATATATATATATATATATATATATATATATATATATGCATGCACATACATACTTTATAATCTTTTCAAAACTAGTCAACGTCTTTCAAAACTAAAGTATACATTTTATCATATGTATTTCAAAGTAAAGGATTCATTAGTTAGTTGATGACTTTATTTTTGACAAAACACATACAGTATATATTCTTCATCTCAGTATAGCAATAGAGTTTGCTAAAAGCTGTTCATTCAATACAGCAGTATTTGAAAATTTTGTAAAATTACATTTATATTTGCATTTATGTCAAAACCTAGACACTTTTAAACATCAAGATGACATTTATTAATATGTATTCGTGTCAAAATGACAAATAAACAGATTTTCCTATTCAATTTTGCTTGGAAACGCTTCCAAGACGCTTGCGTGTCGCGTGAAAAATAGGTGTCGGTTCTATTTCTAGCCTGCACGCGTTTTCCACGCGGCTCGTGCCGCGCCTGAGACGCGCGTCTCACACAGGCAGTGTGCAAACTCTAAACTGTTAACATGGGAGCCGAAATAAAAACGGACACGCCACGCAGCTGAGATGCTTACGCCACGCATCCAGTGTGTCACCGGCCTTATCCAGCGGATGTGGGCGTTTCATAGGTTTGTATGGATTGCCTCACATTTGCGTTTGTATAGCGCGGTCTCCGTAGGCGGAGTCACATTAAAACTGAATTAGCTGAGATGAGAACGACTGACATCTCTCTCTTTACATACATATTATATAAACTGTGAATATTTGTTTTTTATAAAAAATACTTCATTTAAAAGAAGAGAATTCAAGCTTCATGCCTGTGTGACTATATGTGACCCGATCTGGCGAAATGAGTCGGAAGTCGCAACGTTCCATTTTAAGATATGGGCCGATTATGTGGAAAAACAATGAAATAATAGATTGAAAAAAAAAATTTTTTTTTGCTAAATTTCAAAGAACAGACATTCAAAAATAATCTCCTAAAGTTTCGTAGTCCAGATAATTGAGTAAAGGTATTAAAATGACTATTAAAGTTTACAAAGTTTTACTAAATTCGCTGAAAATGAATATTGCTTTTCTCAACTCCTCTCCTCACCTCTGAGCATTTCCCGGGAATCCCCTCAAACGTCTCTGCTCTCCAAATATGGTGTTTCACGTTGTATAGAACCAATCAAAAAGCTTAGAAATGTACACAAACGCTAATCATTTGTCAATGGGAAGCCCCGTTTCGACTGACCGGCACGCGATTGGTCCAGCCATCCTCCTGTCATACTCGTAGCGCTATTTGTAAACAAGCTAGCAGATCTCCTCAGAAATACTAAATATTATTAATTTTAGAAATGTCGCTGTCAAAAGAGAGCAAAGTCGCCAAAAAGTCGCCAAAAGCGTTGAACTCACTAAAGGCTTCTAACCTAAGCTCTGCTGCTGGTCATCAAGAGTGGCTAAGGCTAGTCAGTGATTTTTTTGGATCTGGAGACGTGTCATCCTCTGATGACAGCGACAGCAGTGACAGCCCTGTGGCATTTATCGTGTATAGATGTGAATGAGTGCAATTATTCTGTGAGTGTATTTATTTAAGGAGAATCCATTACAATGTGTTTGATTTATTTTAACCCAATATTTAACTGTTGGTATCTCCGTTATGAATGTGTTACACTGTTATTGTCAACTAGCCTACACAAAGATATTGCATAGGCTAACATTATTTTGTTCTCTGTTTCCTTGTCTCTCTGCCTCTCTCACTTTCTCTCTCTCTCTCTCACAGACACACACAGACAGAGAGAGAGACACACACACACACACACACACACACACACCCTCTCTCAATGAAAACTGTAGCACCTCTGTTCAATCTTTCTGATTTTAGTAAATGTTTGTAAAAGTGCCTTTTAAATTATTTATTAAAATAAAAACTTTAAAATAATTTGAGCTTCAGCCTGGTTTAATAGCATATATTAATGTCTTTGGTCAAATTAAGCTGTACAATAAATAGTTTATCCCTTTAAATGCAATGGATTTTGAAAGATATCAACAAAAAACAGGCAAATAAACTTTAAAAGCGATTTTCTCAAGTTTTCAATTGGAAAAAGAGGACAGATGACCATAATTCAAATGTGTATATCTTTACAACCATCTCAATTTTGAAATTTGGGTCACTGTGACTCATTTTGCTGGATCAGGTCACATATGCCTGTTTGACTGAGTATTTGCTGAGTTACAGTTCATTTTTGGACGCGTTTCAGAATTGACTTCACTGACGGAGAGTAGGCAGAACTCGCATCATGTTTATTTTTCTTTATTTGGCGAAAAGCACAACACTTTGTTTTTATTATGAGCATACACAAAAAAAAATACACACTAAACAGGATCGATTGATGTATAACACAAGCATATAAGATAAAAAAAAAAAATAGCCGCGAAAAATAGCGCGATAGCCGACCCCAGGGGGTTAAAGCTGTTTTTAAACATTCAGATTTTGCTTCTAAGTCACCATGAATGGTGACCCTTGACCCTTATCTATAATCGTGCATGACTGTCCTCTTTCTGTGTCACTGGGTCAGATTTATTTATGATAAAGAAAATATAGTGATAAATATTTACCATTATATTTTATTGCAAATTACATTCTCTAAAAATACATAATTTAGAGATAAAAAAAAAACAATGATAAAAGCAAAATATTGAATTGTTTGAAATAAAAATATATTTAATTGTTGCTATAAACTATTATAAAAATAAATCACTGAATCAAACTCTTATTAAACATGTTTATAGTGTCTAATTCACCATCACAAGGAAAGTAAACTACATTTCAGAACAGTTTTAATCATCACTACTTACTGAAGCGTCTCCAGTTTATAATGTGGATCCTCCTTCAGATCACAGAGCGGCTTCACATCTGAGTCTCTTAGATTATTAAATGTCAGATCCAGTTGTCTCAGGTGTGAGGGGTTTGATCTCAGAGCTGAAGTCAGAGCAGCACAACCTTCATCTGTAACACCACAATAACTCAACCTGTAGAGAACAATGACACTCTTCAGTCTCTCAGTTCAGGAAACACTGATATAAATGATATGATATACATGAATTTCTCCTCAACAGATTTGTATATGAAAGCAGTTGTCACTTCTTCACGACACCTCTTGACTTGTAAAACTATCAAAAGTAAAATGACCTCAGAAGCTTTGGAAAGAATCCACTGAAGATTAAACATCCTTTTCAGTTACTTGATGGTAAACTTTTTTGCATATCGTTAGTCTGATAGCATAATTGCCTAAGTCTTTTTTTTTTATCACTTGGGCAATTATGCTATGAGGCTAACGATATATTATTTTTGTATATCATTGATTATTCACCACAGGAGAAAAACAGACGACGTTGAGACTTTTATAAAATCTTACTCGAGTATCTCCAGTTTACAGTGAGGATCCTGCAGTAGATCAGAAAGCTGCTCGACTCCAGAATCTCCTACTTTATTATCAGTCAGATTCAGTTCTCTCAGGTGTGAGGGGTTTGATCTCAGAGCTGAAGTCAGAGCAACACAACCTTCATTTGTAACACCACAATCCTCCAACCTGTAGAGAACAATGACACTCTTCAGTCTCTCAGTTCAGGATCTACAGCTCAGATCAGCAGGAACTTCACAATCAGAGACTTATTCACGGCACCATTAACAGGTCCAGTCTAAGGTTCAGACCCGCTTCAACAAACTGCTTGAGCGGGTTAGTCTCCATTTGATAAAAATTGCAAGAATATTCGATAACACTATTTTTAACAGTGTCCTTGTTACTGTACATATGTTGCATGAACTTACCATAGTAGTAACAGGTAAATGATGCATAATTGCACTTAACTAACCCTCAACCAAATCCTAATCCTACCCTTATCCTATACTAAGTACATAGTTGCTTAATATTACTCAGTACTTAAATACTTAATTACACTGTAACAATGATACCTTAAAATAAAGTGTAACCGAATATAATTTTTTTATGCAAGTACCCAAAATCATCAACATATCTGTATATGAACACGGTTGTCACATCTTTACATCATCCAGTCATGTTTAATCATTAATAATGTAAAATGATGTCAGACACATTGGAAAGAATCCAATGAAAATAAAAGCAACATTCCCATTAATAATTTCACAGTAGATTTTATTTGTATGGCAATCTGTTACGGAAGCAGACTCAAGAGAAGGAGATTGAAATAATAGGGAGTTTATTGAGACAACAACTGAGCGGATGAACTGAAAGCAGGTAAGTGGAAAGTGCAATGATACTTTGGAGAGCGGGATGCTGGCAGTGAATAGTATGTTTCTTCTGACGGGTGTGATGACTGGTAGATGATGCAGTGAACTCTGGAACTCTGAACAAAACTAGACTTGGAGACACGTAGGAGAATGGAGACGAGACTGGAGAAGGGTCGCTGGAGATATCAGGTAGTAGTCGCTAAGGCTACATTTACACATAGCCGAGTATTTAGAGAAATGAATACCCCCCCCCCCCCCCCCCGTTTTCAATTATAACATTGTGCACACAACATCGTTTTCAAAAAAGTTGTCATTTACATCAACTCGCATAAATACGCTGTCGAGCGCCATCATAACTATGCCAAACCTATGGGCGGTCGTGTAGGGAGAAGGATAAAGCCATGCAAGCCAATCAGAATGCTCAGAATCGACAACAACGAATAACACGAGCGACTTCCTGTTCCTTTCATAGGGCGCTCACATGATGTTAAGCATTTTCTGGTCAATAATGTGACGTTTGAGAACCTAAAACCCAGTTTCTCCCAGTTGACACGGCAACACATAACTAGCGTTATCAGAAATCTCCACTTTGGCCAGAGTTTTTAGAAATAATCGTTTTCTGTGATAAAAATGTGGTTTTTCGTGTAAATGAGAGGCCAAACCGCAGGGAAATACCTGTGTCTTCCCTTCGTGTAAACGGGGCCTAAGGCAGGGTAAGAAGTCCTCTTCATACAAACGAGACCGGACAATGAACTGTGCTGTGTGTTGCTGCGTCCCAATTCGCCTACTTATACTACACACTAAAAGTATGGACTCTTTTTGTGAAGAAAAAGTACATACTTTTGAGTGTGTAGCAAAAGATTAGGCAAGCTTTGGGACATTCAACTTCATCATCTTAACGGACAGATCTGTCGTGTGCATCCTGTCACCGTAAACTGCCCTGTCAATCATCTTGTCACAGTTAAAATCCTCCATTCAATCTAATTTCATTTCCTACCGTTTCGGAGAGAAATGTAGTTGCACGTTCGTCTGCCAGTCGTGGGTTTTTCATGCGGAGACTCTCCTCATGTCTTTGCAATTTGAATATAATGATGCATTTAAAAGTTAATGGCTAAACGTATCTTTACAAAAGTCCACAATGCTGCAGATGCAATATAATGTAAACAACATTTAATAAATTAATTTTCGTCAGGTTAGATACTGATAATTAATCACTCAAACCCCTTTATCTAAACCTCTCTACATAACTGCCGGACTCGCGCGTCCTCCATGTTCGCGACTTCACTCGTGTTTGTAGTTCTAAACGAATCCTCGTCCAACGTGCAATGCGTTGTGGGCAATATTAGCCGTGAGTGCGCATCGATCTGCACTTCGGATTCTGACCGGAAATAGTAGATCATCCGGGTATCTTTGGAACACTCATTTCAACATACGAAGATTTGGGACGTACTAATTCTATTTTCGAATACTATTTAGGACGGATATTATGTGAATTGGGACGCACGTTGTGTTTAATAGTGGCAGTGATGAGGATGATGATGAGGTGCAGGTGTGTGTGATTAGAACTCAGGTGAGGGAGTGCACTGTGATTGGCTGGTGTGAGAGCCTGGCAGATCTATAACACAATCATTATTTACCATATGAGACATTTTATACAATCTTACCCCAGTTTCTCCAGTTTACAGTGAGGATCCTGCACTAGATCAGAGAGCAGCTTGACTCCAGAATCTCCTACTTTATTCTCAGACAGATCCAGTTCTCTCAGGTGTGAGGGGTTTGATCTCAGAGCTGAAGTCAGAGCAGCACAACCTTTATCTGTAACACCACAATTATATAACCTGTAGAGAACAATGACACTCTTCAGTCTCTCAGTTCAGGAAACACTGATTTAAATATTATGAATTTATCCTTCGACAGTATTCCTTAGGTACAAAAGCACATGCTAAACTCATAAATATGATCATGTTTTATCAATGTAATGATTGTTGTCAGAGTGACTTACTGAACTGATCTGGATTCTTTAACCACAGGCAGCAGCTTCTGAAGAACTTTATCTGCAGTATTTCGTGTTCCAATAAACTGTTTTAGATCAAATACATCCATCTTCTGCTCTGATGTCAGCAACACATAAACCAGAGCCGACCACTGTGAAGAGGAGAGTTGGGTTCTTCCTATTTCTCCAGATTTCAGATAATCTTGGATCTCCTGCATCAGAGAATCATCACCCAGTTCATTCAGACAGTGGAACAGATTGATGGATCTCTCTGGAGAGAGATTCTCCCCGATCTTCTGTCTGATGTACTGAACTGTTTCCTCTTTGTTGTAGGAGCAGCTTCCAGTCTGTGTCAGTAGTTCTCGTAAGAGAGTCTGATTGGACTTCAATGAGAGACCCAGAAGGAAACGCAGGAAAAGGTCCAGATGTCCATTCTTACTCTGTAAAGCCTTATCCACAGCTCTCTGGTGCAGCTCAGATAATGAATGATATTTCTTCTGGTTTAAGATTTTAGAAAAGAAACTTTGTTTGGTTTTATCAAACACATTTCTGTTCTCATTTGTAAAGTAAATGTGTGCATATAGAGCTGCTAGATGTTCCTGGATGCTCAGATGAACAAAGCAGAAGACTTTCCCCTGATACAAGCTCAACTCCTCTCTGAAGATCTGAGTGCACAATCCTGAGTACACTGATGCTTCTGTCACATCAATGCCACACTCTCTCAGGTCTTCCTCATAAAAGATCAGGTTGCCTTTCACAAGCTGCTGGAAAGCCAGTTTCCCCAGTTTGAGAATCATGTCTTCATCTTTCACTCTCTTCTCATAGTCCTTATCATGTTTGATGTTGGTCTGAATGATAAGGAAGTGTGTGTACATCTGAGTGAGAGTCTTGGGAATCTCTCCTCTCTCTGCTTCACTCAACATCTCCTCTAGAACAGTGGCTGAGATCCAGCAGAACACTGGGATGTGGCACATGATGTGGAGGCTCCTCGAGGACTTCAGGTGTGAGATGATTGTATTGGCCAGACTCTGATCACTGATTCTCTTCCTGAAGTATTCCTCCTTCTGTGGCTTATTGAAGCCTCGTACCTCTGTCACTCGATGGACACACTCAGAGGGGACGAGATCCGCTGCTGCTGGTCTGGAGGTGATCCAGATGAGAGCAGAGGGAAGCAGATTCCCCTCAATGAGGTTCATCAGCAGCTCGTCCACTGAGGCTGATTCAGATATATCACACAGTTTCACTTCGGTCTTAAAGTTCAGAGACAGACGACACTCATCCAGACCGTCAAAGATGAGCAACACTTTATATTCATCACTGGATATTTCCATTTCTTTTGTTGCAGGGAAAAAGACATGAAGAAGATCTGAAAGACTGAGTGTTTTGTCCTTCATCAAGTTGAGCTCTCTGAAAGGAAGTGGAAATATGAGCTGGATGTCCTGATTCTCTTTCCCTTCAGCCCAGTCCACAATGAACTTCTGCACAGAGACTGTTTTCCCAATGCCAGCGACTCCCTTTGTCAGCACAGTTCTGATGGGTTTGTCTTGTCCAGATAAAGGTCTAAAGATGTCATTGCATTTGATCGGTGTGTCCTCTGTTTCTGGTCTCCTGGATTGTGTCTCAATCTGTCTCACCTCATGCTCATTATTGATCTGTCCACTTTCACTCTCTGTGATGTAGAGCTCTGTGTAGATCTCATTCAGGAGTGTTGGGTTTCCCTGCTTTGCTGTTCCTTCAGACAGACACTGAAACTTCTTCAACAGATTTGATTTAAATCTGCTTTGGACCAGTTGAGAATCACGACTAAAAGAATAAATCATTAGATTAAAACATAAATTGAAGAAGTAAAAGTGATGGTAAAATATCTTTATGACAGAAATGTTTTACCTCAGATTAGATGGCATGTGTCTTCCCCTAAATGTTCCTCGAGTGTCCATAGACTGTTCACTAATTATGGACAAATACAGAGAGAACAGAGAAAATACAACAGTTGAGAAAACAGAGACAATAATTCATACAGTACTCATATAGAGTCAGATAGAGAGGTGCCAATGAGCGCCTCAACGCTCCTGTTAACACTTTAACATAACACTGTATTTTAGCACAAGTACATTTTGTAGCTGAATATTAGTATAAACAAGTAATAAAAACTCAGTGAGTGTTTTAGCGCAATTTTCTCACGTCATGGGATCACAACACAAAGAGATAGTAAATGAAAGAGAAAATAAGTTGCTCGAGAATATAACTTTCTCTTGAAATTCAAATGAACTTTCTGAAATCAAATCAGCAATGGATAATAAAAAAGGCACAATCACTTGACTAGTTGAACATCATTTTTTTTTATTAGCTCATTATTTTTTACATCTTGTGTTCACTCAATATCCTCGATTTTCTCTGTATCAGCTTCCTTTTCTGCTTTGTCCTCTTCAGATTCTTCCTTCTTTTCTGCTTGACTATTGGCTTGTGACTTTGTAAACTCTTCTTCTGCTTTCGAGATATTTGCCAAAACATCCTCTTAAAGCCACGAGTCATCGTAGAAATCAGATACGCCTGATGAGGAAGCCGTTGGTGTGGATGTCGCCATCTTTTGTCGCTTTGCTGAACGTTCTTCCATTTATTTTGCAACAACCTCTTGTCGTTTTCTCATATATTCTTGCTCCTTCTCCAAATCTTGATCGATACCTTCATTGATTTCTTGCCGTAATTCAGTGGAATTAATTGTGCTCATGACTCTTGTGAATACCTTCCTTACGTATTTCTGTGGAACAATAGTTTTATAGGTGAAAAGGCAATATTTTTCTTATTTCCCTTCATATAAAGTTTTAATTAATTTTTGAAGCATAAAGGAAAGATTTTTTATCAATTCTTTTTTTCTAATATTATTGTAAATTTTAGAAGCTATCGATTGCAATTTGTTTCAACTCGATAGCTATTATGGTTGCCGAGAAATTAGCAAAAAACGGAATTTTTTCTGGAATTTCCAGGAAATCCAAAATCTTTTCCTGGATTTTTTTTGTGCGTTCCCGAGATTAGACCTTCCTTTACATAATGCCGGAAACCCGAAGTCTCTAGGTGGTCTGGTTGAGGAGTAGATAGAAGTGCAAGATTGGTACAAGAGTGCAACTGGGATTCACTGATAATCCGCTGTTACTGGTGAATGGGGCCGAACCGATTATCTCCCGCCTCGGCCTTCATCCTCCCGTTGCGCCGACAACTGGTGCCATCGTCGGCTGGCTTTCGTCAGCTTTCCCGCGAGTGGGCGTGGTTTCAGCGCAGCTAGCGGACACGCCCCCAGTGTTTGAGAGCAGAGACTACTGCTCATTTTTGCAAGATTTTGATAGCTTATTTTATGTACTTGCCGGCTTTTTTTATCATTCAAATTTGGCTGGGTGGCTAATAACACCTTTTTCTGTGGTGTGACAAACTCAGAAAACATACTTAATTTTGACTTTACAGGGACTTTAAGTTGAGTGTTTAAGCTGTAAAGGGGAATTAATAAAATGGTCAGAAATGGCCCTGTCTGTATTTAATGTTCAATCATGTAATTGAAGTGTTTGTCTGTTGTCTGTGTGAAGACACAAGAGATCGTTCTGACACTGATAACAGTGGCAACACACACTCAGCATGAGTTCAAAAGCACCAGAATGAAATTAACACAAACTAATGAAATTAATTCTCTGCTATAGTCAACTGGAGATGTTTTGTGTGTATTAGGTACATCCGTGCTGCGAGATGTTTCAAAAAGTGCTCGTGACAATATCGATCCTGGCAAAGAGTGGTGGGCACATGTCCCACATGTCCAACTCGCAAATTACGCCTATGTTTGTTGCATTCTATGCCAAACGGTCTGAACACTCTGAAGCAACTGTCATGTGTATTTTTTTCCAAAGTTTGCATGTCTGTAACTCAAGAAGTTTTAAAGATATACTTTTACATTTAAGTTCTTCTGTATTATTTTTTTGAGGGCCTATATTTGGTTAAATTCTATAAATGTATCTTGTTTTCCTCTATTAAAATAAATACATGGAACAAACCTGTCTGAGAGCCAAAAAAAAATCTTTTTCCAAAGTTTGCATGTATGTAACTCAAGAAGATCTATCTATCTATGAAATGTTGTACCTTAGATCAGTTGATGTGTGTTTTCCCTCAAATTTCATTGGCGCTATCATAGACGCATCACTCTTCATGGACACACAGCTGGACTCTAGTGAGACTGATTTCTCCCTGTGGTTTTGACGTCAATATTACAGAGACAAGATTTCTTGTACATGAAGTACATGAAGATAAACCTCACATAGAGAATCAATCCATCCACCTGTCTTTTACCATTGCTTTTTAATCTGTTGTTGTGTTTGTGTTTCCCAATAAGTGATGTAGTTGTGTTAGTTTGGTTGAGTTTGTCAGTTTTGTTCTGGTCCAGATTATCAGTGTTTTGTGGGTCAGTAGATGTTAGTGAAACATCAGGACTAAAGCTCTGGATCAGCTGTGAGAGGAGACCTGATCCTGTGCTCAATCCTGCTATTGCAGAGCTTTATAATAGTGTGAGTCACTGAGTTATACATGCTTACACAATATCATCACCTATTTCTGTATTTGTGGATATCCATAAGTGGTTATTTGCCAAATTATGCCACACATGCATTATTTGTGTGTGTCTGTGGTCTCTCTGTCTGTCTAAACAAAAATGTTGTACCTCAGATCAGTTGATGTGTGTTTTCCCTCAAATTTGATTGGAGCTCCCATAGACGCGTCACTCTTCATGGACACACAGCTGGACTCCGGTGAGACTGATCTTTCACCCTCACATTGACTTTAATAGAACAACAGAATAGAAATAATAGATTTATTCTCTACCAGAACCAATATGGTTGATTTTACATGAAAATAAATAAATTACTCTTTTTTTTCCCACCAGCTTTTTTTGTTTAAAGTTACCAGCCACCGCCAGCGTTTTTGACCATTTTCACAACATTTTCATGGTCCCCAGAATATTTTTTTGTATGAATATCTGAACATGCAATATATCAGAAGAAAGAACAGACCCTCTCCCTTAAAAAAAAAAAAACGAAAAAAAAAAAACTTTTATTCTAGCTTTACACATTTTTTTTTATCAACACCTAAGTAACATTAGGCAGTTTTGATTTATATGCTGTTTAATGTTGATGATCGCGTTATTTTACATAAGCATATGATTACATTTGAGATCACTCGTTTTTACACCTTCGTTGCATGTGGTTTGATCAGGAGATTTAATACTCTTTCAGAAGATGCCTAATAGCGCCCCCTACCGTATAACAGGGAAAACACGGAAAGCCGGAAAATTCTGTCAATGGCGGGGAAAGAGTTAAAGGGGACCTATAATGCAAAATTCACCTTTACATGGTGTTTGAACATAAATGTGTGTCGGCAGTGTGTGTACACACAGAGGAGGACTTACCATTAGGCAAAAGTAAGCGACTGCTTTGAGCCCTCAAAAGTCAAAGGCCCCCTAAAAATGCTTTTTACATACAAGATGCGTATTAATACTGTTATAACCTGTTTAAATGAGAGTACCGTAACTGCACTGGGGTGAACATTTTTATATGGCAAGTGTAAGCCACACCACACCGCTCAGACAGTTCCATGCGTCGTAGCCTACTGTTGCTGTTTCGGGGTATAAAACAAGAATAAAAGCCATAATAATGTACATGAAGATGTAGAAAGATTGGACACCGCTGTGCATCAGCAAGCATCATAACAGAGAAAGAATCCTCAAGGATTATCCAGGTAAATGTGTGCAATTGTATAGGGCCCCATTCCTATTACCTAAATCCGCCCCTGTGTACACAACCACCCTATAATGGTAAAAATCCACCCACTCCTCTTTTTTGAATCTGCATAAATCATAATCTGTGTCTCAGAAAAGGCCATTTGCAGATGCTACTTTTTGTGACATCACAAAATGCCAAGGCCCCGCCCACTAATGCTGATAGACCCCGCCCTCAGTGACCTGAACACAGTCCACTATTTTCTACGTGCTGGAGCAGCTGTAGTGATGAGAAAAATGCCCCAGTTCCCTACTAAGAAAGCCAGGTGTGATGTTGTTGGATGTGAGCGTCAGTGAGCATCAGACTCTTCATTTACTCCCGGCAACTGAGCCACTGAAGACGCAGTGGATTCATTTTGTTCATGATGGGAATCTGCCGCTCAAGTTACCTAAAATCATTAATATCTGCGCTAATCATATTACACCAGACTGCTTTGTGAACAAGGGTTAATACAAAGCAGTTTTTTTCTTCATTTTTCAGGGCCTATGTGGTTCAATTCAATAAATCTATCTTGTTTTCTGTGTTTTCCTCTATTAAAATAAATGGATAGAACAAATCTGTCTGAGAGCCAAAAAATAGTCTTTTTCCAAAGTGTGCATGCATGTAACTCGAGAAGATCTATCTATCTATGAAATGTTGTACCTCAGATCAGTTGATGTGTGTTTTCCCTCAAATCTCACTGGCTCTTCCATAGACGTGTCACTCTTCATGGACACACAGCTGAGCTCCGGTGAGATTGATCTTTCACCCTTAAACTGACTTTAATAGAACAGAGATAACAGAATAGAGACAATGATCAACTTGGCTGATTTTACATGAAAATAAATCCCACATGAGGAGATTGTCTAAGATCGTATGTTGAAGAGTGATGAGACTGTCCAAGGATAATGTCATATATCATCTAGCTGTCTACTGTATCTGTGTGTCTTTGGACAGTGTTTAAAGACCCTGAGTGGCTCCAACTACTGTATATCCCGGCACCAGAATATGATAGAGACAACAGATCACTATACCAACCCTGGCAAACACACACAACACCCTGTTATGTGCAGAAAATGAGTCTTCTATAACATTAAGATCATATGAAGATTGAAGTACCTGAATCCAGGAGAAGAATCTCCATGTCTGAATGTGTGTGTGTCGTCCATGATTCATTCAGTCTTCATGGAGCTGCTCGAGTAAGAGATCAGAAACACTCATTCACACACACTCAAATACAATACATTACAAAATGATTTGCAACTTTGACAAGTTTTTTTTTTTTCAACAATCTTGATTATGTATGTTATGAAGAAAATAATAAATAAATAAATAAATAAATAAATAAATAAATAAATAAATAAATAAATAAATAAATAAAGTCTCATATATTCTCTTTCCATCATGACATTTTCCCCCGTTATGTTATTGGTTAAAAAAAGCTGTGATAATGCTGAATTCCAAGAATATGATAAACACTTCTTTTTTTTTTTTTTAAATAAAACATTACATCTGGTGTGTTAGTATAAAACTCACAACCTGGAAAAAATATAAAGAATATATATATATATACATATATATATATATATATATATATATATAAGTTGATTTGGGATCATGTAAATGAAAGTTAAAATTACAAAACTTGCAGGTTACTAGTTTAAGTTGATGTATCACAAAAAAATAATAAAAAATATATTCAGGACTTGAGGCCCAAAATGACAGAATTTCCTGCTGCTTTTCCAAAACATTGTTTGCGCTGAATTTTGATAAACTAATGTCACTTTCCCCGCTCATGTTAACATTTTAGCATCATTTTATGTCTGTAAGCAATAGAAATATCATGACTGTACAATGCTTGTCTACTGGACCCACAAATACTGCAATAAATGCACTTATAAACTACAAACTGATAAAGTGGCTATAGTATGCAATATTTGTTTATTTCCTTGATAACATGTTTCCTATTTTTTTTTTTTTTTACATTTTCTTTAAATGTTTAATTAAACAGTTTAAAATTATTAACAGTAAGAGTTGTAACCAAACTCTTTATACTGGACATTACTTTAAAGACAATTATAATCAAACTATATGTCCAACAAATACAGTAAGGATTTGAATAATAAGATCAAGAACTTCATATTACATTAAGAACTTTAACTATGTTACTTTAAGTATTTCATGGTTGCTTAAGGTAATGTAAGGCTTTATGCGTCTCACCTGAAGACTCTCCTTGATCAGAATCAAAGGTTATAGACACAGATTCTCAAATCCCTGCACAAGCAGCTGTATACATCACTAGACACTTTGATATTCTATTTTACTGATTCAAAGAATCTTAATTCTGAGAGTAAAATGGAGTCGATAAAAATGTGGAAGTTGGGAAATCTAGTATCACTTTCATTCTGCTAGTAAATCATGATTGCGAGATCTGCTCGAACTCATAACATCCGTTTCATACACAGTTCAGTTGAGAAAGACTAGTAGTGCTCCAGTTCTGACAATGTAAAAACTTGCTCATTTTATTCTTTTCATACACAGTTCAGACACATGAAATTTTGCCTGTTCGAATAGAAAAGCATAAGCTCTGCAATATCTGTCTTAAAATAAGCTCTTGTATCTCCTCTCTGTATGACTCACAGACATGACTCTAGTTTTCATTCCAAAGTGCAGGAGAAATATTTATAATTCGGCCCGAGATAAAAATCGACGTCTACATACAAACGCAAAATATCAAACAAAAAATAGGAAAGCAAATTTTTTTTGTGTGTGTGTGTGCAACATTATCTGTGTACAGTTCTTCTTAATCTTATTCAACATGATATTTGAAATACAATCTTTTTTATCTTCTTCTTCTTATTCCCATTATGGTTAAAACAATGAGAAAGGAATGGATGCAAAACTACATGTGGAGATTACATGTACACCAAATGGAGATTGATGAATATTAGAGTGAAGGCATTATAAGTTTAAGATAATGTATTTTATTTAATGAACGAATAAGATCGGCTCATACCAAGTCAAAACTTAAAGGTTATTAATAATAACATTACAATTACAAAATACCAAGACATTGTTAAATCTCAGTAGCAAATTGAGTTGCTAATTTTGACATGAATCTAGTTCTTACAGTGGTGATCTGATGGCAGATAATGATGGTGATTTGGGGGATCAGTCGTTCTTATTATGACTGCTAGATTACTGTTAAACAGCCTTCAGGTCTGAGATCTATGGAAGCTTGTTTCGGCCACTGAATAATAAATAAATAATAATAATTGCAACTTTTTATCTCACAATTCTGACTTTTTTTTCTCACAGTTGCAAGATATGAAGTCAGAATTGTGAGAAATAAAGTCGCAATTGGGAGATATAAAGTCAGAATTGCATGATATAAAGTTGCAATTGCATGTTATAAAGTCAGAATTGTGAGATACAATAAAAAAATAAATTAAAAAAAAGTCAGTCTATTTTTCCCTTAGAATTGGACTTTATTGCGAGATATAAACCCGCAATTATGTGTTATAAAGTCAGAATTGCATTATATAAAGTCGCAATTGCGAGAGAAAAAAGTCAGAATTCTGACTTTATAAGATGCAATTGCGACTATTTTACGCAATTCTGATTTTATATCTCGCAATTCTGACTTTATAACACATAATTGCGACTTTATTTCACGCAATTCTGATTTTATATCTCGCAATTCTGAGAAATAAAGTCAGAATTGTGAGATGTAAACTCGCAATTGTGAGATAAAAAGTCGCAATTATCTTTTAAAATGTTTTATTTTGTGGCGGAAACAAGCTTCCATTGAGATCAGAACTGTGCAAAATACACGCATGCTTTCATTTAGATTTGGCACAGCAGGTTTTAGCTCATATCGGTTTCAGATGGTGATGGATTCATCATCTGGTGTCAAAGCTGCTCAGATCCTGGAGAAAATATTAGCAGAGCCCTTTTCTGCTCTTCTTTACTGGAAAGATTTGCAGATGAAAAACACACACATTTGTGTAGAAGTCTTTTTTAAATCACTGGATATAGGTTTCATGCTAGCTCAAGAAAATAGTTTATCTATCATATCTAATATTTATCACATGGGATTGTAAGTAATGTGAGAATATTTGTGTAAAGTGTGTAATATCTGCTCTTTTCTCATGTGAAACTGTGAGGTGTTCTGAACACGACATAGAGACAGTGCAGTCGAGCGATAGTGTCCCCCTGAACCATGTCATCCAGGCATATCGAGCCCTGGGACAAAACATCATCTACAGAAAGAGAAAACATCCCAACATCACTATCAGCATCAGAGAAGCTCAGAGCCGCAGTAGTCAGCTGATGTCACATGGTGGCGCTGTTCTACAACAAAACACATCAGCATTAAAGGAGAACTCCGGTCAATTTTAACATTGAGCTCATTTTTTTGTACATTTGGAGTGCTGTCAGTACAGAGAACAACGACAAAAATCGGGGTTGCCTACACTGAGTTATTCTATTTTTAAAATTTGCACCCTGTTGACTTCAATGGGGCAAGTAGTAAACCTGCTTTTAGCCTCTTGACATCCTTGATGTGTCATTACAAGTGCACAGATACAGTAATGTGAGTGATTCCTTCTGAGTGAACACGAGTGAATCTGACTGCAGTAGATGTGAAAGATATGTATAAAAATGATGTTATTTAAGCCAGCGCTCATACCTTTGTTTACATCCTGTTTTCGGTTGAAGAACACAGGTATTTGCGCTGGCTTAAATAACATCATTTTTATACATATCTTTCACATCTACTGCAGTCAGATTCACTCGTGGTCACTCAGAAGGAATCACTCACATTTTCTGTGCACTTGTAATGACACATCAAGGATGTTAAGAGGCTAAAAGCAGGTTTACTACTTGCCCCATTGAAGTCAACAGGGTGCACATTTTAAAAAGAGGATAACACGTTGTAGGCAACACCGATTTTTGTCATTGTTCTCTGTATTGACAGCACTCCAAATGTACAAAAAAATGAGCTCAATGTTAAAATTGACCGGAGTTCTCCTTTAAAATACACAGTGACAGAAACACTGGAGCTGACAGCCAGTCCAGCATTACAGAAATATTATGTTTCACTCATATATTTTTCAGCAGCTTCAACTCTGTTTGAGAGCTCAAGATTGCAGGAACAGGCCAATGATGAACTGGACAGAGAGAGAGAGAGAGTCCTGCGGTCAGTGTGTGATAGTGACGCTTGTTCTTACCGTTATAATGGAGTCTGGGTTTGGAGAAACACATGAGGAAATCAACAAACAAACTCTGAGCATATAGGACAGTGAAATACAGCTGAAAATCTAAATAATTATATTTTTCTCATTTATTGTGTCCTGTGGTTAATAATGTAGATCAGCTAAGAGAAATCAAAGCTATTTATTTGC
This sequence comes from Rutilus rutilus, assembly GCA_021464565.1. Taxonomy (NCBI): domain Eukaryota; kingdom Metazoa; phylum Chordata; class Actinopteri; order Cypriniformes; family Leuciscidae; genus Rutilus; species Rutilus rutilus. The sequence goes on from JAJAQA010000013.1 coordinate 3,625,016, forward strand.
TCTCAGTACATTAAGAGCACATTGCTACTGTATATAACATGGACACACAAACCCCATTTATGTTCCTGGTAGAAAATTCTACTGAAGCATCATTAACCTGTTAGCCAGCAACCACACTTTTGAAAAATCCCCAGAAATGGTATTCGCAAATTGAAAAATAAAATAAAAAACGCAAAAGTTTTGAGCAAATGTGTAATGGAAATTCCCAGGGATCAGATGTATAGATTGAATGCAATGTAAGTCTTTTTGACTAAAGTGTCTGATACATGCATAAATGTGCCTCTGGATAATGAGTTGTTAAATGTGCAATATAAGAAATAAACGAGTCTTGAGTGTGAGTGTGTGTTAATTGGACTGTGCAACATGATGTTTAGGTTTGAAGATTTCTCTCAGCTCATATGAATACAGCATGTGTTCGATAGTCAGAGAAAACAACTTTCAAAAAGATTTGCAGAACAATAGGAATGATTATTTTGCAGTTTCCATAAATTATTCAGAAGATGCACTTCTGTTTCTTTCTTTCTATGTTATTAAAGCATTTTTATGCAAATAAAGATTTGATCATATAATCTGAATATGGAAGGATATATCCTTGTCCACCATTGTGCTGAACAACATTAAATAAAAGGTTCTGATAAAAGACCAAAACAGATAAACATTCAACAGCATGCTGTACATCCGCCATACAAGAAAAAGCACGTATTTAGATGCTTACATCAGCTCCATTTAGACTCAGGAGTCATAAACCTTCCCATAAAGACATGTTTTAAGTTTTGCTTTGAAAGTGATTCTGTTGTTACTGTTCTAATAAAAAGTGGTATATAGCAAAAGCCCAGTCGGCCCATTATGCCCACATCTGACACTCGCGGAGTGATGATCTGACCCTCGTAACACATGTAATGAAGCACTTTGGCGCTCTGCTCTTGTTTGCCAGATCTGGACCACAAGTAGGCCATAGCAATGCCACAAGCAAATTAATCAGAACTGGTCCTTATTTAGGCCATCAAATCTGTGTATATTAGAGTGATCTTAGCCTCAACAAGCCTGTTAAACAGAATCACTGAAGGAAAAAAAGAGAACAGTAAAAAGAGATGAGCAGAAACACAAGAACTACAACTGACTTCCAGTCACAGCCTTAGATGAAATCAACTGAAGAGAAAAGAAGACATTAAATCTCTCCAGATCTCAGCAGAAGAGGATTAAACAACTCCACAAACAGCATTACCAGCTTCACTTATTACTAACCAGTTTGACTTTATTTCTGGCATTTGTCTACAAAGTGCATCATCAGTGAATAAATGAGGCATTTGAATGAATGAGGCATTTATATAACACTTTCATATGTACTACTGTACACCTAAAGCACTTTACAATCATATCAGGGGATCTCTCCTCAACCACCACCAGTGTGCAGCATCCTCACTTGGATGATTTATATTCCATTTATAGCAATATCTTCAGTATTACTCAGAAGTCTAGTTTCAAATATAATTCTTTTGAAGTGATGGTATTTTCTGTAACGTTATCTAGCGTAAGTGATAAATCCCGTTTAACGTTTGTTCTGGCTACTGTATACTGGACACCAGGGCACCATACAGATTTTATCAAAGGATTTGCTGATTTTCTATCAGTGTTAGTACTGGCTGCAGATAAAGTCCTAATTGTTGGTGATTTTAATATCCATGTAGATAATGAAAAAGACGCATTGGGATTAGCATTTACAGACATTCTAAACTATATTGGAGTTAGACAACACGTATCAGAACTCACTCATTGTCGAAATCATACTTTAGATCTAATATTGTCACATGGAATCAGTGTTGATGCCGTTGAAATTCTGCAGCAGAGCGATGACATCTCAGATCATTATTTAATCTCATGTATACTTAATTTAGCCAAGGTTGCAAAGCCGACTCTGTGTTATAAATATGGTAGAACTATCACTTCTGCCACTAAAGATTGCTTTATAAATAATCTTCCTGATCAGTTTCATCTCGTCAGCATCCCAGATAGCCTAGAAGAACTCGATGTTGCAACAGAAATGTTTGACTCTCTCTTTTCCAGCACTTTAGACACAGTTGCTCCATTGAGCTTAAAGAATATTAAAGGAAATAGTCCAACACCGTGGTACAACGAGCACACTCGAGCTCTTAAGAGAGCAGCCAGAAAAATGGAGCATAGCTGGAAGAAAACAAAATGAGAAGTTTTTCGCATTTCGTTGAAAGAGAGCACGATTGCGTACAGAAAGGCCTTAAAAACTGCTAGATCTGCTTATTTTTCAACACTTTTAGAAGAAAACAAACACAACCCTGGGCATTTATTCGAAACAGTGATTTGAATTGAATTGAATCCAGATCAGAAAGTGGACCTGCGACTGGACCCATCCACGACGCATCCCTGAAGTGCCAGCCTCATCAGCCCTGTGAAGGCCTCATTGACACAACAGCCATCGGCTCAACAAACTCGTCTCCATACCGGCATGATGACTCCGACTTCCAACCAGATGGAACTGGATAATATTCTGAATGTTCTGACCCAATCTGACTTCTGACCTGTAATGCTTCCTGAAATATAACCATACACTGTTTGCTCGTTGGCCAGAGGAGAACTGGCCCCCGACTGAGCCTGGGTTTTCCCAAGGTTTTTTTCTCCATTCTGTCACTGATGGTGTTTTGGTTCCTTGCCACTGTTGCCTTGGCTTTTGGCTTGCTTAGTTGGGGACATTTAATATTCATCAATATTATTAATCTGCCTTACTTAAGGTGGTCGATGATGCAATTTTCTTCTAGAAACAAACGTTGTTGTATTATTTTCATGGTATCACTGTGAATCTGCTTTGATACAATCTGTATTGTAAAAAGCGCTATATAAATAAAGGTGACTTGACTTGACTTGACTTGATGGTGCTCTTTGACAGTATAGTGTCCCCATCACTACACTGGGGTGTTAGGACCCACACAGACCACAAGGTGAGCACCCCCCTGCTGGCCTCACTAACACCTCTTCCAGCAGCAACCTAGTTTTCTCAGGAGGTCTCCTATCCAGGTACCAGGCTCAACCCTGCTTAGCTTCAGTGGGTAACCAGTCTTGGGCTACAGGGTGATATGTCTGCTGGCAATGCAGGCAGATCAATAATATTGTTGAATATTAAATTAAATGTCCCCAACTAAGCAAGCCAAAAGCCAATGGGTAATATGTAACCGAGATGTTCCCTTCAGTCGGTCACTCTCGACATACATCAGAGATGATCTGACAGATTGGGGATATCTACCAACACGTCACTGTTGCTGGCCCTTCCAGCGCTCTGGGTCTCCTGGCCTGACCCAGTGTTGTGCAGAAAGTAGGAGCTCTAAGCAGAGAAGGTCAGTCCCACTCAGTGTGACTTATTGAATAACGCTGGGAAAGCGTGCCCTGGAGAAGTGGACGCTACGGAAGCCACATGGGAGTTACTGTGGCGGTTACACATATGGACTAACCGAGCATAGTGCAACATATGTCAGTCTCTGGGGTGATCCAGCCTAGCTCTAGGGGGGAAGAACACCAGCAGAGGTGACAGAGCGGACTCTGACGAGGGAAAGACACGGGCTCGTCCGCAGAGGAGCTGATCGTGGAAGAATACACATATGGGGTCACCGCAGGGACCGCTAGATATGGACACCCAGCCTAGCACAGGTTTCACAATGCATACGAGTGTAGGCCTGGTGTCAGACGCTCCGCAACGGAGGAACTCAACAGGGTTAGCCATTTCCGGGGAACACTCCTGGAGCAAAATGTGTTCTGTTGCAAGTTCACATACTTGAGCTCATGTTTTCTAATGGTTTATTGTTGAGGTCGTGTATGTCTGTCCCTTATTTTGTCTCACTGAAGGTGGCAACCCTTCCTTCACCTGACTCAGCTAAACTCCTCCTCTGTGTTATATATTGCTGGTGCAGGTGATTGTAAATATTAATAAAAATGTCTTAAAGATGTACCTCAGATCAGTTGATTTCACTGGTTTGTCCAGAACGGTCACTCTTCATGGACACACAGCTGGACTCTGAGTTTCATCTCTGACTGCTGAATCAACTTATAATAGAATACAGTTAATCATTCATATAGAAGATTTAATGTGGAGTTGGCAATAGATTAAAGACAGCATATGAGAATGTATATTCTGCAACTGAAAATGAAAATATGATTAACCATTTTATTAAAGGTGTCCATAGATTATGAATTCAAATTTAAAAAAATTGATTTTCATTTTACATTTAAAAGTGGCAATGCATCATTGCTTTAAAAAAAAATGCAATAGATTATTTAATTGTGAATGTTACTATAATCAAAGGCATTTGAATATGTTTGGTGGGCTGAATTACTCAAATTAAGTAATTAAATAAATATATATGTAGATGTCTGTAGCAAAGCATTTGCAGTATAAATGTCACTTCTGTAGAAACAAAAGTCAAGTCACCTTTATTTATACAGCGCCTTTTACAATACAGATGTTTTCAAAGCAGCTTTACAGTGATAACAGGAAAATAATGCAACAAAGTTTGTTCCTGCTGTACAGCAGATCTAGAAGAAAATACTGTCATAGTCCAGCTTATGTATGTTCAGTGTTGATTCATTTCTGTTGTAAAAAAAGTTATTACTTTAGTTCATTTATCTATACAGCCTCTCTGGAGCAAACTGTGATGTCATCGTCCAGCTCAGTTCAGTTCTCATATAATGGTGTCAATGCAGACAGATCAATAATATTGTTGAATATTAAGTGTCTCTAAACTAAGCAAGCCAGAGGCGACAGTGGCAGGAACTTAAACTCCATCAGTGACAGAATGGAGAAGAAAACCTTGGCAGAAACCAGACTCAGTTGCTCAGATTACACAGATTATGTGATTACACTGTGAAAAATTAATCATGAGTCTTGTAATTTTCATTTAAAAAAATGTGATAATTAAAAATATTATGTATATTTTATTAAGAAAATTGTGGTTCAGTGTTTTATTGAAAATATTGAGAACATTTCACTAATAACACCAAGAGATACATTTTCCTATTTTTTTAAGGAAACATACACAATTTTGAGGCTTGAATTGAAGAACTGATTAGCCTGATAAAATTAAGGAATAGGGGCTTCCTATTTATTTTAGGAGAATTAGCTCAATTATGTGGTTTTATTTAGAGACACAATTGTTTGTTCCCAGCATGCTTTGCACATGGCTGGAAATGGAGAGTAAATCTTGAAACTAAGTGTTATTTCATGTGTTTTTGAGTACAGGGAAACATCTGTTAATGTTTAATGTTCAGTTATGTTTGACATTTGAAAGAGTTTCTATTATGTTAAAGTTTTGATCGTTACCAGTGTGCAGAGGAGCTTATGGTTAGGTTGTGAATATCTGCATTTATCAATAATTTGAAGCATGTTGTTTTGTTCAATGAGCAATAACTCTACTAATGATAGTGAAGTAATAAGTTTGTTTCTGTGCTATAGCAGCATAGTCTTTTAATAATACAATATCACTCAAAAGTCAAATATAAACAGGCCATTCACATGAACTTATACGATTTTGAGAGTAAAAAAAATTCTTAAAATAAAAAAGCATATTTCACTAAAAATATTAAATTCATCATGTCATAGACTAAATAAATTAGGGGATTGTACATGAATTATTCAGGTAGATTCCATGAAAGAAATCAAGCTTTTACTCAAAAATATTATGTGTAATATTGTTACTGTAAAGACCACCCATTGGCCCAACGATGGAAATCCAACGGTATGGGCGAAGGGATAATATGTGTATGTCTTTTCAGCGCTCCAGTGAAGTTCACTTAATTTATTGGAATTTAGTTTCAATATTACTTTAGCTTTACGCTTAATCTGACTCCAATTTCAAATGATAATCAAGTTTAGATTGTGTTTCTTATAAGAAAATAATCATAAATATTGATTATGAAGTAAGGCCGTCTGGCTTTGTTTGTGTCGTGACTTTAGTTTCGCTTGACTAAATAGGAGGGCGGCGCCAAAGCCAGTTAATGTATTTATTCTACCTAACTGCTAGTACTTATTAGAAGAAGCAGTCGAACAACAGGAGTGATCACCAGTCTGTGAGTGTTTACTTTTCCCAGTAGATTTTAGCGTGGCTCTTTGTTGCTAGGAATACTTTGTTTTATTTACTGTGTTTTTACTCTGGTAAACGCAAAACGTAAACCGTCTGGCTTTGTTTGTGTCGTGACTTTAGTTTCGCTTGACTAAATAGGAGGGCGGGGCCTGCTGTATTCAATAACGAGGTATTAGGCGTGTATAAAATAGGTTAGTGGACCGCGGCAGCGGTCGCGGCAGCCCTCGTGTGAAGCCCTCATCGTGTGAAGACCGAAGAGTGTATAGACCAGGGGTGTCCAAACTCGGTCCTGGAGGGCCACTGTCCTGCAGAGTTTAGCTCCAACCCCAATTAAACACACCTGAACCAGATAATCAAGTCCTAGTAAGATCTTGATTATCTGGTTCAGGTGTTTTTAATTGGGGTTGGAGCTAAACTCTGCAGGACAGTGGCCCTCCAGGACCGAGTTTGGACACCCCTGGTATAGACCAACGATTCTACCTGTGCGACTCCATGTCACGGTCCACACACCAAGGAAAGGGAGAGAAACAGGTGGATCCAAATACAACACTTTTATTTGTAGGGCAATCCAATTCGTCGTCATCCATGCAGGGGTCAAAATCCATGTTAGCAGTCCAATAACAAAATAAACAAACAAGGAACAAAAACAAACTCAAACCAGGAAACAGACTTCAAGAAGTGTAAGTGACATACCACAATGACTCCGTGACAAGGACTAAAACAGACAGGGTATTTATACACAGAATTAAACAATGTAATGGGAAACAGCTGCGTGCAATGATGAGTGAAAAGGGACAGCTGAGTGCAATGATGAGACAAGGATCGTGGGGAATGTGACAGACACCGTGGGGAAGGAGGACATCTAGTGGTGACCCAGGGAACACAAACCAGACACTGTGACACTCCACCGAGCAAGGACACCGGCAAAGCACTTGAGTATTGATTTTCTTGTTTTTCCTTTCTCTTCTATACAACTTTTCATCCTATCTTTCTGTTTGTGACCCCTCTTACACTATGTGTTTTCAAATCCCTACTATTACTAACACACGTAAATCAAATGTCACATGTCGGAGGCAGTCCAATCCTAACAACCTGCGTACTTTTCCGGTGTCTTCTAGTACTATATTCTCTTTTCCTATTGGTCTCTGGAATTGCCAGTCTGCTGTAAACAAAGCTGATTTCTCATTACATCTATTTCTAGTTATTTGGGTCTCAGCCTACTGGCCCTGACTGAGACCTGGATCAGACCGGAGGACACTGCCACACCGGCTGTCCTCTCCACTAAATTCACTTTCTCACACACCCCTCGCCTAACTGCTAGGGGTGGAGGTACTGGTCTGCTCATCTCAAACGATTGGAAATTTGATCATTTACCACCTCTGTGTGACAACAGCTCATTTGAATCACATTCAATTACCATCACTAGCCCTATTAAAATCCATTTTGTAGTTGTATATCGTCCCCCAGGGCAGCTTGGCAGTTTCTTGGAGGTGCTTGATGTGCTGCTCTCATCCTTCCCTGAGGATTGTACTCCTCTCATAGTTCTTGGAGACTTCAACATCCACTTAGAAAAACCTCAGGCTGCTGATTTCCACACTCTGCTTGCCTCATTCGACCTCAAACGAGTATCTACTGCGGCTACTCACAAGTCAGGTAATAAATTGGACCTTATTTACACACGCTACTGCTCCACTGATCATACACTGGTCACTCCACTGCACACCTCAGATCACTTCCTCCTCACTCTCAACCTCAACCTGCCTCAGAACACAACACACACCCCTCCACAGGTCACTTTTCGCCGAAACCTACGTTCACTCTCACCCTCTCGCCTATCCTCTCTGGTCTCATCCACACTTCCTCCACCTGATCAGCTTTCAACACTAGATACTAACAGTGCAACTGATAATCTTTTCTCTACTTTAACATCCTGCCTGGACAACTTCTGCCCCCTTTCCTCCAGGCCAGCCCGCGCCACACCCTCTGCCCCCTGGTTATCTAATGTTCTCCGTGAACATCGTTCGAAACTCAGGGTTGCAGAGAGGAAGTGGCGCAAATCGAAAGATCCTTCTGACCTTGGTCTTTATCAATCCCTCCTCTCTTCCTTCTCTGCTAATATCTCTACTGCTAAAATGACTTACTATCACAACAAAATTAACAATTCTTCAGACTCTCGCATGCTTTTCAAAACCTTCTCCTCTCTTCTCAACCCTCCTCCTCCTTCATCGACACTAACAGCTGACGATTTTGCTACATTCTTTATAAATAAAACAACCACCATCAGCGGCCAATTTACCACTCCACAAACTGACACACACATTTTACTAGCTAACACACACTCTCTACACTCCTTCTCTCTACTTTCAGAGGCAGAAGTCTCCAATCTCCTCCTTTCCAATCACCCTACCACCTGTCTACTTGATCCTATTCCCACTAACCAACTTAAAGCCATATCATCCTCGGTTGTACCCGCACTCACACACATCATAAACACCTCTCTTCACACTGGTACCTTTCCCACAGCATTTAAGCAGGCTCGTGTAACCCCACTGCTTAAGAAACCCACTCTTAATCCAGCACATCTGGAGAATTACAGACCGGTATCTCTCCTGCCATTCGTCGCGAAAACACTTGAACGAGTTGTTTTCAACCAGATCTCTTCCTTCTTTACACAGAACAACCTCCTGGACAACAATCAGTCTGGTTTCAAAAACGGACACTCAACTGTAATTGAAGCTCTGAGACTGGCAAGAGCAGCTTCCAAATCCTCAGTTCTCATCCTGCTGGATCTGTCTGCTGCCTTTGACACAGTTAACTACCAGATCCTCCTGTCAATCCTAAATATGAAGGGCATCTCGGGAACCGCACTCCAATGGTTCAAGTCTTACCTCTCAGGTAGGTCCTTTAGGGTATCGTGGAGGGGTGTGGTGTCTAAGACCCAACTTCTAGCTACTGGAGTGCCTCAGGGCTCAGTGCTTGGACCACTTCTCTTCTCCATCACTAGGATCTGTGATTCAGAAACATGGCTTTTCCTATCACTGCTACGCTGATGACACACAACTCTACCTCTCATTCCAGACTTTTATCCAGACTGAACTATTGCAACGCTCTCCTGGCTGGCCTTCCAGCTTGCACGGTCAAACCTCTGCAACTGATCCAGAATGCCGCAGCTAGAGTGGTCTTTAACGAGCCAAAAAGAGCACGTCACTCCTCTCCTCACAAAATTGCACTGGTTGCCACTTGCCGCTCGCATCAAATTCAAGTCACTGACGTTTGCCTACAGAACAACCACTGGTTCTGCTCCCTTTTACTTTAACTCTTTACTTCGGTCTTATATGTCTTCTTGGAACTTGCGTTCTGCATGCGAACGACGTCTTGTGGTGCCATCTCAAAGAGGCACAAAATCTCTTTCTCGGACCTTTACCTTGACTGTTCCCTGCTGGTGGAATGATCTGCCTAACTCAACCAGAGCTGCTGAGTCCTTAGCCACTTTCAAGAAACGGCTGAAGACGCTTCTTTTTCGACAGCACTTGATCCAGTAATACTAACACTCTCTACTATTCTATTCTCTATTCTATTCTGCTCTAAAAAAAAAACCTGCGTTAGATTAAACTGAGAAGGGTCATAGCACTTGCATTTTGTGTCCTACTGTTAGTCTAACTGCTTCTATTGTTCTCATTTGTAAGTCGCTTTGGATAAATGAATAAATGTAAATGTAAATGTAAGTAATTTAGATCTTTGATTATTCTGGGAATCACATATTTTCAATTATTCATTCATTAAGGGACCCGATGCCGCACAGAGTCACATGCCCCAGGTTTACATGGATCTCACGGACACAGTCTCGCTAGTCTGATCTTGGTCAGAGGGTGCAGGGTTTGCTAATACCTCTTAAGTCGGATGCCTACTGCTCACTCATTCAAAAAAAAAGTGTAGTTTATTTAGCCACTTCCGTACAACTTGCCAAGTCAGTGATAGACAGAAATCAAATGGTCTTAAGATGATGTGCCTACTGCTCCGTTCATATGCGCCTTTAGTTTGACCTATCCTGGACACAGAGCTGCGGTAGCACCAGCCTCCTCATAATCTACTAAAATAATGATTTCAGAAAACTTAAAGCAGAAACAGAATAAATCAAGATTTAACATTTATTTGTCAGGTAAAAATGTATCATACCAATTACACAAGTGATTAAAAGCCAATTCAGAAATAATAAATACATGACATCAATCACTCAAAGTTGACCCTAAAAGTAAGCAATGCATTCCTGACAGAGACATACAGTGGTGTGTGAGTGTGTTCTGAGTGTAAGACTTGAGAAAACACTGACACAGCACTGCATGGGGGTTTTCCCTGGTTACGGGTTCCCAAAGACTGCTCTGTCACCTACTCTAAAATACCCAGACCAGAACAAATATTGTACAAATATATACAAATATTTTTTAGAGTTGTTTTGGGTCAAGTCATGTACCCCAGGGGGTAACACCTGGTTTCGGGGGAGAGGGGAGATATCTTGAAGAGACATCACCCAAAGAGGAGAACAGGTCTCCTAAGTTCTCAATCTTTCTCATTATACCAATGACTGCAATGAAATTAAGACCATTTTACCAATCACACTGAGACATTTAAAATGATATCAAACATGAAAAGGAAACACAATAGATTCACAAGATACATCATATGTGATATATAGACATTCTTAGTGAACTTTTGGTGACTTGACTCAGGGGGAGAGGAAGGGAGGAGGGAGAGGGGGATGCAGAGATAAGGAAGGAGAAAAGTTTGGACAGGACAATGTCCTGTGCGATCTTCTTTGCGATCTTGTGTCCAGGGTGTGTTATATTGCTTTATTGCTTTATTGCAGGGTGAGTTTTGTCTTAGCAGGAAAATCAGTTCTCTTATTAAACATGTTTCAAACTCTTATTAAACATGTTTATAGTGTGTAATTCACCATCACAAGGAAAGAAAACTAAGAAGAAACTAAATTAACTTTCAATTAATATATGAACAGTTTTAATCATCATTACTCACAGAAGCATCTCCAGTTTATAATATGGATCATCCTTCAGATCGGAGAGCAGCTTCACATCTGAGTCTCTTAGTTTATTCCATGACAGATCCAGTTTTCTCAGGTGTGAGGGGTTTGATCTCAGAGCTGAAGTCAGAGCAGCACAACCTTCATCTGTAACACCACAATTACCCAACCTGTAGAGAACAATGACACTCTTCAGTCTCTCAGTTCAGGAAACACTGATATAAATTATACAATATATATGAATTTCTCCTCAACAGATTTATATATGAAAGCAGTTGTCACCTCTTCACAACATCCAATCATGTTTTTGACTTGTAAAACTATCAAAAGTAAAAGGATCTCAGAAGCTTTGGAAAGAATCCACTGAAGATTAAACATCCTTTTCAGTTACTTGATGGTCAACTTTTTTTGTATATATTATTTTTGTATATCATTGATTATTCACCATAGGAGAGAAACAGACAATGTTGAGACTTTTATAAAATCGTACCTGAGTATCTCCAGTTTACAGTGAGGATCCTGCAGTAGATCAGAAAGCTGTTTGACTCCAGAATCTCCTACTATATTCCATGTCAGACTCAGTTCTCTCAGGTGTGAGGGGTTTGATCTCAGAGCTGAAGTCAGAGCAACACAACCTTCATCTGTAACACCACAATCCCTCAACCTGTAGAGAACAATGACACTCTTCAGTCTCTCAGTTCAGGATCTACAGCTCAGATAAGCAGGAACTTCACAATCAGAGACTTAATCCACGGCACCATTAACAGGTCCAGTCTAAGGTTCAGACCCGCTTCTACAAACTGCTTGAGCGGGTTAGTCTCCATTTGGTAAAAATTGCAATAATATTCGCTAACACTTTATTTAACAGTTTCCTTGTTACATATGTTACATGAACTTACAATAGTAATAACAGGTAAATTATGCATAATTACACGTAACTAACCCTCAACCAAATCTTAGTCCTACCCTTACCCTATAGTAAGTACATGTAGTTGCTTAATATTAGTCAGTACTTAAATATATAGTTACACTGTAACAATGACACCTTAAAATAAAGTGTAACTGAATATTTTTTTATGCAAGTACCCAAAATCATCAACATATCTCTATATGAACACGGTTGTCACATCTTTACATCATCCAGTTATGTTTAATCGTTAATATTGTAAAATGATGTCAGATGCATTGGAAAGAATCTAATGAAAATAAAAGCAACATTCCCATTAGTAATTTCACAGTATATTTTTTGTATGGCAGTCTGTTACGGAAGCAGACTCAAGAGAAGGAGACTGAAGATAATAGGGAGTTTATTGAGACAACAACTGAGCGGATGAACTAAAAGCAGGTAAGTGGAAAGTGCAATGAGACTTTGGAGAGCGGGATGCTGGCAGTGAATAGTACGTTTCTTCTGACGGGTGTGATAACTGGTAGATGATGCAGTGAAGGCTGGAACTCTGAACAACACTAGACTTGGAGACACGGAGGAGAATGGAGACGAGACTGGAGAAGGGTCGCTGGAGATATCAGGTAGTAGTCGCTAAGGCAGGGTAAGTAGTCCTCTTCATACAAACGAGACCGGACAATGAACTGTGGTGAATTGTGTGTCTAAATAGTGGCAGTGATGAGGTTGATGATGAGGTGCAGGTGTGTGTGATTAGAACTCAGGTGAGGGAGTGTGCTGTGATTGGCTGGAGTGAGAGCCTGGCAGATCTGTAACACAATCATTATTTACCATATGAGACATTTTATACAATCTTACCTCAGTATCTCCAGTTTACAGTGAGGATCCAGCAGTAGATCAGAAAGCTGCTTGACTCCAGAATCTCCTACTTTATTCAATGACAGACTCAGTTCTCTCAGGTGTGAGGGGTTTGATCTCAGAGCTGAAGTCAGAGCAGCACAACCTTCATCTGTAACACCACAATCCATCAACCTGTAGAGAACAATGACACTCTTCACTCTCTCAGTTCAGGAAACACTGATATAAATGGCATGATATATATGAATTTCTCCTCAACAGATTTATATATGAAAGCAGTTGTCACCTCTTCACGACATCTAATCATGTTTTTGACTTGTAAAACTATCAAAAGTAAAATGACCTCAGACGCTTTGGAAAGAATCCACTGAAGATTAAACATCCTTTTCAGTTACTTGATGGTAAACTTTTTTGTATATATTATTTTTGTATATCATTGATTATTCACCACAGGAGAGAAACAGACGATGTTGAGAGTTTTATAAAATCTTACCTCAGTATCTCCAGTTTACAGTGAGGATCCTGCAGTAGATCAGAAAGCTGCTTGACTCCAGAATCTCCTACTTTATTATCAGACAGACTCAGTTCTCTCAGGTGTGAGGGGTTTGATCTCAGAGCTGAAGTCAGAGCAACACAACCTTCATCTGTAACACCACAATAACTCAACCTGTAGAGAACAATGAAACTCTTCAGTCTCTCAGTTCAGGATCTACAGCTCAGATAAGCAGGAACTTTACAATCAGAGACTTAATCCACGGCACCATTAACAGATCCAGTCTAAGGTACAGACCCGCTTCTACAAACTGCTTGAGCGGGTTAGTCTCCATTTGATAAAAATTTCAAGAATATTCGATAACACTTTATTTAACAGTGTACTTGTTACATATGTTACATGACCTTACCATAGTAATAACAGGTAAATTATGCATAATTACAGGTAACTAACCCTCAACCAAATCCTAATCCTAGCCTTATCCTATACTAAGTACATGTGGTTGCTTAATATCACTCAGTACTTAAATATATAATTACACTGTAACAATGACACCTTAAAATAAAGTGTAACCGAATAGTATTTTTTTATGCAAGTACACAAAAATCTGTATATGAACACGGTTGTCACATCTTTACATCATCCAGTCATGTTTAATCATTAATATTGTAAAATTATGTCAGATGCATTGGAAAGAATCTAATGAAAATAAAAGCAACATTCCCATTAGTAATTTCACAGTAGATTTTTTTTGTATGGCAATCTGTTACAGAAGCAGACTCAAGAGAAGGAGATTGAAGTTAATAGGGAGTTTATTGAGACAACAACTGAGCAGCAGTGTTGTTTTTGGCAGCCCTTTTAGTTTTAGTCTTAGTCTTAGTCTTTTGGACGAAAATGCTTTTTAGTTTTAGTCACATTTTAGTCACTTATAAACTTGTTAGTTTTAGTCAAGTTTTAGTCGACGAAAACACAAAAAGGTTTTAGTCAAGTTTTAGTCGACGAAAACTCAAAAAAGTTTTAGTCAATTTTAGTAAAAAAAAAAAAAAGTAAGTTAGTCTTCAACAAATTAATTTAGGTTAAAAAGTATTGGAAATGGGCTTAGGTTTGACAGGTTGTAGCAAGTGTTGCAATTCATTTTTTTTTTTTTTAAATAACCCCTGAAATTATGACTTCTGGTGAATATTGTGGAAACTAATTGATACATTTAGATAAATATATTTCATACCTTATAGCATATTATAATACAACTTATTAGGCCTATATATTTATAGAATAGCAAAGTAGTCAATATACAAGACTAAATTCATATACAATAGCCTATACAATATACAAGCCTAATCAATATACAAGACTGAACCACATAGATGTGAAATATAAAGGCTATCATGATCATTTTGCCAACAATGAACCATGGATTTGTTTAGTTTATAATACGTTTTATTTTTAACTTAAACAAATACAACATATAACATTCAAAACTCACCGGCTTAGACTGCATTTGAAGAAAAATAAACACAACAGTTTTCTGTAGCCTTGTGTGCGAACTTAACTTATTCAATAGAATTATTAGATTATCTCCTGATGCGTGCTGCTTAATAGCACACACTCCGCCGTGACAAACGAAAAAAAAAAAAAAAACCGCGACGGCATATGGTACAATTGGCCTTATATTCATTGTCCCTCACGCATTCCAGCCACGGGTATTTTAATCCCATTCAATTTTACGTTTCTGTGCTCTTTTCTTTTTCGCCGGCTGCTTATATAGTCATTTTTACATTTCCCGCTGTTGTCACTTGTCGTCATCGTTGCTACGATACGTGACTCACAATGACTGAAACGACCAATTAAAAGGGCATTCTCTGATGATGTTCCAAGATGTTAAAAACGCTATGCTGATGATCATAGACAAACAGGGGGAGAAATTAGTATCTACCGCACCGTCGGGTTTTTTTCTCATAGCCTACAAATGTCTTCGTTCATAGTCTGACATAAATTAGAAGGCGGCTATGTGTCTGTCCTGGATTTGCACTGAATTGATTCTCAAAAATACGGAACTGAACAAGACTTGTGTCAAATACGGGACGATTCCGTATTATACGGAACGGTTGGCAACCGTCAGACTTGTAATAATATTCGTTCCTTCTCGTCTCGTCAACGAAAACTCGAAAACGTCTCGTGATGTTTTAGTCACCTTAGAGCAATTTTTAGCCAGTCATCGTCGCGTTATCGTCATAAAAAAAAGGTGCGTCAACGAAATCATTTCGTTATCGTCATCGTTGACGAAAACAACACTGCTGAGCAGATGAACTGAAACCAGGTAAGTGGAAAGTGCAATGAGACTTTGGAGAGCGGGATGCTGGCAGTGAATAGTATGTTTCTTCTGACGGGTGTGATGACTGGTAGATGATGCAGTGAAGGCTGGAACTCTGAACAACACTAGACTTGGAGACACGGAGGAGAATGGAGACGAGACTGGAGAAGGGTCGCTGGAGATATCAGGTAGTAGTCGCTAAGGCAGGGTAAGTAGTAGGGGTGACCCCGAATAGTCGAAGATTCGATGCTTCGATTGGAGGAGCCTGATTCGACTACCGATCTCACGGTCGAATCTTCGCAGAGGTGTTATAAAACGAGGATCATGCCACTTTGGCTATATGAGGGCGCTCAAGGTCTGATTTCACATAGAACTACCGGTTTTCTGTCAATACTTTAATATTCAGCCTATTATGATAATGCTGTATATAAAAATGTGCAAAGAAAGAAGCTTTTAATAAATATTTTTTAACGTGCGTGAATAAATCCAAACACCCCGTGACAGATTTAAGTTTCACTTTCAATCCGTGACCTACAGAGGAGCGTCTTGGCGGCAAGAATTTAAATCTTTAACAATGTCTGGGATAAGAAAATCTAAAGTGTGGATGTACACCATCAGAAAGGATATTCTCCAAGGCTGGATTTAGCATTAGGAAAACCATGATCGCACTTCTGCCGGCCAACGTTAACAAGTTGGTTTTCCACGGGGCATTCTAAAATGCTTAACGTGAAAAAAGCTTTTAAAACGCTTAAAAGGCACTTTAACGTGGCTTAATGTATGTACACAGTACACACTTTATTAAGAAACCATACTATGTGCAGATAAGCAGATGAACCCAGAATATGAACGCAATGCGTTCCTCCTATAGTAAAGCGTTTTCTTTACATAATTTGATATTTTAATTTAACTATTTTAGGAGATTAAGCCGTAAACGCTTTTCACGTTTTAGAATGTATTTTATCCGCGTGCACAATTTGAAAAGACTCCAACGGACACAGACAGTGTGAAAGACTGGATTATTTCTCTCGATCAGGTAGGGTACAAGTGATTTCAAAACTTTTCAGCCGGTTCTAATTTGATTTTTGGATGCTGTGAAAATTTTTAGCTAAAAATACTGCCACTCCAGTTTAGCATTTATTGTTGTTGTTATCTGCAGTTAAAAAGACAACGTTGAAAATTCTGGCTACTATCGTTATTTTAAAGGGTTAGTTCACCCAAAAATGAAAATTCTTTCAGTAATTACTCACCCTAATGTTGTTCCAACCCCGTAAGACTTTCGTTCATCTTCGGAACACAAATTAAGATATTTTTGATGAAATCTGAGTGCTGGCTCACTCCTCCACAGACTTATGGACACTATAACTTGCTGGCCCAGAAAATGTATTAAAGACATCGTTAATATAGTCCAAGTGACTCCAGTGGCTCAATCTTAAGTTTATAAAGCGGCGAGAATACTTTTTGTGCGAAAAAAAAAAAAAAATAACGACTTTATTCCACTATTCATTTCATTCTCTCTTTGTGCCTCGAGTTAGTTTACGTAGTGTTTTTGCGTAGCGCGTCTGTGTTGCACGTCACCACGCATAAACTAACTCGAGGCACTCTGTCACGGTTATCTAATCTAACTATTTGTGGCTTGTGTTTTGAATATATGTTCCCCTGCACTTTAGGCATTTTGCACACATTTGCTCCTCATCTTGTGACTTGATTCTGATTTATTTCGTTTTGTATTTTTATTTATTAGAAAGGTATATTCTGTTCTAATTTAATTTTGTAAATTAATTGTTTATTTTTTCGGTGCATCGATGTTGTGCTGTACTAAGAGCCTGCTCGCACAGGTAATTTAGCCGATTTAATTTGATTTGCATGTGAAATGCAAATCCTGTCTGCAGTTTCTGGAGTTATTTATGTTATTTCTTAGTTTTATTGATCCAAAATGTTTTTATACATTTTCTTCTATATCTTTGTGTGATTTTCTGTACATCGCCACTTTGAAATGTTAAAGCCCCGCCCCCAGCCCCACCCCCATACACATGATTCGACTATTACTCGACTTTAGGCAAGACTTGACGATTCTGATTCGACTATGAAAAGTCGGGGACACCCCTAGTAAGTAGTCCTCTTCATACAAACCAGACCGGACAATGAACTGTGGTGAAGTGTGTCTAAATAGTGGCAGTGATGAGGGTGATGATGAGGTGCAGGTGTGTGTGATTAGAACTCAGGTGAGGGAGTGTGCTGTGATTGGCTGGTGTGAGAGTCTGGAAGATCTGTAACACAATCATTATTTACCATATGAGACATTTTATACAATCTTACCTCAGTATCTCCAGTTTACAGTGAGGATCCTGCAGTAGATCAGAGAGCAGCTTGACCCCATAATCTCCTACTTTCTTTCCAGACAGTCCCAGTTCTCTCAGGTGTGAGGGGTTTGATCTCAGAGCTGAAGTCAGAGCAGCACAACCTTTATCTGTAACACCACAATCCCTCAACCTGTAGAGAACAATGACACTCTTCAGTCTTTCAGTTCAGGAAACACTGATATAAATGATATTATATATATGAATTTCTCCTTTTACAGTATTCCTTAGGTACAAAAACACATGCTAAACTCATAAATATGATCATGTTTTATCAGTGTAATGATTGTTGTCAGAGTGACTTACTGAACTGATCTGGATTCTTTAACCACAGGCAGCAGCTTCTGAAGAACTTTATCTGCTGTATTTCGTGCTCCAATAAAATGATGTAGATTAAAATCATCCATCTTCTGCTCTGATGTCAGCAACACATAAACCAGAGCTGACCACTGTGAAGAGGAGAGTTTGGTTCCTCCTATTTCTCCAGATTTCAGATAATGTTGGATCTCCTGCATCAGAGAATCATCACCCAGTTCATTCAGACAGTGGAACAGATTGATGGATCTCTCTGGAGAATGATTCTCCCTGATCTTCTGTTTGATGTACTGAACTGTTTCCTCTTTGTTGTAGGAGCAGCTTCCAGTCTGTGTCAGTAGTTCTCGTATGAGAGTCTGATTGGACTCCAATGAGAGACCCAGAAGGAAATGCAGGAAAAGGTCCAGATGTCCATTCTTACTCTGTAAAGCCTCATCCACAGCTCTCTGATGCAGCTCAGATAATGAGTGATATTTCATATGGTTAAAGATTTTAGAAAAGAAACTTTGTTTGGTTTTGTCAAACACATTTCTGTTCTCATTTGTAAAGTAAATGTGTGCATATAGAGCTGCTAGATGTTCCTGGATGCTCAGATGATCAAAGCAGAAGACTTTCCCCTGATATAAGCTCAACTCCTCTCTGAAGATCTGAGTGCACAATCCTGAGTACACTGATGCTTCTGTCACATCAATGCCACACTCTCTCAGGTCTTCCTCATAGAAGATCAGGTTGCCTTTCACAAGCTGCTGGAAAGCCAGTTTCCCCAGTTTGAGAATCATGTCTTCATCTTTCACTCTCTTCTCATAGTCCTTCTCATGTTTGATGTTGGTCTGAATGATCAGGAAGTGTGTGTACATCTGAGTGAGAGTCTTGGGAATCTCCCCTCTCTCTGCTTCACTCAACATCTCCTCTAGAACAGTGGCTGAGATCCAGCAGAACACTGGGATGTGGCACATGATGTGGAGGCTCCTCGAGGACTTCAGGTGTGTGATGATTGTATTGGCCAGACTCTGATCACTGATTCTCTTCCTGAAGTATTCCTCCTTCTGTGGCTCACTGAAGCCTCGTACCTCTGTCACTCGATGGACACACTCAGAGGGGACGAGATCCGCTGCTGCTGGTCTGGAGGTGATCCAGATGAGAGCAGAGGCAAGCAGGTTCCCCTCAATGAGGTTCATCAGCAGCTCGTCCACTGAGGCTGATTCAGATATATCACACAGTTTCACTTCACACTTAAAGTTCAAAGACAGACAACACTCATCCAGACCATCAAAGATGAACAACACTTTATATTCATCACTGGATATTTCCTTTTCTTTTGTTTCAGGGAAAAATACATGAAGAAGATCTGAAAGACTGAGTGTTTTGTCCTTCATCAAGTTGAGCTCTCTGAAAGGAAGTGGAAATATGAGCTGGACGTCCTGATTCTCTTTCCCTTCAGCCCAGTCCACAATGAACTTCTGCACAGAGACTGTTTTCCCAATGCCAGCGACTCCCTTTGTCAGCACAGTTCTGATGGGTTTGTCTTGTCCAGGTAAAGGTCTAAAGATGTCATTGCATTTGATCGGTGTGTCCTTTGTTTCTGCTCTCCTGGATTGTGTCTCAATCTGTCTCACCTCATGCTCATAACTGATCTCTCCACTTTCACTCTCTGTGATGTAGAGCTCTGTGTAGATCTCATTCAGGAGTGTTGGGTTTCCCTGCTTTGCTGTTCCTTCATACAGACACTGAAATTTATTCAGGTTTGATTTAAATGTGCTTTGGACCAGTTGAGAATCATGAATGAAAGAATAATTAGAAGAAATGAAAGAAATGAAAGAAGAAATTAGTAAAAGTGATAGTAAAATATCTTTATGTCTAGACAGAAGTGTTGTACCTCAGATTAGATGGCATGTGTCTTCCCCTAAATGTTCCTCGAGTGTCCATAGACTGTTCACTAATTATGGACAAACACGGAGAGAACAGAGACAATACAACAGAGTCGAGAAAACAGAGACAAGAACTCATATAGTGTTCATATAGAGCCAGATAGAGCGGTGCCAATGAGCGCCTCAACGCTCCTGTTAACACTTTAACATAACACTGTATTTTAGCACAAGTATATTTTGCAGCTGAATATTAGTATAAAAAATAAATAACTTTTAATATGTTATTAGAAAGACGATGATCAGAAACATGTAAGTTGAGTGTTTAAGTTGTAAAGGGGAAATAATAAAATGGTCAGAAATGGCCCTGTCTGTATTTAATGTTTTAACCATGTAATTGAAGTGTTCGTCTGTCTGTGTGAAGACACAAGAGATCGTTCTGACACTGATAACAGCGACAACGAACACTCAGCATGAGTTCAAAAACATCACATTCCACCACCAGAATGAAATTAACACAAACTAATGAAATGAATACTCTTGCTAGTCAACTGGAGATGTTTCATGTGTATTAGGTACATCCGTGCTGCGAGATGTTTCAAAAAGTGGTGGGGACAATATCGACCCTGACAAAGAGTGGTGGGCACATGTCCCACATGTCCAACTCGCAAATTACGCCTATGTTTGTTGCATTATATGCCAAACGGTGACAGTTTAAAAATGGGACACAGTGAGTGAATATGGAATAAATAGGCTGAAACTAACAAGGTAATGAGACACAGGTGAATGCAATCAGTGATGATGAGTCCGGGCAGTGAGTTATGGGAAATGTAGTTTGTGAGGGAATGATAATAGTCTGGTATGGAGTGCCCTCTGGTGGCTCTCAAGGGCACTCCAGCTGGTGACCGTTACAATATGCCAAACGGTGACAGTTTAAAAATGGTACTCTGAAGCAGAAACTGTCATGTGTATTTTTCCAAAGTTTGCATGTCTGTAAATCAAGAAGTTTTAAAGATATCCTTTTAGATTTGAGTTCTTAGCAAAATGTTCTTTTGATATATTTTTTGATATTTTTGAGGGCCTATGTGGTTCAATTCAATAAATGTATCTTGTTTTCCTCTATTAAAATAAATGCATAGAACAAACCTGTCTGAGAGCCAAAAAATAGTCTTTTTCCAAAGTTTGCATACATGTAACTCGAGAAAATCTATCTATTTATGAAATGTTGTACCTCAGATCAGTTGATGTGTGTTTTCCCTCAAATTTCATTGGCACTACCATAGATGCGTCACTCTTCATGGACACACAGCTGCACTCCGGTGAGTTTGATTTCTCCCTGTGGTTTTGACTTCAAAAGAATAGAAACAAAAGAACAGAGACAATAATCCTTAGTTTGATAAACCTCACATAGAGAATCAATCCATCCACCTATCTTTTAACATTGCGTGTTAAACAATGTTTAAGTTGTCAACACTCATTAAGTTGTGTTTAGTTTGGTTGAGTTTGTCAGTTTTGTTCTGGTCCAGATTATCAGTGTTTTGTGGGTCAGTAGATTTTAGTTAAACATCAGGACTGAAGCTCTGGATCAGCTGTGAGAGGAGACCTGATCCTGTGCTCGACTCCTGCTATTGCTGCGCTTATAATAGTGTGAGTTTTGATAATAAGTGGATATTTGCCAAATGATGCATGCATTATTTGTGTGTGTCTGTGGTCTCTCTGTCTGTCTAAACAAAAATGTTGATGTGTGTTTTCCCTCAAATTTCATTGGCTCTATCAAAGACGTGTCACTCTTCATGGACACACAGCTGGACTCTGGTGAGATTGATCTTTCACCCTCACAAATAGAGTTATTCTCTACCAGAACCAATATGGTTGATTTTACATGAAAATAAATTCCACATGAGAACGTTGTCTTTTAACTCTTTACCCGCTAGCATTTTTTTTTTAAAGTTGCCAGCCACCCCCAGCGTTTTTGACCATTTGCACAAAATTTTCATGGCCCCCAGAATATTTTTTGTATGAATATCTGAACATGCAGTACCAAGTGTTCGTGATCCAGCTTCACACCCTGAAGACGCAAGTATCACACTTTATATTTTGTGATAAAAAAATCGCCTTTCCAAATGTGCTTGTTAGCAATTTCCACGACTAATGCGGCTAAAGTTACCACTAATGTCTGATTATATTCACAGAGAGTTATGTCTTCATTTATATTTTAATTCCGAAAACCCTTATCTCTCATGGAGGAGCGGAAGCATAAAGGAGGAGCGACGACAGTGAAGATCGAGAGAGGAACAGGCCTGGACTTATGTTGTGTTTTATTATTTGTGACAGCAGTCGTCCGGGCTGCTGTCTTTTACTTTTGTTTTATGTTTGTTTATTTTATTATTAAAGTTGTGTGTTAAATGTTTGCCAGTTCCCGCCTCCTTCTTCCCATAACATTGAACATTGCTACAATGTGTATTTACACTGATTTGTGATAGCCGTGGGATCGGCATGAGCTGTAAAGGCCACGCCCTCTTCTGGAAAGGGGGCGTGGAGCAGCAGCTCATTTGCATTTAAAGACACACACACGAAAACTGCGTGTTTTTGCTCACACCCGAAAAGGGGCAAATTGGACAAGCTATAATAAATGATCTATGGGGTATTTTGAGCTGAAATTTCACAGGCCACAATAGGTCCCTTTAAAATAGTGTGATGAAACTGTCCAAGGATAATGTCAAATATCATCTAGCTGTCTACTGTATATGTGTGTCTTTGGACAGTGTTTAAAGACCCTGAGTGGCTCCAACTACTGTATATCCTGGCACCAGAATATGATAGAGACAACAGATCACTATACCAACCCTGGCAAACACACACAACACCCTGTTATGTGCAGAAAATGAGTCTTCTATAACATTAAGATCATATGAAGATTGAAGTACCTGAATCCTGGAGAAGAATCTCCATGTCTGAATGTGTGTGTGTCGTCCATGATTCATTCAGTCTTCATGGAGCTGCTCGAGTAAGAGATCAGAAACACTCATTCACACACACTCAAATACAATACATTTCATTTGACATTTTCTTCAATGTATTTATGGAGACAAAACAAATCAGATTTAATACATCTGTGAAACTGACTAACATACACAGATGTTTGTTCAAGATTTTTTTCCAACTGTTTTAAAATAATAGGTTTTCTATTGGTTTAGTTTAATTAAATGTTCAATAAAAATGACATTACCTAAATGCTGTTTTAAAAACAAAAATGTTCAAATTAAAATGCATATAATTAAATGAATAAATAAGAATTGGGGTGAGTTTGTTAACCCTCTGGGGTCTAAGGTGTTTTTGGGGTCCTTGAGATGTTCTGACATGCCCTGACATTTGTGCTTTTTTCAGTTGCTTATAAACACATTAATGGCAAAGGTGTAATTACACTCTATTTAGCACAAACAGGGCTACCATAATATGTGAGCAACATGTATGTACATGTTTGTATTTTTGAGAGAATAATGTTTATGCATGGTTATTGAAAAAAACTAAAAATTAAAGTTTCTGAAATAAGGCCACAAAACACTTAAGCCGCTTTTCCACCGAAATTACCCGGAACAATTTGTCCCAGGAACTTTTTTCCCAGGAACCTTTTTTGCCCCAGACCGGTTGCTTTCTGCGTTTACACCGCGGTCTAAAGTACCGGGAAGGTCAACTGCGCGCAACTGCACCTCCCAGTCTGCGACGGACAGTAATCAGTTTTGAGCGCCACATTTATAAGTATGGAGGAGATTCAAACTGTGCTGCAGTTATTGGTTTACTAACGAGGTAATTAACATAACAAAATAGACGAGCACTGATACTAAAGCGTGTTCAGAAAGCTCGTATGCGTATAAAATTAGACAAATTTAGGCTACGTTGTGAGATGACTGGGACGAACGCGCAAAAATTTCCTTTTGCGCAAATACTCTTAAAAAAAGCCTGAACCCCGTCTATCAATCATAAATAGTGACAGTCTTGTAAATAGTTGTTTGTTACCAACCTCAATGCGCTATTTCAATCCTGTTAAATAGTAAATTTGTAACATGGTTTGCCTTGCAATAGATGACAATGTGTAAACATAATGACTTAATATTAAAAGCTGTGGCAGAAAAGAGACGAGCACTGATAAAGCGTGTTCAGAGCTCGTAATGCTAACGTTAGATATAAAATTGTATGTTATCAGCTATTGCGGACATTGGCCGTGAGATGGCTGTGACGAACGCGCAGAAAGTTTCCTCTTCCACAAATACCCAAATAATAAAGCCTGAAACTCGTCGCCAGTCCCCCAGTTTTTTTTTATTAAATTCCATATTTGCAGACAGACAACTTTACTGCATGAAGCCACTTTTTAAAAGGGAGGTTAAAAATAAAGAAAATGCTGCGTGGAGTAATGCGGCGTGAACACAACCAATCAGCTTGTGCAGCGCACAAGTCCCACCCCTGAAAGTTCTTGAACTTTGAAAAAGTACTACCTCGTGAGCAGGGACTATCGGAGGGGGAAATATTTACCCGGAACTTCATTTAGACCCTGGTTCCTGCGGTGTAAACACATCGAGTACCAGCCCAAAGTTCCTAGTTCCTGGGGAAAGTTCCTGCGGTGGAAACGCGGCTATACTAAATATGTGTCCACAAGACTTCTGAATAATGCATTTTGTCACCTAGAATTTTTTCTTCAAAATGATGTGAAAATCATCCTGCATAATCATTCACATAAAACAATACATTGATTTAAATTTTGTAAGACACTTTTTGTCTGGAAAATATGCGTGTGGGCGTGAATGATCCAACACCCTCATGAATAATGAGTGGTTCACACTTGCATAATAATGAGCCTTTCATTCAGGTGTGTCACTGAGCCACAAGAAAGAATGCAAGGACAAAATAAATAAATTATATGTATATATATATATATATATATATATATATATATATATATATATATATATATATATGCAAAAGCCTCTAAGTGCCATCTGAAATTTTCTTCTAGAATGATCATTTTTATCAAGCTTGTATGTTTATGTTCAATTATTTCACTTAAATGGCAATGAAAATTACCTATTAATTGTCATTAAAGTGAAATTACTGAACCTAAATATTCAAGCTTGATAAAAATGCTAATTTTAGAAGAAAATATCAGATGGCACTTAGAGGCTTTTGTATCTGAACTCTTCATATATATATATATATATATTTTTTTTTTTTAATTGGTTCACAGTTGGAAACACAGTTGTTGTTTTTTTCACAAATTGTGCTTGCAAATTGTATAATATCCATTGTATTCTCTACCCAAATGTATCACTAATAAAGCACAATAAAAATAATTTAAAGAGAAGGCTTATATTGACCTTAAGATTTTGCTTACATCTATCCTTGTATATATTTTTTGCTATTTTATTAAAAAGGTTATACAATTACAACAACAATTTAAATTTTAACAATATTTCCAGTGTAATCTTTCTTTGTAAAAACAAAAGTATACATTTTATCATACGCATTTCAAATTTAAGGATTCATTAGTTAGCCTATAGTTCATAATATAGCCTACATTGGAACAAACACCATAATAACATCTTAGATGATGACTTTATTTTTGACTAAACAGACATATACAGTATGTGTAAATAACACCAGCTCAAAAAAGGGGAATGGACAGTTATGGATTATTATTATTAATAAGCAATAACTGATAATACTGGTTATCACTTACACACTTTAAATCACCCAAAAAGATAATACAAAGCCCATGTAGTTGGATCTTTATATATAAACGATTAACCACAACAAATTACAATTAATCGTGAATATACAGATGGGCTATATATAAAAAATTTGTGAATGACTACAAAATTGGGTAACACTTTAGAATACTGTTCCTTCATTAATGAATAACTACACAGGAACAAATGAGTAACGCACTATTAACATTGTAGTAACTACTATTAACTAACAAGAAACTCTGATTAACGAATTAGTAAGTCATAGCGTTCAGTCGAATGTGGTAGTTCACTATTAGCTAATCAGTAACTACTATTTTTCATACCTCACTGAAGACTACTAAGAACTACTATATACAGGTTCATAATTAATATTAATAATGCATAATATATAATAAGGTAATGGTAACTCATTAGTAATTAATCAAGTGTTACTACATCCTTCTAAAGGAACTACTAATAATTTGGATCAGTATTCTAAAGTGAAAAACATGATAAATACCTAATATTGACTGAAGTCATTGCAAGTTTTAAGGCTTTTGTAAGGTTTTTGATAGTAATGACTCAAGTGTTACAACATCTTTCTAAAGGAACTACTAATTATTTGGATCAGTATTCTAAAGTGAAGATCATGGGAACACACTAGTAATGACTAAAGTGTTACCAAATCCATTGGAAGGAATTACTATTCAAAGTCTTACACAAATCTCAAAAGCTTACAATGACTTCAGTCAATATTAGGTAGTTATCATGTTTTCCACTTTAGAATACTGATCCAAATAATTAGTAGTTCCTTTAGAATGATGTAGTAATACTTGAGTCATTACTAGTGAGTTACCATTACCTTTTATTATAAATTATGCATTATTCATGTTAATTATGAACCTGTAGATAATAGTTCTCTGGAAGGTATGAAAAAAATAGTAGTTATTGATTAGCTAATAATGAACTACTACATTCATCTGAGCGCTATTACTTACTAATTTGTTAATCAGAGTTTCTTGTTAGTTAATAGTAGTTACTAGAATGTTAATAATGCGTTACTCATTTGTTCCTGTGTAATTATTCATTAATGAAGGTATTCTAAAGTGTTACCCAAAATTGATGTCTCATCGGAT
The DNA here is from genome assembly GCA_021464565.1 of Rutilus rutilus. Taxonomy (NCBI): domain Eukaryota; kingdom Metazoa; phylum Chordata; class Actinopteri; order Cypriniformes; family Leuciscidae; genus Rutilus; species Rutilus rutilus. The sequence goes on from JAJAQA010000013.1 coordinate 3,652,105, forward strand.
AATTCGTTTGTCCGCCAAATGAATCATGCGATTCTCTAATCTAATAAACTCTCAAGGAAGTCTATTCTCTTGGCCACAAGAATAACCCACCTTGTTTACAAGGTTATTAATTCGTAGGTCACTCACAAATTTTAGAGCTTGTAGCTAAGATCAAAACATTAAAGAGGCTTCGTTACGTGAGCAGCAACAGAGACAATAAAGAGTATAATGGGGTTTTTAATAAATGAAACTATATAAGTAACGTTACAACTACATCAAACACAAGAATACATACATGAACAATAAATGAAAGTAAATATGGAAAGTAAGGAAGAAACAGCAGATTACAGAATAGCAAATAAATCACAACAACTACCTTTGAGAACCAGCAAAAGAATCACAATCACCTTACGCAGGGAAATATAATACGCATTTAAAATCTTGGTAAGAGATTAAATACTTGCATTGAAACTTTGTGGCTGAAACGAGTCGGCGCGTGTGCTTGTCCCTCTATTTGCGTGTCCGTTTGGCTGAAGCGTTCTTTGGTTCTTCAGGTGCTCGCGTCGTCGCAAGAGATTCAAACGGTTCACTTGTGAGTTAATGGAAATTTGACTTAAGTTTCGTTTCACTCGTAGATGTAACTGAATGAACACGAAACTAACTAAAACAAGAAGTCTGAGGTACGACTAATACAAAAGTAAAGCAAAACAAAACGAGAGAAAGACGAGACTCGTACGAGAAAGCGAAGGTAAAAAGCAGGAACAAAAGGCAGGAACAAAAACCGAAGACAAAAAGCCCAGAGCACTGTGTGTCTCTGCTTTTTGAAGGTTTCCAACTACACTCCCTCTGTGGAGTTTTAGGCCAATTGGAATGCGACATTCCGAGTGGGAAAAACGTTCTTTGTCTTAGTTCCCAGTTTAATTTGCATAATTTATGGCAGCGTTAGGATTTGGTCAATTATACTCTAAACAATGGTATAATACATTAACAGGGTTTTTATTTCTCTTCCTCTAGAATTTAAGTGAGAGTTGTGTTCTCTGGGAATTCCGTTTGGGGTCATAAAGTTTTATGGTCTAGCAGGAGGTAGGGTTACCGGACAATATTGGGGATCATTCTTAAAATACACACTTAGAATTCAAAGCTACACACTAGAGAATCACACTATAGAATAAAACAAAAACTAATCAAACATGCATGCTTTAATATGTCACCTACAGATTCTGAATCACTTGTATTCTGTATTAAATGCAAAGGGATGTTTGCGTGTGTGTGTGGAAATCTCCTGGCCACCTGGGTCTCTGGCTTGGAGAGAGAGACGTGTGAGCAGATAAGAATCTCTTTGAAACCATCTCATGGAGTTCTGAGATGTTCTCTGTTAAGCATCACTCGGTAACAAACGTGTCAAAAGAGATCAATTCAGTCCAGACTCATGGCGCCACTCTGTAATTTAAATTCATGAGTTTAAGGGTTAAAAGCTCCAAGTCATAGTGAGATTGTCCATCCGCTACATATGTGTGTTCAGTCAAATATATAATATATATATATATATAATATACATAACATATGAGCAGAAATTGGCAACATTATAAGCTTATTTGATGTGGCAGTATTTTACAGTAAAAACTTCATAATCTATCCGATTTTTATAGTCGATTTTTACTCCTCTCAGTATAGCAATAGAGTTTGGTAAAAGCTGTTCATTCATTCACACACAAAAACACGATTCATATTTAAACAGTATTTTTGCCAGCTGTAGTAGCTACACAACAGCGCGCATACGATTAGAACAAAGCAAATATAGAACTGACCTATTCCTTAGCTGGATCCGTTGCTCCTCGAAATGAAACTTCCAGTACTTCTGAGGTAAATTTTCCAGGATTATTATTAAGATAGTATTAATCCTCACAGCGTCGTAAAGTACATGACTCTGATTACTCGCGGTGTGTGTTATCCAGCTGATCGTGAGCGTTCACAGGTTTGCATGGATTGCCTCGGATCATTTGCGTTTGAATGGCGCGCGCTCTCTGTGGGCAGGGGTCACATTAAAACATAATGAGCTGAGATGAGAACGACTGACATCTCTCTCTTTTCATACTTATTACATAAACTGAGAATATTTGTTTTTTATATAAATTACTTCATTTAAAAGAAGAGAATTCAAGCTTCATGCCTGTGTGCCTGTTTGACTGAGTATTCGCTGAGTTATAGTTAATTTTCGGACGCGTTTCAGAATGGACTTCACTGACAGAGAGAAGGCAGAACTCGCATTATGTTTATTTTTCTTTATTTGGCAAAAAGCACAACACTTTGTTTTTATTGTGAGTATACACAAAAGAAATACACACTCAACAGGATCGATTGATGTATGACACTTGTATGTAAGATCAAAGTCAACAGAGTATTTTGAGTCTCTTTTGCACTAATAAGAAAAAAAGCGAGCCTATCGCGCCGGCGTGATTTCAGACCCCAGGGGGTTAAAGTATATTTTTCAGTTAATTTGATTAACAAAATAAAGACATGTCCAAATTTTTTATTGATGTCCCTGATTTTCAATAACTATTATTTCGACCCACAGCGTCTAATGTTACTCTCACCTGTGAGTGAAGGAGGTTTAACAACAGCACTCTTTATACTTCACAATGTCAAGCTCACATTTATTTACTCAGAAATTATATAACATATAACAAAGTTTGAGACATAAACATTACCAACGGTAAAGTAAATTTTTTTTAGTAATACAATGTAAACTACACGTCATTTGTCAGTTACCTTATTTTTTAGTTGTGGCTTGTAGAAAGTTGTGATGATTCACCAATCTGTACTGATAATTAATGTCATTTTTTAATTATTGACCTTTATGTCCAACCCCACCAAAACATCGATAAGATTAAGAAATTCATGTTTCTTGAAGTTCTTCATGTTTAAGTTTGTAAATACTTAAAGAAAGTATTTCCTGGTTTGTGAAGTTAATAAGTAAAGCAGCTCACCTGACTAATGTTCACTCACCTGGATTACACTGTAGGGTTACTGGTTCCCGACATGTTCATGGTTTCTCATCAACTGTTTCCCCACAAAAGTAAATTCATGTAGAGGCAAATAGAAACATTACTATTAACACTTTGATGCTTGGTTTTTCTGAGGTAAAGAATCTTATTCTGTCCTGTTGTAAAATGGCCACGGTAAAACTTCTGGAGGCAAAAGCTGCTAAACCAGTTTGAAGAGGAAGAGAGAGAGAGAGAGAGAGACGTTTAAAATTCTTTACTCAATCAAAAATATATATTACACTTAACAGTAATACAAAAATTATTCAAAAATATTCACCAAACAAATGATAAACGTCATCTTCACAAAACACAAACAAACCACTATTTACACACCATTTGTACATTAATTCAACTATATTTCCAGTAGTTTTGAAGAAAATATATTCTGCCCTTATCCTTGATTCAACAAGTGCTGTAAACAGACTTAGAACTTAACAATTCTTCCTTCAAGAGCAAGTCTGCAAGTCTTCCAAATAGCTAGTTTTGCTTGCCCAAGTATAAAATTGGCAACAGTACATCGATCCTTGTTCACTTTAGAGTACCTACAGCCATAAATAAACAGTATTTTGTTGAAATCAAAACCCAACCCATCAATAATTCTTTCCAGCAATGCAAAAAGTGGCACCAACCTAAAATAAATAAAAACATGAAAGACAGTTTCATGACTATTACAAGCATGACAAAAGGGCAGAACATTTAAGTTAAATTTGGACACAAAAACATTAGTGGCTAGCACACAATGTAGTATTCTCCACTGTAGATCACCTGAACGTTTTGGAAGGGGACTTTTATAAAAAAAACCTCCAAGAAGGAAAAATATCCTCGGCAACTATGAGTTTTTCTCTCCATTTTGTATCATATCTGTCATGAAGATCATTAAAATAAGCAGTTTTTACACAGACCTGATACATATCTTTTTTACCCACTGTTTGAAAAAGTAGCCCTTTTAATCTCTCAAAATTTAGCAACTTTCCAACCTGACTGGTTTCAGGGCAAACTTCAGGGCACACACCTAAATTAGGAAAAGCGAGATGTGTAGGCCCACCCTTCTACAAACTGAAAGAGAGGAGAAGGAAGAGCAGCTTTCAAAACTGAAATCATCCGCTCTACCACCCTCACAGACTTCAAATCAACCTGGGGTGCGTTTCCCGTACAACTATATAGCTCGCTGCTCAACTACCATAGTACGATGCATCGTTGGAGAAATCAACTAGCTAGTCACGACTGTTTCCCGAAACCGTATGTCGCAAAGTATCGTTCAACCACGTTGGTTTATGACGTCTCGCACGTGGTGGACTAATAACTTATTTTAATTAATCTGTTTGAGATCGAATTAACGCTAGATTTTGTCATATAAGCTACAGACATGGCATCTGAAGACCATTTCTAATTTTTCTCAGTTATTTTGCTTTATTACCAGACTCAATATTTAGCTCGTTCTTACATAGTAGAGCACGTTCGCACATGCGCAGTCTTCAAAAATGGTGCTTTAAATCTCTTGACAAACTAAAAGACGTAAATTACATTTGTATGTATTCTAAATAAATAACACGGGTTGTACTGAATGTCAGCTTGCTTATTTTGCTAAAGACAAGGATTTATTCAGTCTACATCTCATGTAAACTAGAAACTATGCTTCTAACCACAGCTCGAGAGCTGTCGTTCCAACCACACAAGTTTGCGATGCTGTTTGCGAACGTTCGTTGGAACGATGGCTTCGGGAAACACCAAATCGTTGAACTATGCTGATAATGACGGAACTTGCGACCATAGTTGGCTAACGATGCTTTCGGGAAACGCACCCCTGACTGGCAATATCTTCTGCTGATCTCCACTCTTTTGAGTCCAAATTAATCAAGTGGCCCACTTTAGTAAACCTTTTCTTCATACATGACTTAACTATACTATTAGACAAGCAAACATTTCCTAAAAAAGGATTAAAAAACAGTGGTTCATTCAAGCAATAATGACCATTTTCAGACCGATTCAATCTAAACACTTTCCAGGATTTTAAAACTGATGTATAGAAATTAGCACCAAATGTGACATTTTCAATAAAAGGTGACATCAAAAACAGTTGCTTATCAAGTTCACTACCACAAAGGGATCTTAGTAAAGCTAGTCCAAATGACACCCAAGGGATAAACTCTGTAGAAAAAAGCAGTCTCTGGGCAGATTTTAGTCTCATGGCTCTGATTTTAGCTGATAGTTCAATCAGCCCTTGTCCTCCTCCATTTACTCCATTTACCATTTATATAAGATTCCAGAAGGAAGCCCATGGAAACCATCCCCCCAAAAAATCAACAAAATCCTTCTGTAATTTTTGTAGTAGTTCTTTTGGGGGGTCAATAACAGTCAAACAATGCCACAGCATAGATGCTGCTAGATTGTTAACAACAAGAACCCTCCCTCTATAAGACATTTGAGGAAGAATCCATCTCCATTTCTGTAAGCGGCCAGCCACCTTTTCATAAAAGCCTTCCCAATTTTTCTGCATGTATTGCTTTGTTCCAAGAAAGACCCCCAGCACTTTAAACCCCTCTGAACTCCAGGGGCAGCGCTGAGGAAGCTTTGGAATAGGCCTACCTTCTTCCTCCCATTGGCCTAATAACAAAGATGTACTTTTTTTTCAGTTGACTCGAGCTGAGGAGGCTTTTTGATACATCTCAAGAGCCGCTTCCAGATTGCAAACGTCTTCATTTGATCTTATTATCACAGTGAAACTATAGTAATTTAACATAAGAGATAAATGAAGAACCAAATCTGAATGCTTCAAAACATTTAAAGAGAAACTCATGATCCACACGATCAAAAGCTTTTTCCTGATCCAAAGATGAAAAACCCACATTAACATTATTGTCTCTGGCAAATGAGATCAAATCACGAAGCAGAAACAAATTATCAAATATTGTACGTTTGGAATACAGTATGACTGGTCTGCGTGAATTATAGTTGATATGTAGAGTTTTAATCTATTAGTTAACGCTTTGGACAGTATCTTATAATCCACTCCAAGCAACGACACTGGTCGCCAATTTCTTATATCCGCAAGATCACCCTTCTTGGGTAGCAAGGTGATAAGTGCTCTTCGTAGACTCAGCGGTAAGGTGCCTCTTTTAAAGCACTCTAAAAAAACTGAGAACAAGTCTTCTCCAATCACTGACCAAAACTGTTTATAAAATTCTGCCGTTAAGCCATCCATACCCGGAGCCTTGCCTGAAGATAGGTCTTTAATAGCGACAGCCAATTCATTCATGTGCAAAAGCTGATCAAGCTTGGCCTTATCACTCTCCATCAGATGAGGTAGATCCTGGAGAAGCGTTTCTGTTATCTCGCCATCACATGGTTCTGCTCTATAAAGATTTTCATAGAAATGCAGTGCTTGAGTAATTATTTCATGGTCATCAGTTGTTTTACCTCCTTCCGGAAGTTTCAGACGACTTAAAGTTTTTCTATCAACAACTTTCTTCTCCAAATTGAAAAAAAAGATGTTGGAGCATCCATGCAATTAGAAGATGTAAACCTTGCACGAATCAGAGTCTCTTTGGATTTCTCTTCTAGGAGATTGTGGAGAAGAATTTTCCTTGTTTCCAACACTTCAACAGTACTTCCATCAAATTGTTCAATGTTCAGCTGCAAAATATCTTGTTCAAGTTGTCTCATTTTGTTTTCAAGAGTATTCTTGTTATATGCAGTATACTTCTGACAAAAAATCTTGACTTGAACTTTACTAATGTCCCACCACTGACTCAGGGACTTGTACTGAGATATACTCTTTCTCCACACCTCCCAGAAAAGTGTAAAAGAGTGCACAAAGTTGTGATCCTGCAAAAGCTTATTGCTAAAGCGCCAGTAAGGACATTTAGGCTAAATGTGCTCTGTGCAGAAGTGACATTGACAGATATTATAATGGTGGTCTGAGAAAGGAGTAGGAATAATACAACTATTAAAAAACTTTTCACAAATACTTCTTTGTACATAAATTCTGTCAAGTCTTGCTGCAGAAACCCTATTAGAATTTACTTTTATCCATGTATATTGTTTTACATCAGGAAAAGCTTCTCGCCAAACATCCACAAGATCATAATAAGTTATCAATTTTCTAAAAACATCTGCTGACGGACTATGAGGTTCTTCATGATTCCTGTCCACTGTGTGATCTAAAGTGCAGTTAAAATCTCCATCCAAAACAATAATTCTAACCTGTGGGACACTGCTTAATGCTGTCTGAAGTTTTCCGAAGAAAAGTGTACGTTCAGTCCCAATATTAAGGACATATACATTGAAGAGTGAAAAATTGAGACCATGCAAAGCAACATCTACTCTTTGCATTCTACCTGGTAGAACATCAAAAACACTCACATTCTGTTCCTTAAATTCAACTCCAAGAAGAATAGCCACTCCTGCACTGTTACTTGAACCATGACTCAAAACAACCTGTCCATTCCATTCACTCTGCCATTGGATTTAATTATTAACATCCGTGTGAGTTTCTTGTAAAAAAAAAAACACACTACTTTTTTTCATATAATCAAAAAGACTAGTTCTTTTCAAAGCCTCACGACACCCATTAATATTCAATGAACTAAATCTCAAAGGTGCCATGAAAAAGAGTCAAATAAAACCACACAATAAAACTTATCCACAAGGGTTATTTGACATTCAATTCAATTAAATTCAAATTTATTTGTATAGCGCTTTTCACAATACACATTGTTTCAAAGCAGCTTTACAGAAAGTGCATTTCATAAATGTACATAGAAAAATAAAGTTAGTTAATCATGTATTAATTTAGGGCATAACATCGCTGGCGTTGAGTCGTCTCTTCACAGGCGTCGAGTCGTCTCTTCACGGGTGTTGGGGCATCTGAAGTCTCCATGAGAGGCTGGATACAAACTGGAGCTGACGAACTATTTACCTCGGGACTAGCGTCCCAAGATAACAACAGAAAAGCAGATGGGAAATAATTAGCATAGCTGCTGTTCATAATATTAATGCATTTGATCCGATTTAACTGTAGTATAAAAGGTAATCATTATGTGAATGCTTGGCTAAAGAGATGCGTCTTTAATCTAGTTTTAAACTGGGACAGCGACTCAGCGAGTCTGAACCTCGAACAATATCAGGAAGACTATTCCAGAGTTTAGGAGCTAAATGTGAAAACGTCTCGGGTTACGACTGTAACCCTTGTTCCCCGAGAAGGGAACGAGACACTGCGTCGTCGTCGTGACGACACTATGGGAACGCCCCCAGCGTAACGCATCTGAAGCATGAATGAAATCTGTCCAATCCTGATTGGTGCTGCGTCATGACGTAGTAGATGACGGCATGCCCGGAAGCTACAAAGGGACGCCGGCTCAAACACACGTTAGCTACTTTGCGATGAAGCAAGCGCTCTGAACGTGATAGGTGTGGCGGCGAGACGCAGTGTCTCGTTCCCTTCTCGGGGAACAAGGGTTACAGTCGTAACCCGAGACGTTCCCCTTCGAGGGAACTCGCACTGCGTCGTCGTCGTGACGACACTATGGGAACGCAATGCCCACTATGCCACACCGTAAGCACGCCACCCTAGTGTGAAGCTGGAGACCAGGCACACTTAGGACGCGAGCACTCTGGCGCCAGGCGTCACAGGGAGTTGCAGACTATAAAATCTTATGAAGGTGTGCGGAGTGGCCCACCCAGCCGCTTCGCAAATATCTTGAAGTGAGGCTCCAGAAAGGAGGGCTACCGAGGAGGCCATGCCCCTGGTAGAATGAGCCCTCACAGCTATAGGTGAAGGCAGATTGCGCACCTGATAAGCCGTGGCTATAGCCTGAACAATCCAATTACTGATTGTCTGCTTGGATGCAGGCAGCCCTTTCTTGGGTGAACCAAAGCACACCAACAACTGGTCTGACTTCCTCCACTGAGAGGACCTCTCAAGGTACACTCTCAGGGCTCTGACTGGGCAGAGCCGGTGGAGTCTCCCCTCTTCCGCCGTCACGTGAGGTGGAGGATGGAAGGCCTGAAGAACCACTGACCGTGCCACATTAGATGGCACCTTGGGCACATAGCCCGGTCTAGGATGTAAGATGGCCTTAACTCCGCCAGGGGCAAACTCCAGGCAAGTTGGCGATATCGCCAAGGCCTGGAGATCCCCCACTCTCCTCAGAGAAGTGATAGCAAGGAGCAAAGCCACCTTAAGGGTCAGGTTCTTTGCCTCAGCCGACTCCAGTGGCTCGAAGGGGGCCTCAGCCAACCCTTCAAGTACCACCGCCAGGTCCCAGGTTGGAACTCTGGAGCGAGCCGCAGGCCTCATCCTCCGAGCCCCACGGAGGAAACGTACAACCAGGTGGTGCTTCCCCAAAGGCCCATCACCTAGAGGCGAGTGGAAAGCCGCAATGGCAGCCACATACACCTTAAGTGTGGACGGGGTAAGACCGGCAGAGAAACGATCTTGGAGGAACTCCAGCACTGAAGCCACTGGGCAGTTAACTGGGTCCACCTCACGCTCTCTACACCAAGTGGAAAACACATTCCACTTCAGGCTGTACAGTCTCCTGGTAGAGGGAGCCCTGGAGCTGAGTAAGGTCTCGACAACATCTGCTGACAGGCCAGCCTCTAGGTACCGAGCCCCCTCAGGGGCCAGACCCAAAGGTTCCACAGCTCTGGCCGGGGGTGAAATATTGTGCCCCCTGCCTGAGACAGCAGATCCCTCCTCAGAGGGACCTGCCACGGGGGGCCGTCTAGCAGAGCTATAATGTCCGAGAACCAAACTCGGGTCGGCCAGCGGGGTGCTACTAAGAGTAGACTGATCCCCTCTTGGCGAACCCGCTCCAAGACTCCCGGGAGCAGAGCGATCGGGGGAAATGCGTACAGACGCAGCCTCGGCCACGTCTGCATCATGGCATCCAGCCCCAGCGGAGCTGGATGCCTGAGAGAGAACCACAGTGGACAGTGGGACGTCTCTTGAGACGCAAAGAGATCCACTTCCACCGGGCCAAATCTCACGCATATGGCTTTTACCACTTCTGGGTGGAGTCGCCACTCCCCGGGCCTCAGCCCCTGCCTCGACAGGATGTCTGCTCCCTGATTTTGGTCCCCGGGGACGTACATCGCTCTGAGAGACGACAGTTTCCCCTGGGACCACAGGAGGATCTGGTGTGCCAGTCTGCATAGAGGGCGCGACCTCAGACCCCCCTGGTGATTCAGATACGCGACAACCGAAGTGTTGTCCGAGCGTATCAGGACATGGTGGCCGCGGAGGTCTGGGAAAAAGCTCCTCAGAGCTTTGTAGACCGCCAGCATTTCCAGGCAATTGATGTGCCAGGAAGAATGCCGGGTCTCCCACAGACCTCTCGCAAAGTGGCCGTCCATGACCGCGCCCCAACCAGTGAGGGAAGCGTCTGTTGAAACGGTTTTCCGGCAACATGATGCTCCCAGCACTGGTCCCTGGGACAGGAACCAAGGTTTCCTCCATATGACGAGAGAACGAAGGCATCTGCGCGTTACTCTGATCATACGGAACGGATTTCCCCTCGGGGAAAACCCCTTGGCTCTCAACCACCACTGTAGGGGTCTCATGTGCAGCAGGCCAGAAGGTATGACGCTGGACGCTGCTGCCATGTGCCCCAGCAGTATTTGAAACTGCTTCACAGTGAGGTTGTGGCCTAGCTTCACTCTGGAGACCAACGCCTGTATGGAACCCACCCGAGCAGGAGACATTTGTGCCCGCATCGTCGTGGAGTCCCATACCACTCCCAGGAACGTAGTTCTCTGGGAGGGCGTCAACACGCTCTTCTTCGTGTTGAGTCTCAGCCCCAAGCACCTGATATGAGCGAGAACGACATCTCGATGTCGAACTGCCACATCGTACGACTTGGCTAATATTAGCCAGTCGTCGATGTAATTGAGTACACGAATGCCCTGGAGTCTCAGCGGAGCCAGTGCTGCATCCATGCACTTGGTGAAGGTGCGAGGGGAAAGAGCTAGGCCAAAGGGAAGAACCCGATATTGGTACGCTTCGCCCCCGAAAGCGAACCTCAGGAACTTCCTGTGACATGGAAGGATGGAGATATGGAAGTATGCGTCCTTTAGATCTATCGTGACGAACCAGTCCTCGAACTGGATCTGACTCACGATGGCTGGAATAGTAAGCATCTTGAACCTGAATCTCCTCAGAGAACGATTCAAGTGCCTGAGATCTATTATTGGACGCAACCCCCCATCCTTCTTGGGAACTATGAAGTACCGGCTGTAGAACCCGGACTCCCTGTCTGGCAGAGGAACACGTTCTATGGCCTCCTTGACCAACAGGGATTGAACTTCCTGTTCCATAACCCGAACCTGCTCTGGGCCGACCACAGTCCAGACCACCCCGTTGAACTTCGGGGGAGGGGAGCTGAACTGCAGTCTGTAACCCAGCTCTACAGTACGCAGGGCCCAAGCAGATATATTCGGAAGGCATGACCATGCGCCGAGATAATCTACTAAGGGAACCAGCCTCTCGAGGCTGGCCTCGGGTGTCAACCGAGTCTCGTTCCCGACCCCCTGAAGCGGCTGACCGGCAGGGAGCAGTCGAGAATGATTTTCGGTGTGCGTACGCGTTCGCTGCCCAGCCGCAGGTCTTATTTGAGGCGGCTGGAGCGGCGTGCGTGCGCGGGAAATCAGTGTGGCCCGAAGCGTACTGGACGGCGGGAGCACAGCACTGATTCCCCGAGAGCTCCGGGACGGAGGCGACCTCAATCGCTCCACCCCGGGGGGGACAGCTCTCAGTGGTCCGGCCACGCCTAGGACCGCTTAGAGGAAGCCTTCCTCGCCTGAAGGACGGTCCTCAGATCGACCTTAGGCTGGGAGGGCTTACCTCGAGAGCGTCGCCTCCTTTGCCAAGCTCCCTCAGGAGGGGCGCGGGCGGCGACACTCTCTTTCTGCACCTGACGGTGCATGGAGCTGGTAGACGGCTGAGACTGCCCTTTTGCAGCAGTCTTCCCCGAGGAGCCAGGGCGGCGAGGGAGGTACTGATGGAAGGCAGCTGACTGCTTTTTCACCTCCTGAAACCTCTCAACTACGGAATTAACCGCGCCGCCGAAGAGGCCAGAAGGCGAAATCGGAGAGTCGAGAAGAAAATGCTTCTCCCTCTCCTTCATCCCTGATAAATTTAGCCAGAGATGTCTCTCTACGCATACCAGACCAGCCATAGAGCGGCCGATTGCACGGGCCGTCTCTTTGGTAATGCGGAGAGATAAGTCAGTAGCCTTCCTCAGCTCCAAAATATCATCAGGAGAAGGACCCTCGCCTTCGTCTAGCTCTTTAAGGAGATCAGCCTGATAGGCCTGCAATACCGCCATGGTATGCAGGCAGCTACCAGCCCGCCCGGCCGCCATAAAAGCTCTGCCCACCAGAGAAGATGTTTCTCGGCATGGCTTGGTGGGCAATACCGGAGCCTTGAGGGAAGATGCGGCCTCGGGAGAAAGATAGCTCGCGAGAGCTTCCTCTACCCGGGGGATCTTCCCATAGCCATGCTCAGCCGTCCCCAGAACATTAGCGAAATCAAGCACTGGGGGGTTGGAGAGCCTGGCTGAATAAGGTTTTTCCCACGACTTGCACAACTCATTGTGCAAGTCAGGAAAAAACGGAAGGCCCCGGCGTGGAGGCTGAGCCCGGCGCTTAAAGAACCTCTCATCCAGTTTACTAGAAGGCTGGACTACAGGTTCTTCTTGTGGCCAATTAATATTTAATTTGGCCACAGCGCGGGTCAAGACCTCCACCAGCTCTTCTTGAGCGGGTGTATGAAGCGATGGATGGGGCTCCATAACACCCGCCTCGATACTCACAGCATCTGACCCCTCAGAGCCAGATAGCTGAAGCATCGGTGCCTCCACCTCGCGGGAAGAAGCCGCATCGCGGGCTTCCACACGAGGCGGGAGAGCGTCAGGATCTTCAGACGAGGACTGGGAAGATGACGAATCAGTCCCATGTCCCGCTGAAAGATCCATCTGCGAACCCCACGATCTGCGGCGCCGCGCTGCCTCGGCAACGGCGGGCCCAGAACCGCGAGGCTCGCGAGCTTGGCCGAGCTGATCAAATATAGCGAGCCGCGAGCGCAATACCCTCAGCGGCAGCTTCTCACACTCGCTACAAGCGGCTCCCTCGAGAGCCGCTCTAGCGTGCTGCGCGCCGAGACAATGCACACACATCTGGTGTGTGTCCGTGCCCGAAATGTAACGTGGACACGGGTGCACACACCTTTTAAACTGCTCGCTTGCCATGCTAATAATGCTTGTGAAACTTGGACAAACAACACCAAATAAGACTCACAGAAACACAGAGCGCTTAAGCTGAAGAGCAAAAAGCTAACGTGTGTTTGAGCCGGCGTCCCTTTGTAGCTTCCAGGGCATGCCGTCATCTACTACGTCATGACGCAGCACCAATCAGGATTGGACAGATTTCATTCATGCTTCAGATGCGTTACGCTGGGGGCGTTCCCATAGTGTCGTCACGACGACGACGCAGTGCGAGTTCCCTCGAAGGGGAACGCCCTCCCTCCTTTAGTGGACTTAGATATCCTAGGAATGACCAGAAGCCTCGAATTTAGTGATCTTAAAGAGCGCGATGGATTGTAGGGCGATAGAAGATCCGTTAAATACACTGGAGCTAAACCATTTAGGGCTTTATAGGTCAGTAGCAATACTTTGTAATTGATACGGAACTTAATAGGTAACCAATGTAGAGATGATAAAATTGGTGTTATATGATCATATTTTCTTGACCTAGTAAGAACTCTAGCAGCTGCATTTTGGACTAGCTTGTTTATTGAGGATGCAGGACAACCAGCTAAGAAAGCATTACAGTAATCTAGTTGTCTATTAGATGTCTAGTACAGACATCCAAACTATAGGCCTACTCATTTTTTTAATTTGTAAGTTCAAAGAACTTCTAACATTACTAAGCAGCTTCTTGAGACGGTACCTTTTGGGTTTGTCAAGCTCCTCAAAGGAAGCTTTTTTCATAGCCATAGTACCGGACAGCAAAAACAGTTTTACATCCGGAAAAAATGACTCAATTCTCGGTTTACGATTTCCTTTAGTAGTATCTAAAAAGTGATGAATCTGTTGAAGAGTGTAAAGTTTGGTCTTACCTCCAGAGATGAACTCCGAATCCGCAAACACACCTGTCCCGTGCTCGTCTCTGCCTGCGTTACAGCGGGAGCATGACTCGGGCCGGCCGCCTCCTCAACAGCCCCCACCAGGCCGTCTCCAGAGGCCCCCAGCACCGGTCTCTTCTCGGGCACTCCTCCTCTCTCTCCTCCGTCCAGCTGCGGTTCTGACGCCACAGCGGTCGCAGCAACACCCGCACCGGCCGCCCTCTCACTGTTCTCCGCACCTGCAGCCGGAGCCGGCCTGTCTCGCCTCGGGCAAGTCCGTCCGACATGTCCAAACTCACCGCAAACAAAACATTTCATTGGCCCTCATTTATCAAAAGTGCGTACACCAAATTTCCAGCGTACACCTGGCGTACACCCAAACCCACGGTGACTTTGAGATTTATCAATATGGACGTTGGCGTCCGGCACGCTCAAATCCTACGCCAGCTCAGGAGGTGGTGTACGCACGTTTTGAGTGCGGGAATGCGCAGAAAAACAATCCCTAACACCACAAAACGCACTGACAAACTAAAAGATATGATATATTATGACCCACTGTAAAAAAAAAAAAAACATAGTAATTATAAACTTCAGTGTTTATTTTTGTGCAACATGGACTTCAATGTTTAATTTGTGTGACTTTACCAAAGCATTTGAATTGTAGGCATATGTATTCCTTAAGTTGCGAGCCTGTGCGCTTTACCTGACGTTTCAAGCCTTGTTTATACTTTCGCCTGGCAGCGCGCGCACCTCCCCAAACGGACGAGGCGTTTATACTCGACGCGCTCGCCGTTGTACTATTCTTTGAAACGATGGTTAGGCCAGGGTTAGGCCCGGCAGGAGCGCACGGACTGGGTTTAGTAGGCTTTCAATGACCAAAAAAATAATTCAGACTGACAAAATAATAAAAATGACATTCTTCTTCTTTTAAATAATAATAATAATAATAATAATACAAATAATAATAATAACGACATTCTTCTTCTAAATAACAATAAGCGTCATTAATAATAAAAATCTAGAAATCAATTTAGTTTCTTTCCACTTCCCTAGTTTCTCTTTCTCTTTCTCAAAGAAGTTTCTCTTCTTTGCCGTCTTCCGTGTGTCCATGGCGTAAAATGAGGGCGTGGGGGAAGCGGAGACTTGAATATATAGGGGCGTGTTATTCTAATGACGATCGTTTTCAGCCGCGGCATTTATCAAGCGCAGGTATTGCGTACACCTGGATTTCAAAGGTACGCACAGCTTCATAAATCAGGCGGTGAGAAGAGTGTAAGCATAATCTTACACCAACATATACGCCCGTTTCTACGCAAGAATGATAAATGAGGGCCATTGACTCTGAAATTATAAAAACAGTGTAATCTTTCCCATCGATAGGCCTACTTAAAGGAGAACTCCGGTCAATTTTAACATTGAGCTAATTTTTTTGTAAATTTGGAGTGCTGTCAGTACAGAGAACAACGACAAAAATCGGGGTTGCCTACACCGTGTTATCCTCGTTTTAAAATTTGCACCCTGTTGACTTCAATGGGGCAAGTTTTAAACCTGCTTTTAGCCTCTTAACATCCTTGATGTGTCATTACAAGTGCACAGGTCATGTGAGTGATTCCTTCGGAGTGAACGCGGGTTAATCTGACTGCAGTAGATGTGAAAGATATGAATAAAAATTATGTTTATTCAGCGAGCGCACATACCTGTATTTACATCCTGTTTTCGGTCAAAGTCCACAGTAATCGATTGTCGAGTTCACGCGCATAGGTTTAGTACCTATGATCACGCGCGTGAACTCGACAATCGATTACTATGGACTTCGACCGAAAACAGGATGTAAATACAGGTATGTGCGCTGGCTGAATAAACATCATTTTTATTCATATCTTTCACATCTGCAGTCAGATTTAGTGGATCACTCTGAGAGTTCAGAATCATTAAAGCCTGACGTCGAAAAGACATAACGTGTCTAATCTCGGGATTTTTACATCCTAGAGGAATCATTTTTATAGGACTTACTATTTTCCCATACCTCTGCATTTGCTCTAGTTTTTCATTTTTAATAAATGGCGGTATGTTTGATAAAATGACTTTCTTGGCTGGACTTGACAAAGGCAACACAGGCACAAAAGTGTCTTTGATTATCAACCCCGTTTCAATTAATTCGTCCACCATTTGACTTTCGCTGAGAAAGAACACAATTGCCTTGTTCATACGGGAGGCCGATTTGATACACCACCGATGGCCGCACTCACAGCTATCAGACAATCCTCTACTGACACCGCAGCCTCAGGTATACATTTACAACCATGTTTGATTATTAACCGTGAGAGATCCGCCCTTTTCCGACCCCATTATCCTCACTCTCTGACCGAAGTCAGGGGGAAAAGCTAAACTAAACCTATTATCTATAATAAAAAGGAAAAAAAAAAGAAATCTCACTCAAACAAAGTGACACTTTCAAGAGAGAGAGAGACAGAGAGAGAGACAGAGACAGAGAGAGAGACAGTACCTCACTAGTTTAGATCAGTAATAATTTGAGGGGCTTGATGAGATTTTTAATCTCATGAATATAACTTTTGCACAAATAAGACTATTTTGGATCCAGAGATTATAGTATTTACTCATTTCAAGTAAAATTTTAATATGATGATGTTTATTATTAATATTGTGATGATAATATTACCTCAATACCTCATTTTAGTAGCAGAAGCAGTAGCAGTTTTATTTGTTTTTTAAAATATAGTTCTTTGTGTCCACTATTTTGTTTGCCACTAGTATCCATATACAGATGCACAAAGAAGAACACATTTAGGAAGACTGATGGAAAAAACGTTTTTAAACTTCTTATTTAATGTTCTTCCCTTCTCTATATTAATGTCTATAAAAACCAAAACTCTTTAACCTTTGATTAAAACAGTTCAACAGAACGTCATTGCATCAATCTTGTGGTTATGATGATGAATCCAGTGTGTTTGTGGACATGAAGCAGTAATACTGTAGTCCAGCATCTGATCTCTAAAGAGCTTCATGGGTAAAGATGGCGCTAGATTACTGTTAAACAGCCTTCAGGTCTGAGATCAGAACTGTGCAAAATACACACATGCTTTCATTTAGATTTGGCACAGCAGGTTTTAGCTCGTATCGGTCTCAGATGGTGATGGATTCATCATCTGGTGTCAAAGCTGCTCAGATCCTGGAGAAAATATTAGCGGAGCCCTTTTCTGCTCTTCTTTACTGGAAAGATCTGCAGATGAAAAATACACACATTTGTGTAGAAGTATTTTTTTAATCACTGGATATAGTTTTCATGCTAGCTCAAGAAAATAGTTTATCTATCATATCTAATATTTATCACATGGGATTGTAAGTAATGTGAGAAAATGTGTGTAAAGTGTAATATCTGCTCTTTTCTCATGTGAAACTGTGAGGTGTTCTGAACACGACATAGAGACAGTGCAGTCGAGCGATAGTGTCCCCCTGAACCATGTCATCCAGGCATATCGAGCCCTGGGACAAAACATCATCTACAGAAAGAGAAAACATCCCGACATCACTATCAGCATCAGAGAAGCTCAGAGCCGCAGTAGTCAGCTGATGTCACATGGTGGCGCTGTTCTACAACAAAACACATCAGCATTAAAATACACAGTGGAGGACAGAAACACTGGAGCTGACAGCCAGTCCAGCATTAAAGAAATATTATGTTTCACTCAGATATTTTTCAGCAGCTTCAACTCTGTTTGAGAGCTCAAGATTGCAGGAACAGGCCAATGATGAACTGGACAGAGAGAGAGAGTCCTGCGGTCAGTGTGTGATAGTGACGCTTGTTCTTACCGTTATAATGGAGTCTGGGTTTGGAGAAACACATGAGGAAATCAACAAACAAACTCCAAGCATATAGGACAGTGAAATACAGCTGAAAATCTAAATAATCATATTTTTCTCATTTATTTTTTCCTGTATTTAATAATGTAGATCAGCTGAGAAAAATCAAAGCTATTTATTTGCTCTCAGTACATTAAGAGCACATTGCTATAATGACATGGACACACAAACCCCATCTGTGTTCCTGGTAGAAAATTCCACTGAAACATCATCCAGTGTGATTTACTCCAACTCTGAGCGAACTCTCTGCTCCTCACCACGGGGCTTCTCAGGCGCTGCGAGCAAATCACTCCACAGAAGTAGCAGTGCTTCGCCTTCTGAGAATATAGTTCACAGTATGTGTACGGTTAGAAGATGGCTGTGTCTCATGTGACCTTGTTATTTGTACACGCTGTGACTATACAAATCACAACATGTAAACAATTACAATTAAAGACTGAGCTCATTTTTTACAGTTCATAATGTTGATTTAAAAAAAAAACACATTTATAATGAGTTTTTATTTATTATTTTTGTAATTCTGCAGATGGAAAATGTTCTAACTGTGAACCAGAACCTTGATAGCGTGTTGGAATAGGAGTGTTGGGACTTGTAGTTCTCTCTTTGTTTGTTTTCTGCATCTACAAAATGACGAGGTCAAATGGTGAGTTATAAATATGCAACACTGTTGCTTTAAATGTCTTGTTGTTTAAATATCCTTGTTTTAAAAGTCATTTTAAAATGTATGAACTATAAATGGACAGTTTCACAGTATACAGCCTACTGTGAAATATGTGACCTAGTAGAGATTTTGATGATGATTTTCAATTATTTGGATTTTATTTGATGGGGACAGACAAAAAGGCAAGATGGGATATAATGAATGAATGAAAAGTGTGATATCAGTGCAGTTTGACATAAACATATTTACAAGAACATAATATCTGTATGTATTCAAGATAAGTTTTTATCCTATTTATTTTTCATGTAAGAACGACACAGTCATTTGTAACTTGAATGTGCAAGGCTTCTGGTGTCATTCGCTTCCAGTTATTAAAGCCGAACAAAAACGGTCTGTTATGCTTGAAATTGTGAATTTTTAATCATCATTTCATTATAATAATCCTGAACTCACTTGTTTGCAACACAAATAGCGCTTAGTTATTCTTCCAGTTATTCACCTATAGGTGCTAATTAATCAAAGTCTCGCACATTCACATGAAATAGTTTACTTCCACATTGTGAAATAAGTGATAACTGGAAAATATCCTGTAACTTTTGTAGGTCTGATGACAAGCTGGCCCTGTTATGGCACAGTGACTGGGCAGTAAAGACTGTAATGGAGGAGAATATTATTATGATGAGGACCACATATTATCATCTCTACACACCGGTATCTCCACATCACATTCATTTTCTTTCTTTGTGCAAAGAGAGATGAAAAAATAAAATCAAAATCCAGTCCAAACTGCAGGTACAGACACCAGTCCAGTGGATCAGCAGTGATGGACTGGGATGAGAACAGGTTTATGGGCGCTGATGAGAAATTACTCATTTTGGGTCATTCTAAACAGACATAAGCCGCTTTTCCACCGAAATTACCCGGAACAATTTGTCCCAGGAACTTTTTTCCCAGGAACCTTTTTTGCCCCAGACCGGTTGCTTTCTGCGTTTACACCGCGGTCTAAAGTACCGGGAAGGTAAACTGCGCGCAACTGCTCCTCCCAGTCTGCGACGGACAGTAATCAGTTTTGAGCGCCACATTTATAAGTATGGAGGAGATTCAAACTGTGCTGCAGTTATTGGTTTACTAACGAGGTAATTAACATAACAAAATAGACGAGCACTGATACTAAAGCGTGTTCAGAAAGCTTGTATGCGTATAAAATTAAGACAAGGTACGTTGTGAAATGACTGGGAATAACGCGCAAAAATTTCCTTTTGCGTAAATACTCTTTAAAAAAAGCCTGAACCCCGTCTATCAATCATAAATAGTGACAGTCTTGTAAATAGTTGTTTGTTACACCTCAATGCGCTATTTCAATCCTGTTATAGTAAATTTGTAACATGGTTTGCCTTGCAATAGATGACAATGTGTAAACATAATGACTTAATATTAAAAGCTGTGGCATAAAAGAGACGAGCACTGATAAAGCGTGTTTAGAGCTCGTAATGCTAACGTTAGATATAAAATTGTATGTTATCAGCTATTGCGGACATTGGCCGTGAGATGGCTGTGACGAACGCGCAGAAAGTTTCCTCTTCCACAAATACCCAAATAATAAAGCCTGAAACTCGTCGCCAGTCCCCCAGTTTTTTTTTATTAAATTCCATATTTGCAGACAGACAACTTTACTGCATGAAGCCACTTTTTAAAAGGGAGGTTAAAAATAAAGAAAATGCTGCGTGGAGTCATCCAACCAAAATGCGGCGTGAACACAACCAATCAGCTTGTGCAGCGCACAAGTCCCACCCCTGAAAGTTCCTGAACTTTGAAAAAGTACTACCTCGTGAGCAGGGACTATCGGAGGGGGAAATATTTACCCGGAACTTCATTTAGACCCTGGTTCCTGCGGTGTAAACACATCGAGTACCAGCCCAAAGTTCCTAGTTCCTGGGGAAAGTTCCTGCGGTGGAAACGCGGCTATAGTGTTCTTACATTCTGGCTCCATTCTGGGGAAAAAAGTTGTGTTTGTTCTTGATTTTGTTCCTTTAGCTGTTTCTAATCTGCATCACCTGTACTTTAAGAATGCTTAAAGGAGTAATATTATGCTTTTTCACTTTTCCGACTTTAGTTAGCGTGTAAGTCGCTGTTTGAGCTTAAATAAGATCTGCAAGGTTACAAGGCTCAAAATCCTCTCCAAAGGGAGATATTTTATTTACCAGAATACACTTTCCAAGAACAAAAAAAAAAAAAAAAAATGGCTCGTTTGGACTACAACGTGATTTTTCCGGATCTTATGAAGTCATAATGTTACTCATTTAAATAATCCCGGCCCAAGGAATTCGCAAAAAAGGGATGAGGGACATTTACACTGCATGGTTCAAGTGACCCAATTTCGATTATTTCCTCCCATGTGGCACAGATCGGATATGACCCACGAACGTGTAAGCAGGGAAAAAGCACAATGGTTCCGATATTCTGAGATCGGTTTCAGGCCTCATTCACATGTGGAAATATACGTGCATTTGCGCCTGCCTTGTAAGATCAGATATTCTCCTGATAATGCGAGAATGTCAAATGTTTATGAAACATCTCACTGTAAAGATATCTATTACAAATGAAACATCTATAGTTGACAAGCAGAGTATTCATTTCGATGCGAAATAAGCGGCGATCTGGCGCTGAAATGTGAAATGATGCTGAGTTGCCGCTGTGACTGTCATCAGAGACGGAGGCTCAGGCACAGACAAGTGCTTCAGACTATTGCTAACTGTTGTGGACGAGACTCTATTCGTTCTGGTGAAATTACTAAATAAAAATCACATTAATGACGTATCTCTGAGTTCTGTCAATAAATTAAACTCATTGCATTCATATTCTAGACTCATCTGCTTTACTAAACATATACTTTATTAATAGAGTTTGGTCTTTTGAAATCACTATGTTGCATTAAGCCACGTTAAGCATTTTTCACGTTAAGCCCGTGTAGTGTAATGCAGATATCGGTCACTTTTAAAAGAAGTAAGTAGGAGGTTAAAAAAATCGGATATGGTCAAAAAAATCCTAATTGGACATTCAGACTTGCAGTGTAAATGTGGCCAAGTAGAGAAGACAGTGTTGTCGTTATCAAAGAGACGCTGTTTTTTCTGTTTAATGCTGACGAACTTAGAGTGGCAAAATTTTATTTTAAACACTGTTCCTGAACATTAAAACAAACGAGTATCTATGCCTGGCAAATTTAATAAGAAAAAAAATGTTTTCTGTTGCTTTTGTAAGACCGTTTACCGCTCCTTTGGTAAATTAACCATCATTTTGTGATCGATTACTGTTAGTACCTTAGTTTTCTGACAAATATCACGATTAAATGGTGGATTACATTGTATTTATAATGTATAAGAAAATTACAACAACAAAAAAACATACCACTCTGAAACGTCCTGTGAAATCCATGCTTGCTAAGTCCGTGTCTTGTTCTTTAACATTGTCAGGGTCTGAATCTGTCTTGAATTGGTTTGAAATTGAAGCCATTCTTATGGCCAAAGTATGCTTCACTTTTTTTTTACTCGTATGCGAGAGTCAGCGAGACGCAAATTCCGTTATCAGAAGAGTACTTTGTACTGCAGGTCACACAAGTGTTTAATTTTTTTGCAGTATTTACATGGGTTGTAACTCGTGGCGAGAGATTGCTCAAAACTGCGAAGTCAAAAGAAGTATACTTTGCAAGGCTCTGTGTTCGACTGTGTGCTTATGCTCGCGTTAAAAAACAAAGTATACTCACGGCTTTATTCATATTTACACTAGAGAAGAACTTGCAGTTATGAAGGGGTGGGACATTTCCCAAACACGTGCTAAGTGCTGCCTATCACAACACACTGGGCGAGCTAACCAATCACAGCACATTTTGTATTTCGTAAGGAGGGGCTTCATTGAAATTGGTGTGTGCGAGCCAGACTGGGGAGAGAGGAGCTCTAATAATCTAAAATATGTGAAAAAGAATGCATTTTTTGAACAGTCAAGCATGAAAACATATTCTAGTACACCCCAAAAACAAAATCAAGACTTCATAAAAGGGCATAATAAGACCCCTTTAATAATGGCAGCTACTGTACAATTGAATTCATTAAGCTGATCTTTCCAAATCAAACGATGAACAAAATCACACTCAACCACTTCTGGCCGCTGCACAACTGCTGTGGTGTATCTTGTTGTTAGTTCTTTGTTCTTAAAGGGGAAGTGTGTCATTTCTGCAGCACTAAAATCACCAAACAGGGCTGGAAAAATTACTGTTTCTAAAACGTATGTCATTGGTTGGACAAATAGCCCCACCCCCAAACTTATACCATTGGTTGAGTCAGAGATTGACTCAGATAGAAGTCACACACACACACACACACTTCAGGAAGTCAAACTACACACACACACACACACACACACACACACTTGTAATTGAGAATTAAGAAACAAGAAAGTATTAAACACCAAACTTACACTCATCACCATTAAGGATTAACCCTGTCACTTAAGTTTAGTGACTTTTATTTTGTCACTACATTTTCTGATAAATCACCTCCTCCTCAAGGTCAAAATTAAGAGCTGCTCAGAGCTTGTAATTATTTCCTTTTAGTGTTTATAATGACAAAAACGTCATATTTTGTAATAGTAATAATTTGATATGGATTTTTATATTTAAAAAGTAAATAAAAAAATGAGGTGATCCCTACTTAAGGAGTCAGATTCACAGAATTATTGATTATTTTTTGCAAATGGGTGAGATAGAGGGAATTATTATTCTGACATTTTATACTCTACCGAGGGATAGCCAGTCAATCCTGTTCCTCACACATTATACTTGTATCTTTTGATGTCCAGTCCCTGTGTACATGTAACACCACATTAAGACATTGAATCACATTTCTTATCAAAACTGATGTTGACTGATGTCTCCTCAAATGACTGTATGTACAAGCATCTTAACTGAAATTACTGACAAAAAAATGTTTACTATGATTTTTTTAGTCTATTTTTACTCTGTAGTAAATTTTGTTGTATACTGTAAAAAGTAAATGCAGTAGTAGACCCAAAGTGTGGAATACAAATTTAATTTCTGCACATGGTACAATGTAAATACAACCTGAAGCGAAAAGAGAGAAAAAGAGAGACTCGTATATTTGTTTTTACTACAAAATATATTTAAAGCAAATTAAGAATATTATAATTTTTTTGCAATCTGATGACAAACTTCCTGCCTTTCAGGATTCCAGTGAGAGCCATTATGGCAAAACAAAAACTCTCCTGTAGTAAATCATAAGTGGGAAAAACAATTGCATAAATATCTGATTATTGCAGTACTGTTAGATGTAATAGTATGTTAAACTAAAATGTGATTAATGGCCATGAAATGCACCTGTTTTACTGATAAATTATGATAAATTCAATAAAGAAAATCCATGTAAGATGATATTTTATTTGGAGAGACATTTGATATTAGCAAAGATGGACAGTCTAAATGTGGTCATTTACAAAAACACATGTTACTTAATTACCACCTTGAGCAATTAACAATTAACATATATTGCTATAGTCCACACATTGAATTCAAAACATAGTTTATATTATTAATTTTATGTTGTATCTCTGTATTTTCTGCTGTTACTGACAGGAATTGTGATGAGGGAAATAATTAAGGTGCAAAATTATTTGTAAATGTATACTATTTTCAGCACAAGGATCAGAGAAAATATTTTTAGATTTAAGATTTACATTTGTAGTTTTATAAAATAATAATAATAATCTTCAAGTGTTTAAGCTTAACAGCGTTCATGTTTAAAGTCTACAGGTTGAATTTATGTAATGATATGCTATAAATCTTGTCAGTTTATTTGTCTGTGTGTTTTAAGTATTTATTGTATGTTTTGATCTGTAATGTTGCATTAATACATGTGTGTCCCTATAGTGTTGCTGTAGTTCATCATGATAACAGTGTTGGCAATGCCATTGTTTGATTCCCAGAGAAAACATCGATCAAATATAGCTCAGCTTGAATAATTTGTAAATCTCTTTGATAAAAGTGTCTGACAAATGCATAAATGTGCCTCTGTATTGTGTTCAATGTGCAATAAAATAAATAAATGTCTTACTATCCTGGTGAAACCTTTACTAGTGAGTGTGTTTATGTACTGGACGTGGTGTAACATGCATGTTAGAAAGATCTTCACCAATATAAGACGTGTGGTGTAGAACTGCTTTCAGTTCATGAAAGCAGCGAAAATACCTAAACATTATTTAAAAAAAAAAAAAAAAAAACGTTAAAAAAAACAATGCACCATATGTTCTTAAATAAAGTGTGTGAGTTCACCAAACACTGCAAAAGTGCTGCAAGAATCTTCTCATACCCTGCTTCATCGAATGATGATGATGATGTTATGGTACTGTTTTCATTCGGTGTGTTTGAGCAGATAAACACGAGCTGACTCAGAAAACGAAAGTGTTTAAGAAACTTGTCATTCGGCACAGTGACTCAACACTAGAGACGCTTTCATCTTTAATTTACACCTATAAGACGCGAGTCTAAAATTTTATAAATGGTTCGCACGTCTAAAAACGTTTTCTTTATGGTGGTTTGGCTTCTTTTTTACCCTTTTCTAAGCGATGCGCATCAATATGAGGTCAAAGGTAAGAACATAGTTTACTTCTGATGCGCAGCAGTTTATTAACAAATAGCCTATCTAAACTAAACCTTTGAATTCATTAATTGCATTATGTATTATTAGTGTTTACATCGCGTAAGCCGGGTATCAACACGTACGGGTTCGTCCATTCAATAGCCTATTTGTCCGCTAAAAGTGATGATGAAGGCTATGAGTGTCACGAAATAACAGGGAATCTGATGAAAATCAGACCGCAAGTGGTTACAGGAGACGCATTTCATTTGAAACGCTCGTTAAGTACCAGTTAACGGTAGAGCATTTTAGCTGACCGCTTTTGTGGTCAGATCACCGAAAGCGCATCTTAATGCGGTTGGGAAAAGCTTCTCTTCCGCTCGCTCAGGTCCGGCAGAATCCCTGGGATGTGTGTAGGCTATAAACAAAGACTGTGCCTTTGTAGTGATGGGACGGTTGATACCGGGGCTCCGACGCAGTTTCCAAAGCACTATTGTATCACACACTGAACCGATGATAGTATCGAAATGACAATACCACGTGATTGATGATGACGTTTAAAGCTCTGGTTCTGGTTCGGAAGGTCCGTATTTTTTTATTATTATTTTTTTCGTTTATTTTCTTCAAGTATTTGATTAAAATAATAATAATAATTGAAAAAAATCGGAAGGTCAGGACAACTGGTTTGAAAACAAAAAAGTATCATCTGATGCATAAAAAGGGAAATGATTATGGAGGAGGCATTATTATTTAACACTACACTTCCCTATAACATAGCCTAATTTATATATTTTGTTTAAACCTAACACCTAAAATATTTTTCAATTACATTTACTATAGGCCTAATTATGATTACATACTTTATATTATTACATAATGTATATTATTGATGAATATGTGAATCCGTTGACCAGGCTACACATGCCACGAGTTGTGGTCTCATTGGCACAAATTAATTTAGATGAGATAAGATTAGATAGAACTGTATTGACCCCACACTTCCGAAGCTTTGTTTGGTCACGTGCTTTTTCTGCTCTGCTGTGATTTGTTAGATATGGTGGAGAACACAAGTAGCCTACGTGTGACCACCAGATGTCACTAATCTCATTGGTTTAAAAGCTTCGAGTAATGAACCGTTTTTTGGCACAGTTTGATGAAAGCCTCAAACGCTTCAGAAAGCCTCGGTTTCTCGTCACTCTTGCCTTGTCCAAATACCCACACTTGCGGTCTTTGCATTTGACCACTTGTCTACTTGCATGACGTATTTCCTCTATTTGGCCCAAGTGTTCAAGTAGACGTAAACACTGCAAGTATGTGTTGAACTTTTGATTATTTGATGGGACTCAATTATAGTCTTGCAAAAATGCAGGTGTTTACAGAGCTTTTATTTATTATATTTTTAATAGCTATATCGCGATGTCGTCAATGTTTTTTTAACAATATGAAGAGCACTGTTTTCACAGCACCAAATCATTTGGAAATTTTTATTTGTTAATTTCATTATGATTTTATGTTTCTATGTGCTCCAGGTTCTCCAGATGTTCACATGTTTGTGAGTAAATCTCCTAATGATGAAAGTAAGCTGGTTCTGATCTGTCTGGCCACTGGTTTCTACCCCAGAGATGTTCAGATGAACATTAGATTGAACAGAATTAATCTTGAGGATCAAACATCTTCTGGAATCAGACCAAATGAAGATGAAACCTTTCAGATGAGAATCAGTGTGAAGATCGACAGAAACCATGAAGGATCTTACGACTGTCAGGTCACTCACAGCAGTCTGACTGAACCAGTTACTGTAGACTGGGGTAAAATTCCCAATTAGTAGAGTGAATATGTGCAGAATGGCCTTTATACAGTAACACTGCTTCTGCAAGTATAACATATGAAACTTAATACAAGTCAGTGCTAATATCGCTTTTAACCATTTAACAATTAAAGTGCCTTAATTCACTTCAACATGTTAAATGCATTTATAATGTTTTTATTCTGCAGACAGAACAAGTGTTGAGAGTGAAACAGAACCTGGATGGTGTTTTACAGCAGGAGTCGCAGCAGCTGTGGCTGCAGGTCTAGGGTTATTGTGTTGGCTGTGTCTCAAAGTTCAAAAGGTGAGTTCTAGATATCCAACATGATCTTTATCTTGTTTTGAAACATCCTTGCTTAAAATACACTTTAAAATGTATAAATCGAGGATGGACAGATTGACAGTTTATACTGTATGATGGCAGAAACATCTGAACTAATAGAAATTTTGATGATGATTTGCATTATTTGTTTAAAATGACTCTGTGGTTATAAGATGCATGCATTAACGTCTTGAATCCTGAATGTGTATGTACTCCTGCTATCCTGAAGTGTTTATAAACTTCTGCTTTATCTTCTGTTTCTCAGGTTCAAAGTAAAAATGCTGTAGAATCACTGACTTCAGTCCCGAATCCTGACACTGAACAAGCTGCCATTAGTCTGGTCCACTATGAGACAGGAGTCACACTTCTTACTGGGATCTGAGTAGTCTCATCTCAGTCATCGGCTGTGTTTACACTGGAAATCTTAATGCACAGATCTGATAAAAAAAAAAAACATATCTGATTTTTTTGTCCCACCTCTTTGCATTTTCGCTTTAGAGACTATCCGACATCTGTGCTTATATTAATCCCCGCACAAAATGATTCTGTTGGTGATTGATTTACTAACAACATTGACCCCCAGGGTTTTAATTATTTATGGATAAGTTAAAAACTGAAATCTGCACACAAAAAGTTTTTATCATTTTAAATTATTTATTTATAGTAATAATAATTATTAGCATTAATCATTAACATATTTCTTTCTTTTTTTTAAATAGTCAAATAATTAACCCTTCTAGGCTGTTGTGAACTGAGAAGCATGATAATATTTTTTTTATGATTTGTGCGTTGATTGCAAGCAATCTGATGCGGATCTTCATATTTACTTGCAAATGTGAAGATTCATTTCTGTAGCTCTGATTGATTTTAAAATGTAATTTTGGCCCCTGAAATGGGTGACATGAGCAGTTGAGTTTATGCATTTTATTGCATGGACAGAGCAAATGTTTTAAATGCGACGTTAACTTGAAAGCTTGTCCTCTTTGACTTTTGATTTCTACTAAGCTGAATGTAAGCTGAGTATCTGCTTAAGCACAATCTTAACAACAACACTGAAGTGAGAGTATGTGGTTTATCTGTCGGTCAGATGCACGTGTACTGTAAGTCACACTCATTACTATAGAACAATACTATATATAACAGTAGGCTCCTGTCATTTACTTTCAGAATTGTCATTGGACAGTGGAAAGGTAAAACTGTTGTATTTTATTTGAAGCGAAAATAAAATATCTTCCTATCAATGGTTTGACCTTCAATATGTGAAGAGCCAGCCCTGGTATAAGATGCATTAAATGAAATGTAAATTAAAAAACAGTTGGGGAAATTTTTCTTGCTTAGCCTGTTAATGTGTGTTGTGGGTGTGATGGGTTGATATTGGACTGATCATTCAGTGAGAGAAAACACATGCATTAAACATGTATTTAAAAAAAAATGCTGTAGGTTGAATGCAAGCACTGTTAGTCTCTTTAAAGTGTCTGGTAAATGCAAAAATGTTCCTTTGTGTACAACTGTACAAAATCTGTTTTCATAGTGCACTAATAAATGAATGTGTCTTGTGCTCGTTGTTCTTGGAGACCTTTAATGAGCCCTTTCAGAGAGTTTAAAAGAACAAAACTTTATGTTGAGAAGTTTTTTGTCTTTCATGCATAATTTATTAACTAACACCAAAGACTTTATAAGGTCGTAAGCTTAAGAAATATAATCGCAAGCTTGGCGAACAGTTTTGGAGAATTTGATGTTTCCCCATTTCAAAGATGGCCGCCGAGTGAAATGACTTGTTTTAAAGGGACTTTTCTAACACTTAATCTGTGCAGATCTCAGACTGAATCTGTCTGTTTGAGAGATTCCCAAAAGAGAGACCCACCGCTGGAGAATCCCACTGATTTCACTTTTGTATCCAAATGTGATGAATGAAGCTGCTGCTGATCACTTTTCAGTCCTTCTGAGCTGAAATGAAAGAAATTACAGGCCTATAGACAACACAAATGCATCCTTGAGTAAAGCACTGACCACTGCAGGAAACTCATGTAAAAGCACATCTGTCAATATTTCATGCATCAGGAGAGCAGTTAATCATTTTGGCTGAGATTCAGAGGTTTAGTTTGTCTTTCTCTGTTGTTTCTTTCTCTCCGTCATGCAGATGTGGTCAGATTGAGGTTCACATCTCAATAACAGACCACAACAGCATGTAAAATAGAAGTCACATAGGCCTACATATTTAATGGAGTAAGTATTTATTTATACATTAACTTATTGATTGATTGTCCTGTTTGGACCGTGACATAATGTTTTATTGTATGTTCACAGTTTAAGAGAATTGTAAAAAGATAATACTGTTAACAACGAATTTAAATTGTTTTTTTACGGGAGGACTTTTCCTCAACGAACCAGGAATGAAAACGAAAGTGTAATTCCATGAAGCAGCCAGTGAGGGGCGACAGTCAGCTCAATACAACACGGAAGAGACGAGATAAACTTTCACTTTAATGTAGATGTGTTCAAGGAGCTCGTCTGAAATATAACGGACACATATGATTGATATGCTGTCTTTTAAACATGCTCTGTATAGACAAAGGAATATTTTTTCTTATATGTTTATGGCTTCACATTTTTCTTAGCGATGCGCTGCAAGGTAAGAACACGGTTTATTAGTTTCAGTCAACGGTCGACGGCAAAAATCTCGACCATCATATTGCAGTCACAAACATACTAGACAATTTTGTAATAGGTATTATAAAGTTGAATGTAAATTAAGATACATTTTTATAGTATATTTTATAGTAAAGTTTGTTTTCAGTAGTTTAAGGTAGTTTTAACAACCATTTGCCGCCTATCGTTTGACATGTGGCAGGAGCGCGCGCTTTTGTGTTGTCTCATATAGTTTGTGTTTTATAATTCCTCAGAGAAACACTTCCTCTACTACGTATTTACAGTCCTGACCAATGCAAACACATTCCCAGAGTTCAGTGCTGTGGGTGTTGCTAATGGCAGACAGATTAAACACTTCAGTAATGAAGAACGAGTCTGGGTCAGAGACGGTCGAACTGTGTTTGACTGGACAAATACTCCTGAAGATCCACCTGATTCTAGAGACTGGTTCATACATCAGATCAGGACTCTGTCAGACTGCACAGACTCACTGTGTTCTGGTGAGATTAATGCTTTATTTTCATGTTATGAAACTGCGTATATTAATTCTGCAGTATATGAGTTTCTCATGAGTGTTGTTCTGTGATTGTAGAGCTTCATGTTCTTCAGAGAATAATTGGCTGTGAACTGGAGAAACTTCCTGATGGAACAGTAACAAATCCTATTGTCTTTGATGAATATGGATTTGATGGAGAGGATTTTATAGCCTTTAATCCTGACACTATGAAGTGGATTGAAAAAAACCCCAAGGCCAAAGAAACCAAAATAAAATGGGATCGTCAAACAGGACGAAACCAAGCCATCAAACATTTCCTCAATACCTGTGTGAACTGGATCTCGAAGTTTCACAAGACCGAAAAGTGTAAGTTCTGATCAGATCACTTAAATTACACCTGTCTTTGTGTGTGTGTGTGTGTGTGTGTGTGTGTGTGTGTGTGTGTGTTGATAATTCACCTTGTCATAATTTTATTACCCTAAATTGTTGTTTCCCTTGTGTGGAAAAAATCCGATTTTTTTTTTCACCACACAGAAACTATTGAGACAGAATCAATTTCTGTGCATATAATTTCATTATGATTTTATGTTTCTTTGTGCTCTAGGTTCTCCAGATGTTCATGTCTCCGCAAGTAAATCTCCTGATGATGAAAGTAAACTGGTTCTGACCTGTCTGGCCACTGGTTTCTACCCCAGAGATGTTCAGATGAACATTAGATCGAACAAATACATTGTTGAGGATCAAACATCTAAAATCAGACCAAATGATGATGAAACCTTTCAGATGAGAATCAGTGTGGAGATCGACAGAAACCATGAAGGATCTTACGACTGTCAGGTCATTCACAGTCGTCTGAGAGAACCAGTTACAGTAGACTGGGGTAAATATGATCATAAATACAGTCTTACAGTGAATATGAATGATCTTTATATCAGATCTTTACTTCTGCATCAGGCATATTGTATCAGGAGAACATGATGATGCTGAAACAGATTCATGTTTCTGGTCACAAACAAATTTAGTTAAAGTGCCTCGATTCAGTTCAACAGGTGATAATGTTGATAAAAATACATTTATACTGGTTTTATATATATATATATATATATATCTTCATTCTGCAGATGGAAAATGTTTTGAACGTGGAACAGAATCTCTAAGTCGCATTGGCAGGATCAGTATACCAGGAGCAGTAGCTTCAGTTCTAGCTGTAGTTTTACTTCTCATTTGTTGGCGAATCTACAAACGGTGAGTTCTAAATATTCAACATGATTATTGTTGTTTTAAATCTTTTGTTATTAAATATCCTTATTTTAAAGACATTTTTGAAATGGGTGAACTAGTGCTGGACAGTTTGACTGTATACAGGTATTTGAATTGTATTTGTCAGACACAAACTATAAGATTAAGATTATCCAACCAATTTTTATTCCTTAAGCCATTTCTAATCTGTGACGCCTCTATTTTAGTAAGAATGCTTAATAGGGGTGTAACAATATATTGTATCACAATACAAAAATGCAACAATATGTAGCGTGGATAGTGACAATATTTATTGTGAAGTTCAGCCAAAATAAAAATTACTGTGTGAGAAAATAATTAAAGTTTTCAGAGTTTAAGTGTCAGTACATTAAACTACTATATAAGGTTGAATATATTGTATAATAATGCACTGGGGGAATATTAGTGTGTCCTGATAATGCCAAATGTCTGATGTTACCAGTAAAAAGTGGCCTAAATTATTTTAAATATATCTAGTCAGTGAAAGAGTTCAAGCATATTCATCTAAAATAATTCAGTATTTTCATCTTCAGAATCATGAATATTGTTATTCTGGTGTCTCTATTGTCCTGTGCTTTGGGTTTCCAGCACAAGTCCAAAACTATTCATTCACACATACAATGTAATATCAAATTTAGCATTTTAATCAACAGAACATTTTATCATATGTCTTGTAGTGTCGCAATAATATCGTATCGTGAGTTCAGTATTGTGATGTGTATTGAATCGTGACATGAGGGTATTGTTACTCTCCTAATATTTTTTATTAGCTTTAAAAAACGAATCCCAGTAATCTGACATGAAGCTCCTCTAGTCTAGAGTCTCAGCAGCGTCTCAAACTGTGCTCAGATTCAGTCTGCAATCAAATTCACACATTTCTCATATTCTGCTCTATATTCATTTCATATCTCTAGACTCAATACTGTATGACGACTACTGACTCGTGTGTGTGTGTGTGTGTGTGTGTGTGTGTGTGTGTGTGTGTGTGTGTGTGTTTTAGGAGGCAAAGATGATACTAAACCAACCGGATGACTTCAGAAGCTTTAATATGACACTTGTGATGGATAGGCCGCCTCCCCTTATTATCAGCACCTGTCCCTTAAATCTCTGCCCTTCGCCAGGTTCCCGACTGGAGTGGGTGAGTGAGAGAGATGGGGCGTTGTAAATGAGGACTGGCCCACGTGATGAGGCACATCTGAAGATAATGAAGTCTCTTTCCCCGCACGCTGGTGCCCTCATGGGTCCAGGAAGGGAGAAGCATGTGACACCGCTGAAAAGCTAGAATGCCAGGCGCTGTTTCCCTCATTTTCACGAAGAGGGCAGAGCTTCAAGAGCTCATGCTCCTGCATACTGGAAACTACCCTGGAAATCCAGAGTTCTTGCGAGGGCACAAGTTGAATTTGCTCAGCGAGTTACTCTGGCGTCGAGTAATGATGCTCAATAAATATGCCCCTCGATCTGAGCTGCACCAATCACATCGGGTTATCTGATATAAGCGGCCCAGAGGCGAGCTAAACGACAGCGCTGTGACGTCGAAGTCATTAGTAAACATTACAAGATGGCTATAGATGAACACCAGTTGTTTGAAACGGCTTTGGCCGCTACAATGAACGAGTTAGACTTGGCTTTTTATCTAAAAGAGGAACAGAAGACGCCACTCGAATTGTTCCGATGCAAGAAGGGCGTTTTTGCTTATTTGCCGACCAGATACGGCAAAAGTCTAATAGTCTAGAGTTTACCAGTCAGCTCCGCTGGTAGCTAAGCGTAGGGGGCTTTTTGTGATTGGTCACAGTGTTATCCAATTGCATGCAGTGAGATTTTCAAATGCATGCTTGGTGCCGCCCGTCAAACTGGGCGATTTTCATTAGTCGATGCCAGACCATTAATCTTTCAGATTTACTTCTGGATTTCCAGGCTAACCGGAAACAACAAAACAGGGACAATCTCACGCACTGAAAATGTCAGAAACTGTCAGTAGTGGTGTCCGGCCTTATATGTTCGAAGCAGAGTCGGACAATGATGGAGAGACTCGAGAAGAAGTGACAACATGTAGAATGCAACGGGACGTTTCTGAATGGTTAATTGACAAATGTGTGTATTTTGTTTTTGGATGGTTATGCACAATATTCCCATTTATTCCCATCATATTTCTTTGGATAAAAACTTAACCCTTTGGCACTCCGACTGTATTACACTGTATTTTATTGAATTTATAACTGTTTTAATTTAACCTTGCTTTTATTTTGTGCTTATTTTCTATGCAAAGCACTTTGAATTGACATAGTGTGAAATTTTAATTCCTTTCTATGTAAAGAACTATTTTAATTTTCCTTGCTTTTATTTTGTGATTAATTGTATTCCTTTCTATGTAAAGCACTTTGAATTGCCATAGTGTATGAAATGTGCTATATAAATAAACTTGCCTTGGTACTGTTCAGTTGGGAGTTACACTTGTACTGACTTACTGTAGGCCTAAATTTTAGTTTGAAAGATGTTCACAGGTCAGCCAAATATCAGAGCATAAGCTGATCCACCTTTATCTTCAGCATTGTGTTGGTCTTGTCAAAATAAAGTGATTCATTCTCATTATTCGGTTCAACAGAAGGGACTTGAGTCACCTCCATTTATATTAATTACAGCAGAGTTTTTATTCCCTTCAGTTGACAGGACAAAAAACTGCAGCCTTAACTATAAACTATACGTATGGCTACTGGTTTATTTTGTTATAGATGTTGGTGAAGGAGGAATTTAGCAGTCTCGAATGAGTTTAAGTGAATCGATTTGTAGATTTGTTTAAAGGTCCGGTTAAAAATCCAACTCATTTCAGGGAATCGGTTCCTTTTAATTAACGATCTAAATAACCTTTTCATCGAGTCTTTACGGGAGTCAGTGTTCAGATGTAGTAAAATTTTGCTGAAAAGTTTTGTTAAATCCGGCTATAGTGCGAAAAATATTTTCCTTAGAGTGTTTTTACCAACATTTCAAAAATCATCAGTAGGCCTAAAGTTATCTCTAAAATTGTCTAATATACAGTTAGCTTTACTACAATAAAGCTAACGTAACAACATTGCCTATGAAATAAAACCACAGAAATAAAAATAATTAACGGAAAGATTAAAAAAGCTTTAATAGCCTACATTAATCCCATAGGCCTACTACAATGGTTTCACAGTGTCAATAATTATTATGATCTCGACGTTATTTATTCCTGTTATTTAATTTTTTCAACGGCTCGGATTAAGGAGTAAACGGATTTGGTAAATTAGATTTCTGAGGGAAACGCGAGTCGGTTCAACTGAATCACTGCAAAGAACCGTTCCAAATGAATCCCTCGGTCGAACCGTTCATTTGTTTATATCAGGGAATAAACAGACTCTCATCCCTCCAGAATATGACGGAGCTTCATCGCAGATCGTCAGCCGGTACCGGCGGCTCTTCGCCCGGGATCAGCCGCTCCAGGACCGCGGGTGGTGGAGGTGAAGGAAAAGGCGGATTATCGGCTGGATGTCAGTCTCTGCTGTCTTTCTCCATCCTTCTCCTGGCGTGTGTGTGTGGATTCAGCTCCAGATTGTTCGCCGTGATCCGCTTCGAGAGCCTCATTCATGAGTTTGATCCGTGGTGAGGAACTTTATTCCGTCCTGTCAGATATTAGCGCGCAAGTTACTTCAAACCTCAAACTCTCGATAACTGTGAAAGTCATCTTGTGTTTGATCTGTTGTAGCTGTTGTATCTGTGAGCTGACTACATAGACAGCATCTGTGAGCTGACTACATAGACAGTCACAGCATCTGTCAGATGACTACTTAGACAGCATCTGTGAGCTGACTACTCAGACAGCATCTGTGAGCTGACTACATAGACAGCATCTGTGAGCTGACTACTTAGACAGCATCTGTGAGCTGACTACTTAGACAGCATCCGTGAGCTGACTACATAGATAACATCCGTGAGCTGACTACTTAGATTAGATTAGATTAGATTAGATTCAACTTTATTGTCATTACACAAGTACAGGTACAAGGCAACGAAATGCAGTTTAGGTCTAACCAGAAGTGCAATAGCAGCAAGTGCAGGATATACAGTGGTTCCATAAGTGCAGAACATGGATATGTACTGAATAAATATAGAGTTGAATACTATTATAAACACAAATTTACAGATAGATTGTCCTATGAATATAATATACAGATAACTATTACTGTGAACAGAGTTTACAGCTAGATATGTACTGAATATAATAATATACAGATGGCTATTACTGTGAACAGAGTTTACAGCTAGATATGTACTGAATATAATAATATACAGATGGCTATTACTATAAACAGAATGTTTACAGATAGATATGTACTGAATATAATATACAGATGGCTGTTACTATAAACAGAATTTTACAGATAGATATGTACTATGAATATATATACAGATGGCTGTTACTATAAACAGAATGTGAGCATAATATACAGATGGCTATTACTATAAACAGAATTTAACAGATAGATATATGTATAAGTTAGGCTAATGAGCAGTATAACAATGGATTAAAGTAGTGCAAATAAAGTTTGGACAGAAGCTATCCGAGTGAAAGTGCAGTGGAAAGTAATTGCATATTACAGTTAAGGTACGATATTGCAATGTATATATAAACAGTCGGTACTGTAAATAAACAGTCGGCAGTGCAAATTGAGCATATTCCAGTCAAGGTAGTAGTGCAAGATGCATATGTAAACAGTTGTTACTGTAATAACAGTCAGCAGTGCAAATGAACATTATAGTATTGCAAATAACAAAATGGAGGCAGGTGTGAGGAGGGAGAGGAGAGTCAATCAGTATATGAGGGGAGTGGGATCAATGAGGGTTAGAGTTTAATAAAGAGACAGCTCTGGGGAAAAAACTGTTCTTTAGTCTGCTGGTCCTGGTCCGGAGGCACCTGAAACGCCTGCCGGAGGGCAGGAGAGAAAACAGTCTGTGGGCTGGGTGAGAGGAGTCCTTAAGGATGCTGCGAGCTCGATGCAGACAGCGTTTCCTCTGGATGTGCTCGATGGCAGGTAGTGGAGTCCCAGTGATGCGCTGGGCGGTTTTCACCACCCGCTGCAGTGCCTTGCGCTCTGCAACAGAACAGCTCCCATACCACACTGTAGCACAGTTGGTCAGGATGCTTTCTATTGCACAGCGATAGAAGTTCACCAGGATAGTGGAGGAAAGCTGATTCTTCCTCAGTGTCCTCAGGAAGAAAAGGCGCTGGTGAGCCTTCTTGACCAGGCTGGAGGTGTTGGTTGTCCAGGTCATGTCCGCCGAGATGTGGATCCCCAGGAACTTGAAACTGGAGACACGCTCAACAGCCATTCCATTGATGTGGATGGTGTCGTGTGTGCCTCTTGACACTTTCCTGAAGTCCACGATGAGCTCCTTCGTTTTGGTGGTGTTGAGGAGCTGGTTATTTTCGGTGCACCATGTGGCCAGGTGCTTGATCTCCTCCCTATAGGCAGTCTCATCGTTGTTGCTGATGAGACCAATCACCGTAGTGTCGTCCGCAAACTTGACGATGGAATTAGATCCGTACACAGGCTTGCAGTCGGAGGTGAAGAGGGAGTAGAGGAACGGGCTTAGCACACAGCCCTGTGGTACACCAGTGTTGAGTGTGATGGATGTGGAGCAGTTGGAGCCTGATCGAACATTCTGGGGTCTGTTGGTCAAGAAGTCCAAAATCCAGTTGCACATGGAGGTGTTGAAGCCCAGGTCTCCAAGTTTGGCTATTAACTTAGTTGGGATGACAGTGTTGAATGCTGAGCTGAAGTCAACAAACAGCATGCGTGCATAAGTGTTCTTATTGTCCAGATGTGTGAGCACAGAGTGCAGTGCCATGGAGACTGCATCCTCTGTGCTCCTATTGCTACGGTAGGCAAACTGGTGTGAGTCCAATGTGGATGGTAGAGAGTCTTTTAGGTGTGCCAGGACCAGCCGCTCAAAGCACTTCATTACGATGGGTGTGAGTGCTACAGGGCGGTAGTCATTAAGGCACTTCGGGCTGGAGTGTTTTGGCACTGGCACAATGGAAGTGCATTTAAAGCATGTTGGTACAGCTGCTTGGGCAAGAGACAGGTTGAAAATGTCTGTAAAAACCCCAGCGAGCTGCTCCGCACATGCCCTGAGTACGCGTCCAGGGATGTTGTCCGGTCCAGCAGCCTTGTGCGCGCTGATCCTGCTCAGTGCATTGCAGACATCTGTGGAGGAGAGTGTGATCGGTGGGTGGTCAGCTGAGGATTTGAGCTTGGTGGCAGTTTCTCTGTTGTCTCTTTCAAAGCGAGCATAAAAGTCATTTAGCTCGTTCAGGAAGTTGACATCAGTGGCTGCGGGGGTGGAGTGAGAGGGTTTGTAGTCACTGATGGCCTGAATGCCCTGCCACATGCGCCGAGGGTCAGCGTTGGAAAAGTGTCCCTCTATCTTAAGCTTGTAGCAGTGCTTGGCCTCTTTGATGCCCCTTTTCAGATTTGCTCTGGATGTGCTATAGGCTTGTGCATCTCCTGATCTGAAGGCAGTATTGCGTGTCTTCAATAGGAGTCGCACTTCCCTGTTCATCCATGGCTTCTGATTTCCCTGTTCATCCATGGCTTCTGATTCACAGACAGCATCTGTGAGCTGACTACATAGACAGCATCTGTGAGCTGACTACTTAGACAGCATCTGTGAGCTGACTACTTAGACAGCATCCGTGAGCTGACTACATAGATAACATCCGTGAGCTGACTACATAGACAGCATCTGTGAGCTGACTACTTAGACAGCATCTGTGAGCTGACTACTTAGACAGCATCCGTGAGCTGACTACATAGATAACATCCGTGAGCTGACTACTTAGACAGCATCTGTGAGCTGACTACATAGACAGCATCCGTGAGCTGACTACATAGATAACATCCGTGAGCTGACTACTTAGACAGCATCTGTGAGCTGACTACTTAGACAGCATCCGTGAGCTGACTACATAGATAACATCCGTGAACTGACTACTTAGACAGCATCTGTGAGGTGACTACTTAGACAGCATCTGTGAGGTGACTACTTAGACAGCATCTGTGAGCTGACTACATAGATAACATCTGTGAGCTGACTACTTAGACAGCATCTGTGAGCTGACTACATAGACAGCATCTGTGAGCTGACTACTTAGACAGCATCCGTGAGCTGATTACATAGATAACATCTGTGAGCTGACTACATAGATAACATCCGTGAGCTGACTACTTAGACA
The DNA here is from genome assembly GCA_021464565.1 of Rutilus rutilus. NCBI lineage: Eukaryota > Metazoa > Chordata > Actinopteri > Cypriniformes > Leuciscidae > Rutilus > Rutilus rutilus. Next base: position 3,691,238 of record JAJAQA010000013.1, read on the forward strand.
GCATCTGTGAGGTGACTACTTAGACAGCATCTGTGAGGTGACTACTTAGACAGCATCTGTGAGCTGACTACATAGATAACATCTGTGAGCTGACTACTTAGACAGCATCTGTGAGGTGACTACTTAGACAGCATCTGTGAGGTGACTACTTAGACAGCATCTGTGAGGTGACTACTTAGACAGCATCTGTGAGCTGACTACATAGATAACATCTGTGAGCTGACTACATAGATAACATCTGTGAGCTGACTACTTAGACAGCATCTGTGAAGTGACTACTTAGACAGCATCTGTGAGGTGACTACCTAGACAACGCCGTCTGTGAGCTGAATACTTAGACAGTATCTGTGAGCTGACTACATAGATAACATCTGTGAGCTGACTACATAGATAACATCTGTGAGCTGACTACTTAGACAACATCTGTGAGATGACTACTTAGACAGCATGAGCTGATCATATTTTTTCCCAGGCACATTTTTCCAATTCCAACCACATTAATCTTAATAACTACTATTAATTTTGTATTTAATCATTTATAAGTGATATATATTTGTTCATAAAGGCTGGAAATGAAAAACGCCTTATAGGCTATTCAGGTGTGGATAATTATTAGGCACGTTTTCTTTTACAGATAAAAAAAAAAAAAAGCCAAAAAAGAGATTTAACTCTTTAAAAATGATTAAATGCCCATGAGAAGAAGGATGCAATTCTAATGCAATACTAGAAATGACTGTTAAGGCATGACCCTTGGGTCAGACAAACACAGGTGGAGAAGAAAAGACACATGTTAACTGCAAAAGAATTAAGAATAAAGGTGAAGAATTAAGTGTGAAACCATCAGGAACCCTTTAGTCTCCAGCGCCTCCACTTTCCAGAACTGCAACCGATGGAGTCTCCAGAAGAGATCCTGATATCTTGCACTTCTGGAGACGGTTGCAGTTCTGGAAAATGGAAAATGACCTTTATGTGTGTAATATTAAGGAGAATCTGTTGACAAATGCAATATCATATTCATAACTATGTTTTCAGTGGTGTATAAAGACCTTACATAATGAACCGTTATGTTTTTATTATCTTAGAATGAGCATTTCTCTCTACACACACCGCGGGTCTCCTTACACCGACATGTTTCTACAGTGGCCCTGAACAGACAAACGCGTTTCGTCACTATGTTGTTCTTCGTGCAAAGAAGCAAATAAAACACTGACACAGTGATGAACAAGTAACAATAATATTCGCAATAACATCGTTCAGTCCGTCTCTGCAAACCGGAGACTTCAGGGTATGAGATGTCAGAACGAGACGTGGACGGATGGAGAAAGTGTGCGATCCTGTGGTTTGTTTTCCTCCCGCTGCTCGGTCACACACACACACACACACACACACAAACACAGAGAGTTAACCAGTATTGATTACGTTTCTGTTAGAAACACCGCTGTGGTCTGTTCTCCTCGATAACACACACACACATATGGATTTCCTCCATCGTTTCAGGCTGTAATCCACCGAGTGCTGGATTCAGTCCAAACCGTAGATTAGTAAAGTAAATCAGGTCACAATGTAAAAGACACACTTGTTTTTGTATATGATTGCTGAAGTGTTTATTGCATGTGTGTCCTCAGTGATAGAATAAGCCTGAAAGCGCTTTACTTTTCTCTAGTGAAACTCATAATTGAGGTTTCATCACAGAACAGGGGAATTTAATGAGCTAATGATTAATTATGACATTATAGAAACGTCTATGAATCCCAGCAGCTCTTTTATGACACACTCATAAAATGGTCAGTTAAAGGCAGAACACACTGTAGTCTAAAGCCCGTTGCACATCGCAGTGTTTTTATATTTCAGATCATGTGACCCTGGTGAGATCTTCGTGATTGACAGCTCAGCTCGACTCTGTTTGTTTGTTTGTTGTTCTCCTTCAAAACTGCACACTCTGTCCCTGCATAATCCAGTGCATATTATTTGGTGAAATTATAAATATTTATTACATTATTCCTTTTTTTTTTTTTTTTTTTTTTGCTGAGTGCTTCATGAATTTGTTTTATTATTCAGCAGTTTTGGGGATCTGAGCAGAGAGTGCACCGCTATGAGACAGTCAAGCTGATTATAATGCTTAACTCCATAATATACTCCATATACTGTTTCAAACATGGACATTTAGAAGATAAAGATTTTTATACTTTTTTCCATTATAGTCTAATTGGTTTCATACCAACAAAAAATATTTCAGGTATTTAAGGAGCATATGAGTTTTATATGTTATTTATGAGTTATAAATTATTTTGAAGGGATGCACCGAAATGAAAATTCTGGGCCGAAAACCAAAACCGAAAATTACCAATCAATTCATTATTCCACAATCAATAACTTATTTAACTTATTTAATAATCAACACTCAAACAGTTAACACAAAAGTTTAAATTGCACATAAGGCAGTTTTTACAGTTTGTTGGTTAAATATAAACAATAAACTGTTATAACTTTTTATAACTTTTAGACAGGTTTATTCAGACATACATTAAATAATGAAGACATCAACAGGTTAAATAAAAATATTATGAATATCTAATACAGTGCATATATTTAGCAAAAAGCTCTTCTCTAGATCTAGAGTTATTTTAATGAGTTTATGGACATTGAATAGCTTTCTTGAGTTAAATGTATTGTTAAGTGACACTGTATAATGACTGGTCGAAACATTGATTGATGTCCCCTGAGTGTGTATGTGAAGTTTTAGCTCAAACTACCCCACCCACAGATATTTTTATATAGCATGTTAAAATTGTCACTTTTTAAGGGTGAGCAAAAATGCACAGTTTTTGTGTCTGTCCCTTTAAATGCAAATGAGCTGCTGCTCCCGGCACAGGGGGGCGGAGCTACAACAGCTTGTGTCCTGAAAATTTCAAAAACTTTTTTTGTTCATGTTTAAATGTATGTAGCTGATGTGGAGTTAACGATCTTCTAGTCATTGATTAGCATATTCTGTCATGATAATCTATAAATCGTGTTCAGGGGGCGGGGTTTATGTAAATTCTAGGGTTGGTGATGTCACTAACCCAGGAGGAATGTTGTGTAGTCTCTACCAGCCGTTTGTTGTAGTCCTTAAAAAGCGATTTCTTTAAAAGCAAATATCTCCCTTTGCTTTGAACTTGTAGCGTTGTAACTTTGCAGATGTTGATTATGCTCAAACAGCAACATTACACACTAACTAAAGTTAGAAAAGTGAAATCATAATCAAACACCCCTTTAAATGAGATGGGCTTCATTTCTCATTCATTGATAGACGCTGAACTCAGTCAAAACGTGCCATCGGAGAAGTGCTGATTAAAGTGTGTCTGGTCTCTGATTTCGGCCCAAAAACGATAATGGCTGTTTTGGCTGAAAATCTTCGTTAGCCAAAATTTCAGTGCATCCCTACCCTAGTATTCAGTGAATGTGTGTATCATATCTTCACAAGGTTTGAAGGACACAGTAAGTGTATTTCGACTCTCAGTTCCTAAGTTCCCTCCTGAATTATTTACTCATGTGCCATTTAAGGTGTGTGTGTGTTTTGATGTGTGTGTTAAGATGATGATTGTCTCAGTGTCTCTTTAACACTCTGCATGTGATGTGAGAATCCAGAGAGAATTTTGAATTCCAGTTCCAGAATTCCAAAGTTCCATTAGAATCATCAGTTGTTCTGTTGTGTTGTTTTTGTGTCGTTGTGTTTTTGTTGTTGTGTTGTGTTGTGTTGTGTTGTGTTGTGTTGTCGTGAGCAGCTTCCTCTGAAGGTTTGAGCGTTTAAACTCTCGCTGATGTGTGTAGCTCCGCGAGCGGCTCTGGGTTTGAGCGATAAACAGCTTCGTTTGTCTCTAGTAGCAGAAAAAGCCTCCGGTGCTTCAGCGACTGATTCTCTCTGAAGAGCTTCTCTCCTTCTGAAGGAAAATCAATCTCTTTGACTGAAGCTGCTCTTGTTTCTCTCTGTTTAATCTGAGACGTCACAGAGAAATCTGACTGAAACAAACTTCTGTGGCTCTTGAACCTGCTCATCTGAAGCTTCTGAAGTCATCCGGTTGGTTTAGGATCATCTTTGCCTCCTAAAACACACACACACACACAGACACAGACACACGAGTCAATAGTCGTCATAAGAGTCAAGAGATATGAAATGAGTATGGAGCAGAATATGAGAAATGTGTGAGTTTGACTGCAGACTGAATCTGAGCACAGTTTGAGACGCTGCTGAGACTCTAGAGGAGCTTCATGTCAGATTACTGGGATTCGTTTTTTAAAGCTAATAAAAAATATTAGGAGTGTAACAATACCCTCATGTCACGATTCAATACACATCACGATACTGAACTCACGATACGATATTATTGCGACACTACTAGACATGATAAAATGTTCTGTTGATTAAAATGCTAAATTTGATATTACATTGTGTGTGTAAATGAATAGTCTTGGACTCGTGCTGGAAACCCAAAGCACAGGACAATAGAGACACCAGAATAACAATATTAATGATTCTGAAGATGAAAATACAGAATAATTTTAGATGAATATGCTTGAACTCTGTCACTGACTAGATTTATTTAAAATAAAGTGAGCCACTTTTTACTGCTAAAATCAGACATTTGGCATTATCAGGACACACTAATATTCCCCCAGTGCATTATTATACATTATATTCAACATTATATAGTAGTTTAATGTACTGACACTAAAACTCTGTAAACGTAAAAAAATTTCACACAGTAATTTTTATTTTGGGAGAACTATCCACAATACATATTGTTAAATTTTGGTGTTGCGATATATTGTGACACGATATATTGTTACACACCCCTAAAAAATATGAATAAAAGTTATATAGTATAGATAAACACTGCTCCAGTCGTCTGTGAGTGTTTGTTTGTCTCTGTTTGGCAGAGATGATTGTGTGTCTTTTCTCTGGCATTAACAGCCGGTCGGCTGGCTCTGGCTTCTCTGTGTGTGTGTGTGTGTGTGTGTGTGTGTGTGTGTGTGTGTGAGAGAGAATATAACGACATCATCCTCGTCTCTGGTGGCACACAGACTGTGTTTAGGCAGTGTGTGTGTTGCTGGTTGGCAGACTGTCAGTCAAACACACAGACACATGGACCCGATCATCAGACCCACAGGAACATGAAAACAGAAAACACACAGTAATGGAGGAGGAAAGACAGTTCAGTGCCTGCATGTTGAGTGTGTGTTTGTGTGTGTGTATCTGCCCACAGTTTTCTGAAATGCTGCTGAAGTGACTCAGAAAACAGCAACACCGAGGTCAAGGGAATGCATGAACTGGTCAAATGTAAACCTTGAAGAACACTTGAAAAGCAGAAATGCACCAGTGTGATGGACATGTTACTAATGCCAAATGCATGGATGATTGTAAATGCACAGAAACTGATCATGCATGGGCGTCTGACGAGATTTAATTAATCTCTTTCTTCTTACTTCTTACTTCTTAATCTACTAGAAAATGATGTTTATTCAGCCAGCACACATACCTGTATTTACATCCTGTTTTCGGTCGAAGTCCACAGTAATCGATTGTCGAGTTCACGCGCGTGATCATAGGTACTAAACCTATGAACTCGACAATCGATTACTGTGGACTTCGACTGAAAACAGGATGTAAATACAGGTATGTGCGCTGGCTGAATAAACGTCATTTTTATTCATATCTTTCACATCTACTGCAGTCAGATTCACCCGCGTTCACTCCGAAGGAATCACTCACATGACCTGTGCACTTGTAATGACACATGAAGGATGTTAAGAGGCTAAAAGCAGGTTTAAAACTTGCCCCATTGAAGTCAACAGGGTGCACATTTTAAAGCGAGGATAACACGGTGTAGGCAACACCGATTTTTGTCGTTGTTCTCTGTACTGACAGCACTCCAAATGTACAAAAAAATGAGCTCAATGTTAAAATTGACCGGAGTTCTCCTTTAAGAAGCTCTAACGGCAACACACACACACTGACTCGTTTGTCATTCAGAGTTTTTCAGATGCACACGTTTCACAGGCTGTGTTTTGTCGGCGTTTGAAGAGAGTTCACTGTAAATCATTGTAATGTCACAGAGGCTCTTTGAAGTTTCTCGGGACTCTTCCTCAGACTCGCTGAGAATATACAATGCGCAGTTTATTATTTTTGGCACAAAATGTGTCCTCTGATATTTGACAAGAGAGGGTCACATCTAATTAATCTCACTGAATCAAAACTTATTTATTTTTAAAGACAGAAAAAGCATTTAAATGTGCTAAAACAGCTAATATACGTTAAAGCTATATTATATTAACATTAAGCTATTTGTAATATTAAAGCTGACATAATATTTTTATGATAATTAATTCCCTCAAGTGCCATTTTTATTTATGAACCAGGATTCCGACGGTCTTGGAAAACCTGGATATATGAGGGAGTTTTAAAGGCTGGTTTCTAAAAATTATAGAAATTAATAAGATCTTAGAAATTCAAGGGAATTTTTTGAATTAATATAATTTTTATAGAACCCCTTTATCACAAAAATAGTATAATAAATAATTGGTAAAAATAAATAAATAAATAAATAAAATAATAATTGGTAATAAACATTTGGTTCATTTATTGAATCTTCCAGAATTATAGTACTTAATGATTTTAATTATTCATAATTATTTTAATTATTGTAATATATTACCACTGCATTAGCACTTACTATTAGAATACTATTATATTGTTTAATATTATTTAGCACTTGTTAGAATACTTGATTGTGATTGGTCAATATTGTCTTTCTCTGGTTGAATATTTGCCTAACTGTGTGAAATTCATGTTTAATTTCATTCAGTCTCTTCACACTCTCTTTCTGCTCACAGAATAAAATAATTTAACCGCTATAATAAATATTTCATGTTCATGTCTGTATTGGGATCTAAAGGAAAGCTGGTGATCAGGTGGATGTGATTATTGTGTGTCCGGATGTTTTGTGGTTAGTGTACATGATGAAGATGATGTTGGCAGTATTTTGAATGTTCAGCTTTTGGTGGATTATACCAGTGAATATCTATTTTAAGTCGTTCCACTAGAAGATTCTCTTTACCTGGTGTTGTTTTGCAGGAGTTTCAGTATTTCACGTTGATCTGAGCCAATGAGGTGAAATTCAGTCTGAGTTTTCAGCCTTTCTTCTTCTCCCGCTGTTGTTTGTTTCTTTATTTGTGTTCACCTCTGGCCTTTCCAAGCCTCTTTCTCTCTCTTTCTGTCTTACGGTGGTTTGTTGCATGTGTTTGTTGACAGTTTCAGACAGTAGGATTCGTTTCTGTAATACATTCAGTTCTGATTTCAATTCATATCAGTTGTTTAATCTGTTTCAGTATGATTTTTAATTCAGATCAGTAGTCTAGTTTTAATAAATCCAGTTCTGCTTTTAATTCAGATCAGTTGTGTTTGTAATCCATATCTGTTTGATTTTTAATTCAGTTCAATTGTTTTTAATAAATTCGGTTCTGATTTTAATTCAGATAAGTTTTGTTTTTAACTTAGATCAGTTGTTTTTAATAAATTCAGTTCAGCTTTTAATTCAGATCAGTTGTGTTTGTAATTGATATCAGTTTGATTTTTAATTCAGATCATGTTCTTATTGAGTATCTCATTCTGACACCTTTGACAGAATCTGTCATAGACACAGCATAACTGTTAACTGTCCTAAAAGTGTGTGTGTGTGTGTGTGTGTGTGTGTGTGTGTGTGTGTGTGTGTGTGTGTGTGTGTGTGTGTGTGTGTGTGTGTGTGTGTGTGTGTGTGTGTGTGTGTGTGTGTGTGTGTGTGTGTGTGTGTGTGTGTGTGTGTGTGTGAACAGGTTTAATTACAGGTCGACTCATCACCTGAGCACGAACGGCTTCTACGAGTTCCTGAACTGGTTTGATGAGAGAGCCTGGTATCCTCTGGGGCGAATCGTTGGGGGAACGGTGAGTCGCGATTCAGTTCGTTCACACCTGAAACCTGATTCTCTTCTATCAGAATCCAGAGTCAGACCGGATTCTGTGTGTTCCTGCAGGTCTATCCAGGTCTGATGGTGACGGCAGGTCTGATCCACTACCTCTTGAACCTCATCCACCTGAGCGTGCACATCCGGGACGTGTGTGTGTTCCTGGCGCCCGTGTTCAGCGGCCTGACGGTGATGTCCACGTTCCTGCTGACGCGAGAGCTGTGGAGTCGTGCGGCCGGGCTTCTGTCCGCCTGCTTCATGGCTGTGGTTCCCGGATACATCTCGCGCTCGGTGGCCGGATCCTTCGACAACGAGGCCGTGGCCATATTCGCCCTGCAGTTCACCTTCTTTCTGTGGGTAAGAGGGAGCGCTCTCCTCCTTAGGCCTTGTTCAGACTGTCAGTCCAAATCCGATTATTTGTGTATAGAATAGAATAGAATATAGAATAGAAAACTTTATTGTCATTGCATTTAAAATACAATGAAATTGACAGTTCGCAAAAAGACCTGCCCCCTTTAGTTACTGTTGCTATGTCCGACGAGCCACGCCGCTCTCACGCCAATCCATGTTCTCAGGCAGTGAAACACACATCACGGAGCAGAGAGCACAACACACTGACAGACAGAACAGACCAGGTTACTTTACAATGAAACAAAGTTTCAACTTTCAAATTTGGTCATTTTTTAAAGAAATTTAAACTATAAATACCGTTTTGTGGCTCTTTAATGTGTCTGACAGATCGAGCCTCAGTTAAAGCTGCTCGTGAACTGATCATCACTTCCTTCTAGTTAATTTATAGCATCAAATAAACAGGAATGAACATCAGAAGGAATGTTGTTTTAACCATGGAAAGACGTCAGTACACACCGTTTTTCAAGTTCAAATCCTCCAACATTAATCTACTAACTCTCCTGACTGCTTTGTCCGACAAAAATAGCGGATTCGGCAGATGGCGGATTATGATTGGTCAGATCGCCTGTCAATCAAACTCCCTGCGACGGATCAATTGCGAATGCCCTTCCAACTGCGTAACATACCATACCATACACACACTAACATAAATACACACACACAACAGATAAATAGAATTGCACTGATACTCTACTGTATATTGCCCAAGTACATAATAAAATGACAGATGAGCAAATCATTTAAAACTCTGAAAATGGAATATGGGGTGCAGAGATATTATGTGTGTTGATTAAGAATGTGTTCGGCCTTAGGATAGAAACTGTTCATGTATCTGGAAGTCCGTGCTTTTATTGACCTGTAGCGTTTTCCCGAGGGCAAGAGGTCAAACAAGACAAAAAGTGGCCAGTGTGGGAACAGTCTGTGACAATCTGGTTTGCTCTTGAGAGGAAGCGTGTATCCGATTGGAATCTGATCTAAAATTATTAGAGGTATAACAATAATCGTTGACTTAATCTCTGCAGCCCAAAACACAGAAAACATTACCAATAAATTATTAAAATGTTCAGACAGTCTCATTCCGTTTTTTTACACGACACATTCATAATCATTACGTTTGCCGGTGCGCTGTGGCAAGCTTTATGTTTTAATTTATGCGCTTATTAGGCTATACATATTTTATATAGGCAATTAAAGGCGCATTATTATGATTTATGGCTTAATAAAATAAACGCGCAATTATTCAACTAATGGCTTAAATGAACGACTACTACTAGACTAGAAAACTAGAAAAAGCTTTAGTCGAGGGCAGCCCTAGTTCGCTGTCACTCTTTGATCTGAACTGGAAGTGAGTTTTCTGTGTGTGTGTGTGTGTGTGTGTGCAGGTGAAGGCCGTCAAAACTGGATCTGTGTTCTGGACCGTCGGATGTTGTCTCTCGTATTTCTACATGGTGAGTGTCTGAGCGTGCCGTGAACAATGTTCCTGAATTTACCCTGCATGTCTGCTCTGGTGAAAAAGAAGTACACTTAATTGTATTGAGTAAGCACTTGTAGTGTACTTCAAATCTTAAAGGTATATTTAAGAAAATTATAAGATCAATGAAATGAAAGAGCACTTAAAGAGAGCACACTTTCAGGATTATGCTTAGTAACACACTTTTAAAAAGTGCACTTTGTAATAATGTCATATTAAAAGTACATCTGCATTAAGAGCTCATGTAAAGTACTTGGTTATAATTTAAAGTCCCCCTGTAGTCAATAATTGTATCCCTTAAAACTCATCTTTGATCGCCAAAATTACATATTTAAACGTTTTCTCCTTAAAATTCTTCATGCCTTAAAATAGCTTGAACGTAATTCGACACCCTTGCATCATTTAGTATTCACGGTTCTATGAATATGCAAATGAGCCCCGCCTCCACTCACTCACTCAGCTCAGAGATCCACTGGTTGACGATCACACGTTGATCTGATTGGTTACAAGGTAGTTTGTGACGTCAGAAACACCAGCGATTTCAAAGCGTGTTTTTGAGACTGTCTTTGGTTCACTGCAGTTTTAAGGAGAAAATACTCAGCAATGCTGTCGACTTATGAACTTACACATGGTTTGTCTTAAAGCATATTAAAAAAAACACATAGACATATAAACAACATAAAAAAAAACGTGATTTTCACCACAGGGGACTTTAACTGTAATGTGTTACTCAATAGTAAATGCTTGCATAAATGCTTGTCAGTGCATTCAGCATTACACTTTAACCATATTTCAAAGACCATAGATGCATTTATGAAAATATATATAAAGTTGTACTTAAAGCTTCCGTCGGCAACATTTTTTTGATCAAATTCAGTGAAATTGACACTATAATCCGACAGAACAACATAAATAAGGTGGTTTTAGAAAAAAACCCGAGCTTCTAACTCCACCTGGAGCGTGTTATTTGTTTTGCAAAAATCCACCGCTCCCGCTTCATCAGGTCCAATCAGAGCAGGGGGGTGTGAGATCTGACTGTCAATCACAGGTCGTGCACACGCCACAGATCCCCTCTCCCTCGCGCAGACGCGTTACAATATCACATGCACACGACGGGCCTGAAGTTCGCCTGAAGATTGTACGAAGTGTGATGGCGGAGAGAAAATCTACTAACAAGCTTCCAATTGCTCGGTTATTGCTATCTATGGATAGATTAGCCAGGGCAGCCTACCTCCGAGTCCATGGTGTTGATCGATGCTGAAGAGACAACACGTTCACAGAAAATCAGGTACACATGCACTGACGATGGGCGGGTGCTCGTTGGTAGTGGGGGAGGGGCATGAGAGTTGTAAACATTCAAAATTTTGGCTAAATCCACTCAATCTGCCAGACTTGCCCACTGCAGCTTTAAAGAGCATCTTGCATGTAAAAAAAAAATCTAAATAAATATATAACCGTGTATGAAAATACCATATGAAAAGATAATGCAGGATTTAAAATGTTTTAAAACGACATAAGGACACCAATTTAGTAGATAAAGTGAGCGTTTCTTTGCCTGCTCGTACAAGCCGCTTTTTTTCAACATCGCGTCATTTTACGTCACACGAGGGAGACGTGTGCTGTGCTCTGCCGCAGCTCAGTGCAGAGTAGGTTGGTATTCAGTAAGAGCGGTCGTGAGTCAGTGTGTTTTCAGTAGTTTTTGTATTTCAATTTATCATCCATTTTTCCCTGTTTGAATCGACCGCTCTCCCTCGCGCTACGTCACGCCCATTTTCAGATGCAGAAGTAAAATTTCTCACAAAAACGACTCCAGAAGCCACTGTAGCATATTTATAATTTTTTTTTAAGAAAATCTAGTTCCTACATTATTTTTCTATACATTGACTTGTTGGTCTTCTAACCTGCAAGATGCTCTTTAAGTCCTACTTAAGTGGGTCGAAAAAAAGCACACTTAAGTACAACTAATTGCATTTAATATAAATCCAAACTACAATAGGTTTTCTTATAATAGCAAATAACATTCAGTAGGTGTCTGAAAACATTACATTCAGTTTGCAATTAAGCATATTATTTTTAAAGTATAATGTATTCTTAAGTGTACTTCATTTTCACGAGGGTAGTGAACGCTTTTCTATCATGATCTGATCATAAACGCTCTCAAACAGCAGACTGAATTTCTTTGTAATTTTAAGAAGGTTTTTCTTTTGAATCTTCAAAGCTGATTGATTCAGAGTTTCAGAGATTCAGTGTTTTGACTGAGGGAAAGAGTGTGTTTCAGGTGTCTGCGTGGGGCGGTTACGTCTTCATCATTAATCTGATTCCTCTTCACGTGTTCGTGCTGCTGTTGATGCGCCGCTTCAGCAAGAGAGTTTACATCGGTGAGTCTCAGTCAAGACTCGCAAAGATTCACAGAAAGATTCAAAGAAAAATCATTCCAGCGTTTTACTGACCAGAAGAGACTGATGAAGCTTCTGTTGCTGCCTTGAATCTGATTGGTTGGCTCTTTCTCTCTCTCTTTCTCAGCGTACAGCACGTTCTACGTCATTGGTCTGATTCTGTCTATGCAGATTCCGTTCGTTGGGTTTCAGCCAATCAGAACCAGTGAACACATGGCAGCGGCTGGTGAGTCTCTCCTCATTGGCTACAGCGTCAGAAACACAAACGTTGATTCAGTGTTGATTTGTGTATCTGTATCTCTCAGCTCCCTGTGTGTGTGTGTGTGTGTGTGCAGGTGTGTTTGTGCTCGTGCAGATCTACTCTTTCCTGCAGGCCCTGCGAGAGCGACTGACGCGTCAGGAGAGACAGACTGTGTTTTCTGTGGCTCTTTGTGCCGCTGCGCCGCTGCTGTGTGTGTGTTTCATTTACCTCAACTGCATCGGTCAGTTTACCGCGGTACACCATAATGGTGCATATCGCCGCTCTCTGGCGGAAATCTCCATATTTAATCATTACATTTAATCATATCAAATCATTGCTATTGATCTCCCTTTACATCTGTCTGTGGATTTTGCAAATATTTAAGTATTAAAAAGAGCTTGTGACTAAACCTTGTAATGCCATTGGCTCCTCAAACTGTCAGTCAAACCTCATAGCCCCACCCACCTCTACCGTAAATGAAGTGCCACACACAGTTTTGAGCGTCTCTGCGCGTTTTCAATGCAATGGTAAATAAAGAACTGGTTCTTTGAACAAGTACGACATTTTCTTTAGTCAAGAAACACTATATTTATAGAATAAACACTGATGTTTAATGTATTTGAGGAGTGGAGAAGAGTGTCTCAGTCTAGCAGTTGTCATTGAGTCACAGCCAGTACTGTCTTAAAGAGCCTTTGTGTAGCACTTTATCTTTAATAACATGAGATTTTGGACAAATGAGAGAAAAAACTGAGCGCACACATCGCTACAATACACTTTATAACCTGTAAGTTGATGAAATGTAATGTGATGCACTTAATGCCTCAAATGCAGCCGTTCTAACGACAGACAAAACAAGTGAGATATTCACTGGCCATAAACCTCCAAACTCCATTTGAAGCTTGACTGTGGTAAAATATTAATAATATAATGACACATGCAAGTGTCTGACTATATATTAACCCACAATATCAACTTTGTCAATGATGTGTTTAATTATTTTTATTTAAATACAGCTCTTTTTTCTTATTCCTAAAAAGTAGTGTTTTAGGACCTTCAAGGTTTCCGCCCGACAGTGTGGATGTGTGATGACACGAGCGTCTGCTGATGATGATGGTGTGTGTTTGGTGTGTCCAGGTTGGATCGCTCCGTGGAGTGGACGCTTTTATTCACTCTGGGACACGGGGTAAACATTCACAACATTTACTATTAATAACTCATCATTTATGGGCTGATTCAGGATGGGCAACATGCACCCCAGCTGGCATTAGCCGTGATTTCACCGTCCAGGTTAACTATAGACCCAATATAGTCCGGCTATGAGTAACACACTTACAGCCAAAATAACCTTGAATTTGGTTATGTTTTTGACAAAATAACTTGCGAGATGTATGATATTCCAAAATGTAAGCAAAGTAAACAGTGGTTACAGTGTGTTTTGTTTCATTTCTTCACTCATTTCATTTCTTTGTTATCTAATTGATGAGTAGTCTATTCTTGGGCTATGGTTCAGACCCAAATTGTGCCTTGTTTTAGTCTAGACGTCTGGGCTGTGTCTATTAGACGTCTTTTAAACACAAAATTGCTTGCTGGGACAAAATCAACTCTGAAACTCTAGTAAATGTACTGCATCGCTGCTAAAAATGTCCAGTTTTTCACAGACACAAAATCTCATTTCCACTCCGAGTTTGAGGTGATTTGAGGACATATTTTACTCTGGTAAATGCAGGGTGTTTTTCTGTGTGCAGTTACGCGAAGGTTCACATTCCCATCATCGCGTCGGTGTCGGAGCATCAGCCCACCACCTGGGTTTCCTTCTTCTTCGACCTTCACGTACTGGTGTGCACCTTCCCAGCAGGCCTCTGGTTCTGCATCAGAGACATCAGCGACGAGCGCGTGTTCGGTACGGCTGCTTTCCTTCAGGTCCAGGGCTGAGTGTCTCTGTTGCTGCGTCTCAACTCGCCTACTTATACTACGCCCTAAAAGTATGTACTCTTTTTGTAAAGTAAAAGTAGATACTTTTGAGCGTGTAGCAGAAGAGTAGACAAGCTTTGGGACAAACTATCACGTCATACAATTGCGTCTTTAACTCTCTGTCGGGTCCTGTCACAGTAAACTGACCTGTCAATCATTTTGTCACAGTTAAAATCCTCCACATTTTCATTTCATTTCATTGGAGAGAAATGCAGAAGCTCGTTGATCTGCAGTCACGTGTCTTTCATGCGGAGACTCTCCTCATATTAATGCATAATGATGCATTTAAAAGTTAATGGCCAAACGGATCTTTATAAAAGTCCACATTATTGCAGATGAAATATATCACGGATAACATTAAATATATATTTTTTTATCAGGTTAAACTTTGATTAGTCACTAAACCACGCATATCCGCCATGCTTTGTAGTTTTTTTAACACTTTTTACGTGTTTGTTGTTCCTCCTCCAAAGCGCAATGGATTGTGGGTAATATTAGCCTTTATAGTGAGCACTTATCCACACTTCCAAAATCCAGCCGAAATAGTAGACGATGGCATACTCTTTTCAATATACTATGCTTTGGTACACACTTATTTGAATCTCACACTGTTTAGGATGGATAGTGTGTAAGTGTGAGTTTGACGTGAGTCTCTCTGTCGCCCTCCAGTGGTTCTGTACGCCGTCAGCGCGGTGTATTTCGCCGGTGTGATGGTTCGCCTCATGCTGACTCTGACGCCGGTGGTGTGTGTGCTGTCGGCCGTGGCGTTCTCCAGTGTGTTTGAGCGCTATCTGAGCGACGATCCCCCGGCTGAAGACGACAGGAGGAACTCTGGGAGTGTGTATGAGAAGGTGCTGCTGACCTCCATCACACAACAATAAACCATAAACTCCATCACACACAATAAACCATAAACTAACAAAAAAATTATTAATAAATGTATCATTTTTATTGTATAAAATGTATGAATAAATATATAGTAAATATTTTTATAATATATATTTCAGAGGTGGAGAAAGTTAAATAAATATATAAATTGTTATTTTAAGATGTATACATTTATTTATAAATACTTAATTATTTAAAATGTTTTTTTTATTAGATATCAAATAAAATATAATAAATATTAAATAATAGTTTTATTTTTATATTATATATTTCAGAAGTGGGAAAGGTTATATAAATATATAGATTGTTATTTAAAAATGTAACAGTTTATTTTTAAATAATGAATAAATATATTAATTATTTTTATATAAAATGATATAAATATATAATCAAATATAATAAATATAATTGTTTATATTTTATATTATAAATTTAAGAGGTGTAAAATATTTAAATTATTAATTGTAAAAATATATAAATTTATTTATAAATAAATTATATATTAAAGTTATAACTTTTATGATATGAAATTATATAAATATATAACAATATAATTATATATAATATAATTATATAATTGTTTATATAAAATAGATACATACAGAAATACAAAATAAACAAATTTTATAAAGATATCAAATGATGTGTGAGAGCTTTATAATAATGCCATAAATAAACTCATGAATCAATCACAGTGAGATAAATATTTATTAAGAAAGTAAATGTTGATGTCATGTTGATTTTAAAAGTCCAAGAGATTTTCTGTGTGAAAGTGATGTGTGTCGCCCCCTGCTGGTGATCAGACTGTGTGTGTGTGTGTGTGTGTGTGTGTGTGTGTGTGTGTGTGTGTGTGTGTGTGTGTGTGTGTGTGTGTGTGTGTGTGTGTGTGTGTGTGTGTGTGTGTGTGTGTGTGTGTGTGTGTGTGTGTGTGTGTGTGTTTCAGGTTGGTAAGGTGCGGAAGCATGTGGGTGTGTGTGAAGAGGGTTTGGGCTCAAACATCAAGAGTCTGGTGAGTGTCCTGCTGCTGCTGCTCCTGCTGATGTTCACTGTTCACTGCACCTGGGTCACCAGTAACGCCTACTCCAGTCCCAGTGTCGTACTGGCGTCATACAACCACGACGGGTACCAACACACACACACACACACACACACACACTAACCCGACCCCTACACCTCCCCATCACACACTCACACACACACACACCCTAACCCGACCCCTAAACCTACCCATCACACGCACACTAACCCGACCCCTAAACCTGCCCATCACACACATACACACACACACACACACACACACACACTAACCCGACCCCTAAACCTACCCATCACACACACACACACACACACACTAACCCGACCCCTAAACCTTCCCATCACACACTAACCATCCTGGAAACACTCATCCTGTGTGTTTCCTTCAGCTCGCGTAACATCCTGGATGATTTCAGAGAGGCGTACTCTTGGCTGCGTCTCAACACCGGCCCACACACACGCATCATGAGCTGGTGGGATTATGGGTATCAGATCGCAGGCATGGCCAACAGAACCACACTAGTGGACAACAACACCTGGAACAGCAGCCACATCGCCCTGGTGATTACAGCGGGATTATAATATCATATCATATTTACATCCCATTTTATAATCAGCTTTTATTTCATTTCATTAGTTGTTATTTAGTTTTTCCACAGGAAGAGGCGCCGAACACTGGGAGTCTGATTCCCTCTCTCTGATTGGCTCTCAGGTGGGGAAAGCCATGGCGTCCAATGAGAGCGCAGCGTATGACATCATGAGGCTGCTGGGCGTGGACTACGTGCTGATCGTCTTCGGAGGCGTGATCGGATACGCGGGCGACGACATCAACAAGTTCCTGTGGATGGTGAGGATCGCAGAGGCAGAACATCCCGGAGACGTGCGGGTGAGACAGCGCTACACATCAGCGGAGAGACAACATGCATTTTACATCAACAACAACTGATCTTATTTCAGGTCGTTCCCAAGGCAACATTTGTAATTTTCATCTGATATTTTTATAGTTTTATTTTATTTTATATTTCTATTTAGCTTTAAAAAAAAAAATCTGTTAGCTGCCAAGGCAAAAGAAACAATTTATTTTTAATTTAAATTTTTTTAAGTGTTTCATCTGATATTTACTATTTCATCCCATCTTTGTTTAATTTTTATTCGTTTTTATTTTAGTTTTTTAATATATCTGTTAAGTTTTCTTTATTCCGTTTTGTGTAATTTTATCGCTTCAACATAAAGTTTTAGAACTACTTTTAATTTTAGTAATTGTTTGTGCTTTTGTCATTTGTATTATTCTTTTTTTATATATTTCTATTTAGCTTTAATTTATTTTTATTTCAGTTTTAGTTCATTGAAATAAAGCTTAAATACAAATATAAATATTAGATGAAACAAAACTTTTATGTTGCCTTGTCAAATAACTAAAATAAAATAAAGCTAAATAAATTATTTAAAAATAATGCAAAAAAAAGTGATAAAGAGGAAAAAAGTGGTAACAAAATTACTTAAACTTAAACTAAAAATATTACAATAAAATCTCATTCAAAATATATATAAAAACTCTAAAAGTATAAAAATAATTTTAAAATCACACTTCTTCTGTACGAGAAGGTTAACTAGAGATTAGCCAGAGCGCATCTGGTTCATTTCACATTTACATGTAAGGATCCACTTCCTTTTCCTGTCATTTCATCTCAAAGCTCTTGATTAGACACAAGATGTTCTAGAGTCCTGAACAGGACAGGAAGTGTGTGTGTCTCTGAATGAGGTGTGTGTGTGTCTGTGTGTTCAGGAGAGGGACTTCCTCTCGCCGCAGGGAGAGTTCAGGGTGGATAGATCCGCGTCTCCAGCGCTACTCCACTCTCTGCTGTATAAGATGTCCTACTATCGCTTCGGAGAAGTGCAGGTTTGATTCTGCTCACATGACCCGAACTGTGTGACGCTGCTCGTGTGACCTCTGACCTGTTAAATGTGCTTCTCTCTGTTCAGCTGGACTTCATGACTCCTCCAGGGTTTGACCGAACGCGTAACGCCGAGATCGGGAACAAGGACGTCCGGCTGGAGCGGCTGGAGGAAGCGTTCAGCTCCGAACACTGGCTCGTTCGCATTTACAGAGTCAAAGATCCCGAGAACCGGCTGGAGCGCAACACACACACACACACAAACACACACCATCCTCCAGGAAGGTACGAGACCGTATCGAAAAATATTTGCATTTCCAGACTATTTCGTTTTCTATAATAGAAAATGAAGCACTTTTTCATTATGCAAAAATGCAGGTTATAAGCGGTTTGGGTTTCTTCTCGTGATATTCTTAGCACCGTTTTACAAGTTGATCTCTATTAAAGGGATAGTTCACTTTGAAATTAAATTTTGGTATGTTTTAGCTTACCTCAAGGGCATCCAAGATGTAGGTGTCTTTGTTTCCGCAGTAGTTTCAATTTTTATATTTTTAGGTCAAACCGTTCTTGTCTGTCAGTCATATAATGCAGGTCGATGGTCACCACCTCAAAGAGCATGCACAGAGAAGTCCAAATGAAACAATTCCCCATCATAAGTACACATTGATGGCCTAAGACACGAAACGAGCGGTCTGTGTGAGGAAACGAACAGTATTTATATCGTTTTTACCTCTTGTACACAACCACGTCCAAGTGATCTGAGGGCGCGCGCGCTTCCTGGTGTGTGACGTGTGTGCGCGTTCTGGCTTCAGATCACTTGGACTTCTCTGTGCATGAGGTGGTGACCATAGACCTGCATTATATGACTGACAGACAACAACGGTTTGACCTAAAAATATCAAAATTTAAACTACTGCGGAAACAAAGACACCTACATCTTGGATGCCCTTGAGGTAAGCTAAAACATACCAAAATTTTATTTCAAAGTGAACTATCCCTTTAATTCATGTGCATCCACACTCTCGTTTTCTTCATAGTGAGATGGCAGTGAAGCACAAAGGAAATATGTTATAGTATATATATAAAACTAGAAATTGTAATGCGCAAGCACCCAAAACTTCCCATGTGCATGTGAATAGTTTCTCAAGGGCATGAAAAAGTTTCTCGTGTGCATGCAAAAGTCTGTATATTTTTTATTATTTTAATTTTAATTTTGTATGTTGTCACTTCAAGAAAATCAACCAAAAAAAAACCCTGAGAAAATAATGTTTATGGATGACAGGACTAGATACCGAATATAAAGCTAGAATTAATGGTGAACCATTTATGTTAAATATGGTCTAATTATTGATGACGAATTACATTTGAGTCTGGAAAAATATGGAATTTTGAAATGGGAAACGTGTAGGAAGCCTGTGATGTTTTAATGCTGTCAGTCTGTGCAGGCGACCAGGAGGAAACGCGGATTCATCAAGAACAAGCTCGTCCTGAAGAAAGGCAGAAGATTAAAGCGGAAACAGAAGCGAACAGGACCAGACTGAACTGAACCGGATCAGCTGCACTGGTTATCATCTTCATCTCACTGGTTCATACTTAGATATGTGTTTGATATGAAAGGGAACAGATTGTTTTTATATGACAGAACAGGAATGTGACACTTTTAGCTGAAGTATTGAACCAAAGAGCTCACGTTCTCCTCAGACATTTACACTGACTGTTGCTGAGCGGAAAATGAGTTACACAAAATATTTCAGGCTAAATTTAAGATTTATGTATTTGACTTGTATTTTTGGATTACGCCGTTTTAACATAAACGGATAAACTTAATGTGAAGCGTATCTGTCAGCCATTCATTAAAGAAACGGGCCAGATTTCTGCACTCATGCTGTAGTTTATTACATATTTTCAAAATGCATTTATTCAAATAGCTTAGAATCAGCATAAATCTGTTCAATGTGAAAACTGACCTGTTTCATTTATGCATGACAAATATGCAAGTGTATTCATATTTTGTAAAAGTGATTTTTGAAAGTGTTCTGATTTTATATTTTATTTCTGTTTTAATGATTCTTTATGAGTTTGTTCATTTAGTGTGGAATATGAATCAAAGATGCAATAATTATCAGGACTTTTGGACTTTTGAATTGATTTCCTCTTTGTGATAAATGTATGAAAGGTTTTACATATAATTCATAACTCAGATTTTATAGTGCAGTTTAATATGCAAAAAACAATGAAAATCTGCATCTAACAGCTGATCTCACACTGTCACTAATGGGAAGAGGCTGAACTCAGACTTCAACTCACTTTACACCAGGGATCAGCAACTCCGGTCCTGGAGGGCCACTGTCCTGCAGAGTTTAGCTCCAACCCTAATTAAACACACCTGAACAAGGCAATCAGTGTTTTCAGGATTACTAGATAGATACAGGCAGGTGAGTTTTTATCAGGGCTGAAGCTAAACTCTGCAGGACAGTGGCCCTCCAGGACCGGAGTTGCCTATCCCTGCTTTACACTGTCTCTGAACTCTGTACTGGATCTGCTGAAGAATTTCATATTTATTTCTCAGTCAAAAGTTCCTTGTTCTTCATGTTTTTCAGTGTTATGATGATAGTGATAGTCACATAAAAATAAAAAATGTTTTCTTTTTTTGTACCAGTTGGTATATTGTTTACAAATAAAATTATACAAAAAAATATACTTTTCCTGTATATATACAGTGAGGAAAATAAGTATTTGAACACCCTGCTGTTTTGCAAGTTCTCCCACTTGGAAATCATGGAGGGGTCTGAAATTGTCATCGTAGGTGCATGTCCACTGTGAGAGACATAATCTAAAAAAAAAAATCCAGAAATCACAATGTATGATTTTTTAACTATTTATTTGTATGATACAGCTGCAAATAAGTATTTGAACACCTGTCTATCAGCTAGAATTCTGACCCTCAAAGACCTGTTAGTCTGCCTTTAAAATGTCCACCTCCACTCCATTTATTATCCTAAATTAGATGCACCTGTTTGAGGTCGTTAGCTGCATAAAGACACCTGTCCACCCCATACAATCAGTAAGAATCCAACTACTAACATGGCCAAGACCAAAGAGCTGTCCAAAGACACTAGAGACAAAATTGTACACCTCCACAAGGCTGGAAAGGGCTATGGGGAAATTGCCAAGCAGCTTGGTGAAAAAAGGTCCACTGTTGGAGCAATCATTAGAAAATGGAAGAAGCTAAACATGACTGTCAATCTCCCTCAGACTGGGGCTCCATGCAAGATCTCACCTCGTGGGGTCTCAATGATCCTAAGAAAGGTGAGAAATCAGCCCAGAACTACACGGGAGGAGCTGGTCAATGACCTGAAAAGAGCTGGGACCACCGTTTCCAAGGTTACTGTTGGTAATACACTAAGACGTCATGGTTTGAAATCATGCATGGCACGGAAGGTTCCCCTGCTTAAACCAGCACATGTCAAGGCCCGTCTTAAGTTTGCCAATGACCATTTGGATGATCCAGAGGAGTCATGGGAGAAAGTCATGTGGTCAGATGAGACCAAAATAGAACTTTTTGGTCATAATTCCACTAAACGTGTTTGGAGGAAGAAGAATGATGAGTACCATCCCAAGAACACCATCCCTACTGTGAAGCATGGGGGTGTTCTTCTGCACATGGGACAGGGCGACTGCACTGTATTAAGGAGAGGATGACCGGGGCCATGTATTGCGAGATTTTGGGGAACAACCTCCTTCCCTCAGTTAGAGCATTGAAGATGGGTCGAGGCTGGGTCTTCCAACATGACAATGACCCGAAGCACACAGCCAGAATAACCAAGGAGTGGCTCTGTAAGAAGCATATCAAGGTTCTGGCGTGGCCTAGCCAGTCTCCAGACCTAAACCCAATAGAGAATCTTTGGAGGGAGCTCAAACTCCGTGTTTCTCAGCGACAGCCCAGAAACTTGACTGATCTAGAGAAGATCTGTGTGGAGGAGTGGGCCAAATCTCTCCTGCAGTGTGTGCAAACCTGGTGAAAAACTACAGGAAACATTTGACCTCTGTAATTGCAAACAAAGGCTACTGTACCAAATATTAACATTGATTTTCTCAGGTGTTCAAATACTTATTTGCAGCTGTATCATACAAATAAATAGTTGAAAAAATCATACATTGTGATTTCTGGATTTTTTTTTTTAGATTATAGCCGCGTTTCCACCGCAGGAACTTTCCCCAGGAACTAGGAACTTTGGGCTGGTACTCGATGTGTTTACACCGCAGGAACCAGGGTCTAAATGAAGTTCCGGGTAAATATTTCCCCCTCCGATAGTCCCTGCTCACGAGGTAGTACTTTTTCAAAGTTCAGGAACTTTCAGGGGTGGGACTTGCGCGCTGCACAAGCTGATTGGTTGTGTTCACGCCGCATTTTGGTTGGATGACTCCACGCAGCATTTTATTTATTTTTAACCTCCCTTTTTAAAAAAATCTATTGCGTTTCGTGTCGTGGCTTCATTCAGTAAGAGTTGTCTGTCTGCAAATATGGAATTTAATAAAAAAAACTGGTGGACTGACGACGAGTTTCAGGCTTTATTTTGTGGAAGAGGAAACTTTCTGCGCGTTCGTCCCAGCCATCTCACGGTCTGTCCGCAATAGCTGATAACATACAAATTTTATATCTAAGCATTACGAGCTTACTGAACACGCTGTATCAGTGCTCGTCTCTTTTCTGCCACAGCTTTTATTATAATATTAAGTCATTATGTTTACACATCATCTAGGCACTCTAAAGCAAGGCACTCTAAAGTTATAAATTTACTATACCAGGATTGAAATAGCGCGTTGAGGTTAGTAACAAACAACTATTTGACTGTAACTATTTATGATTGATAGACGGGGTTCAGGCTTTTTTCAAGAGTATTTGCGAAAGAGGAAATTTTTGCGCGTTCGTCCCTGGCATCTCACAATAACTGATAACACGTTGTCTAATTTTATACGCATACGAGTTTTCTGAACACGCTTTAGTGTCAGTGCCTAGTCTATTTTGTTTTGTTAATTACCTCGTTAGTAAACCAATACATAACTGCAGCACAGTTTGAATCTCCTCCATGATTACTGTCCGTCGCAGACTGGGAGGAACAGTTGCGCGCAGTTTACCTTCCCGGTACTTTAGACCGCGGTGTAAACGCAGAAAGCAACGGGTCTGGGGCAAAAAAAGTTCCTGGGAAAAAAGTTCCTGGGACAAATTGTTCCGGGTAATTTCGGTGGAAACGCGGCTTATGTCTCTCACAGTGGACATGCACCTACGATGACAATTTCAGACCCCTCCATGATTTATAAGTGGGAGAACTTGCAAAATAGCAGGGTGTTCAAATACTTATTTTCCTCACTGTATATATATATATATATATATATATATATATATATATATATATTACAATTCTGATAGGCGTTGTATTATTGCTGTGCTAATGGTATATCATAATGTCATAATCCCTATATTCCATTAGCTTTATTTACAAATAAGAATATTATTATGATAAAACCCCTGATGTTTGTGTATACAGTAGGCTGTAGTGAAATGATATGTGATTATGAATTTTGCACTGCAGTTCAGCGGATGCTCACTAGAGGCCGCTATAACCTCAAACAAGCCGAGCAGATCTGGAAAAACAGGTAAGACATGTGGAGAAAGGATATATTTATATGTTATTTGGTTTTAAATGCTTGACATTTCACTAGTTTTGAATGTCAGAGGAAAGATACAACACTGTGACTGCTGAGGCAGGTTTATTTGAAACAGAACTTTCAAAAACATCTCAGATTCAGCTCCTTTTACACATGATCTGATTCAACAGCGTTTAGAAAGACTTTCTGTAGATTATTTACTCTGAGAAAAGCAAGGCATTTTTCATGTTTATTTCAGCACCGACATGAACAGTTTACAGTACGAGCTGTAAAAGGAGCTTAATTTTGATGTGTGTAATGGCGTGGTCACATTTGCCATATTAGCGAAATTTCGCGGGCAAAAATAGATCCATTGTTAAAGCACAGCTCAAACAGAACTCACTTTCTAAACAAATACGTTTATGTTGGTCTGCGGGGTGAATTCAAGTCACCAGCTTTAACATTTGCGAAATCTGGGCAATTTATTTCGCGAAATGCGAGAGAACCGGTAAATGTGACCGGGCCTTAAAGGGACAGTTCACCAAAAAATGACCATTCTCTCATTAATTACACCCTCACGTCGTTTCAACCCATAAGATTTATTTTCATCAAATAAACATTTTTAATGAGATTTCTGTGCCCTCCATTTTTTTAAGTTTATCCACCCCAAACTCTGACGTTTCAAAACGTTAATAAAGAAATTGTTTATTTGAGCTTCCGTTCATTGAGCTTGCGATTTTATTAAATGTCTTTATGTTCTGAAGATTAACAAAAATCGTATGGGTTTAGAACGACATGAGGGTGATTAATTGATGACACAATTATTGTTTTTGGATGAACTAACCCATAGACTCATCAGAAAAGTCTTTAACACTTCTACATATTTATCCAGAATATAATACAGTACTGTCTCTTTAAAAAATTTAAATCGTGTATCATACAGCAATTACTGCTGGGAACTTACAAATCAAATCAATGGACTTCACATCAGTGATGCTGTTCATATAAAGTCACAGGATTGAATGAAGGCCTCGATTAAAAAGTGCATCAGAAATCCTTTTGCGGAAGAGTGTAAAACCTCTCGGGTAAAATCTCATTTAATGGCCAATTAGTTCTAACAATAGTGTTCTGTCAGGAAGGCTTTAGGAGTTAGCGGTGACTCATGGAGAGGATTTTGATTGGCCAGATGTGGTCATCCATTTAATCAGCTGACTGACCACTAGCTCACCTGATCAGTGAAAACACTTTTCATTCCTGTAATCTCTGTTTCATGTCAAATATCAAACATCTTGACAAATATGTCAAGATCACGCGGATATTTCACCCCAAAATACTGTTTGTTTAGATCTTCTTAACTAAAAATATAAGAAACTGAAGCTTATTTTAATACATTAAGATTTATTTAAAAATAAATATACATTGTGATAGTATTAGTTGTATCAGTACTAGTTTATGCTGATTTAAATAAAATATTATATTACAATATTTTTTCTGTAATGGAGTAAAAAAATACGATATTGCAGTAATGACAATGTAAGTGGGAAATTCAAAATGTAAAAAATCTTATATATGACATATTTATTACATAATCACTATATAATTATACTTTATTATTTAATTTCTTATAGATTCTTATTATCTCCTGATTTTGGGGTGAAATATGAGCTGGTTTAAAGGAACACTTCGACTTTTTGGGACTTTAGCTTATTCACCGTATCCCCCAGAGTTAGATAAGTCCATACATACCTTTTTCATCTCCGTGCATGAAGCTCTGTTCATCTTACAGCACGTAAGTCTGTTTGACACACCCACCGCTAGCCTAGCTTAGCACAAAGACTGGATGTAAATGGCTACAGCTAGCATACTAATCCCAATAAGTGACAAAATAACGCCAACATTTTCCTATTTACATGTTGTGATTTGTATAGTCACAGTGTGTACAAATAACAAGGTCATATGAGACACAGCCATTTTTTAAACATTTAAATACTGGGAACTATTTTCTCAGAAGGCGAAGCACTGCTACTTGGGCGGAGTGATTAGCGCAGCACCCGGGAAGCGCCGTTCCGTCAACAAAACCAACGTGACTAACTAGCTAGTAGCGAATGTGAGGAATTGTCAGAGGATTTTTATTTGGTATCAAACCAAGATCCAGAACCATATCGTTTTGAGCCAGAATACACAGACGAGGAGTTACAAACTTTGGAAGCTGATAGACAAGATGCCTAACAGACTGAGGACGAGGGGAGAATCAGAACGGGAGTAGCCTACTATTTCACAAACAAGGTCACTGTTTCTCAAAAATGAAAACTGCCCATGTTTTTTTTAGCAAGTTGAAGGTTACAGTCCTGAAAGTTACCTTTAGCGCCGCTTATTTGTTACTGGGGCGATAGAGCGTGTTTGTGTGACAACACAAAACTAACATTACAGGGGATACATGGAGCCCGGGAACAACTGTAATAGTAGTGAGCACCCTATTCATGTAATAGTGTCACTAAGGTTACATTACATCTAGCTAATGGCACTGTAACAGTAGACTAGTCATCTAAAAACATAACGGAACACTTAGCGCAGCCGCAGGTGATCCACTTTGTCCTGTCTTTACTATCGATGGGATGGCCGTATCCTTCAGCACACGTTTCATGGTCCGTGTGGCAAATTCCATTTTTTCAAAATAGTCGTCCTCAGTGAAATGTTCTGAGCAAACGCGATAGTCCTTGATGATGTGTTTGGATCTATATCCAGAGCAAGTAGCCATTAAATCATTAGGTCAGCGTTTTTGGTTGGAATTCTATGAAACTTCAAGGTATTACCTGGTCTCCCCTGTTTATTGTCGCAGCTCTTTACAATACAGCGAACACCCATGATTGTAAACTTTGCATTTACTATCTAGTAATTGCTGACTCTATTACTCCAACTCTGAGCGAACTCTCTGCTCCTCACCACGGCGCTTCTCGGGTGCTGCGCTAATCACTCCGCCCAAGTAGCAGTGCTTCGCCTTCTGAGAATATAGTTAAAAAAATGGCTGTGTCTCATATGACCTTGTTATTTGTACACACTGTGACTATGCAAATCACAACATGTAAATAGGAAAATGTTGGCGTTATTTTGTCACTTATTGGGATTAGTATGCTAGCTGTAGCCATTTACATCCAGTCTTTGTGCTAAGCTAGGCTAGCGGTGGGTGCATCAGACAGAGTTACGGCACGCACGGAGATGAAAAAGTTATGTATGGACTTATCTAACTCTGGGGGATACGGTGAATAAGCTAAAGTCCCAAAAAGTCGAAGTGTTCCTTTAAGATCTAAAGCATGAATATGAACATCTCGTCCATATTGTTCAATGCGTTCAAATCATCTAATGGCAGATCACATTAATACTGTGTACATGTTATATGCACAAAAACTCGGTTAGATAATTGTGAAAAATAATATATAATTTATATAGTGTATAAAAGTCTATTCTATGATCCAGGTTTTCATATATACACATTGGTTTACAGTTTATACAGTATGATGCATTATAATGCATGATAACCCAGTCTGTGTTTTTTGCTGTTTGTCTTGATTCCCTGTGTTGTTCTGATCAGCGGTCGGTCGGTCGGTCGGTCGTCTCTCTCCTGTGGTGTGTATTTTATCTCAGTCTGTTTTCCATAGTGGTTTTCTGTAGACCCATCCGTCACCCTGCACACAGACACACACACAGATTCACACAATACAGCTCCAGAAAAACTGTTAACAATGATTTCATATTAGAGTGATAAACATCACAATCTAAATGGTCCCCTTTTTTCTAAGTAGCTTTTTAATATGTTTTGTTTACATTTGCAGCTTGTCACATTTCAAACTATGGAAGTTTGTTTCCACCACGAATAAAAAACAAAAAAAGGTTTGTGACTTCATAACTCGCAAATCTGACTTTATTTCTTGCAATTGCATGTTTATATCTCACAATTCTGACTTGTTTTTTCTTAGACTTGTGAGATATAAATAGGGATGTACCGATATGACAATTTTGGCTGATAATATATATAATATACCGATAATTCTTTATATTTTGAAAGCCGATATATTGACTGATAAATCTAAATCCAAATTTGTATATCATTTTTGAGAGCCTGATTACAAAAACAAAAGTCTCACCATTAAAATCCATGTGCCAGTCCACAATTATAATGTTCTCATTATAATTTTATGCAGCCGATATGACAGACTTGCACTGCACATTATGCACTTACCTGTATTTTCCTTTTTGAAGTGATTTCAGTCATATTTCAAACAATTAAAAACCATGCATCTGAAGTTTCTCAGCTGAAGGAAAAATGCATTATTTATCGGCTTTAATATATTGGCCAAATTTTCATATCAGGCCAAAAACAATAAAAAACGAACATATATCAGCCAATACCGATATGGTGGTGGATATATCGTGCATCCCTAGAAACAAACTCAGAATTAAAAAAGGTAATTGCGACTTTTATTATAAGGGTATGTTTATATGCCAAAGTGACGGAAACATTTTTTTGTTTTTGTTCACACGGATCCGCAAAAACGACTAAAAACGCTGTATTCTGCTGCCAGGCCAGTAGATGGCGATGTCACTTTGTAATGAAACAACTTCACCGTTTTCACAAATTGGCGTTTTTATAGTTTACACAAAGACAATAATGGTAGCGTTTTCAAAAACTTGCACTTTGAAACACGTTTTCAAAGCTTTTCATTTTCAGGCCCCCAAAACACTGTTATCTTGTAAATGAACAACCAAAACGATAAAAAGTTTCCTGTTTTTAGTTTTATTGTTGTGTCAACACCCCCAAACACTTCTGAGAAAAAAGTCAAATTTGCGAATTATGAACTTGCAATTGCAAGTTATAAAGTCTGAATTGCGAGCTGTGAACTCAAACAGTTTATTCTGTGGTGTAAACAAGCGTCCATATCAAACCCAGTTCAGTCTGTCACACGAACACGTTTCTGAGTCGGTCTGGGTCATGAACGCACCTCTTTGCTGAAGTATTTGGGTTTCCAGGGCATGTTGTTGGTGTCTCTCTGTCTCTCGTCGGATCGCTGGGATTCCTCTAACCGATGCTTGTGTTCAGTGGCCAGATCAATATTTCCTTCCTTCAGAGCCGCGGTCACGTGAGACCAGAGATGCCTGAGCTCAAACACACACACACACACACACACACACACAGACCGGCAGAATATCACAACTAACATACAAAAATTAAGAAAACCATATATTCATAAGATTTGGGATCTGTAAGAATGTTTTTTTTTTAAAGAAGTATCATCAGCTCACCAAGGCTGCATTTATTTTAGTAAAAAACAGTAATATTGTGAAGAATCACCTGGACTCGCGCCGGCCCTGTTTCTCCACCGGGCGAATCATCTTCCTGATGACGGGCAGTTTGTTGGTGTCGATCACTTTGGTCTCTCCGCTGCTGTATGTGAACTCGAGCGTCCCGTTCCACTCGCCCTGAGCTTTACAAACAACCGTCCCGCTGGAGTTCTGCTTCACCTCTGCACTTACCCTGAAAAACACACACACTCATCATCATCATTATCACTCCGAGACTTCTCAATTACGTCTCCTTTAAAGGTGCAGTATGTAAGAATGACAACTAGTGGTCGAAATATGTACTGCAGTCCAAAATTCAAAATATCGGAGATCGTCGTTTCTCCCGCCCCGCCTCCTCAGACTCGACGCTCACAGCGCAATGGACAATGAAAATTGGCAACGTGCATTATCACAGAGCAAAACAAAAACAAACATTCCAGCCTGGAAACGCACATTTCAAAGTAAAATAACTGGCTGTGGAAGTGTTTTTCAGAGAAGCGAGTATGTGAACTTAGCAGGTTTCCTCAGTATATGCAAACATATTATGCTATTTTTATGCTTTAGTAGAGTGAAAAAGTTACATACAGCACCTTTAAGTATTAACATAATGCACTCACATGTAAAGAATTTTTGTGGGTGAAATACAGTAATTACAATCAGGGCGAAAGATTTTGACACGGGTTAAAGTTGGACAATGGAGCTTTTTTGCCTGAGAAAATTTGCTGACGTGACAAAGTCCTTCCGGGAAACTCGTATTTACGAGTTGGGAAGTCGTAATTAAGATTTCAGGTGCGTTCAAATAACTTTGGTCGGAGCAAGATGGGATAATTTGTCGGTGTGGTATTTGTCCCGCCCCTCCTCGACTGTGATTGGATGGCTAGGTAAAAAGTGACAGTGATGAGTGCTGCATTGCTCGTAAATCTGATCTTTCCAACACAACGTGAGTGCAGCACCGACCTGTGAACTTTCCCCCCGTAGAAGGGTTTGGTGTGAAACGTGACGCTGGCCGAGTATCCCGTCTGTGCGCAGCTGATGGAGACCTTTCCCCCCAACTCCACCCACGGCACAGTGATGATGGATCGAGCGAACGCACTCGGGAATGTAAACACGTACTCCTCACCGTGATCCCGCAGGTGTAACACACCTGATGAGCAAAGGTACAAACTGCGTAAAACAAAGACTGAACATTTTTGTATGATGTTTCCCCTGTGTGTATAGAGGTTAGGT
The DNA here is from genome assembly GCA_021464565.1 of Rutilus rutilus. Lineage (NCBI taxonomy): Eukaryota > Metazoa > Chordata > Actinopteri > Cypriniformes > Leuciscidae > Rutilus > Rutilus rutilus. Next base: position 3,721,736 of record JAJAQA010000013.1, read on the forward strand.
CACCATGACATGTGCCTGGATCAACATATTTTGTTGATCCTGGAATAACATTCCTGTCCCAAAATTGTGTCCTTACCCTATCCCTACCCCTAAATCTAACCCTACCCATAACTTTTCCCTAAAATCAGAGGGAAATGATAGGTGAATAACACTGATGTTGAAGCACCTCACCCTGGTTCTAAGCCTAAACTTGACATAAACTGTAAACTTGTCCCTCAAATCTGACTGGTTGATTGGAAAGTTGTTCCAGGATCAATAAAGATGTTGATCCGAGAACATGTGGTACTTGGTGAAATCACATTCACCATAGAGGTCATGCGTGTGACGTCACTTTCACCGTAGTGGCAAAAAGACTGAGTGCCAGCATTTATTTTCAGTGCTGTGAATGCCACGAAAAACAAACAAAACACATCTAAAACGGGAAAGAGCTTTGAGATTGACTGTATAAATAGATTTGACAAGAAATCTGAGGTATATTTTTACAGACTGCCGAGAGCTGAAGAACAGAGAAGCAAATGGATCCAGGCAGAGAAAGGTGGATTTGCAGTTATCATTTTGTGTCAATATGCTGTATTGTATTATTATACCTATTATAACCCTATATATTGTATTATTATATATTGCTTTGACAACTCAATCAATTAAATATTTACCATCGTATATATTCAGCATAATTGGATGTTTTTAAAGGGGTGGTATAATGCACTTTTCACAAGATGTAAAATAAGTCTCTGATGTCCACAGAGTGTGTATGTGAAGTTTTAGCTCAAAATACCCCACAGATATTTTTATATAGCATGTTAAAGTTGTCAGTTTTGAGGGTGAGCAAAAACGCACCGTTTTGTGTCTGTTCCTTTAAATGCAAATGAGCTGCTGCTCCCGGCACAGGGGGCGGAGCCTCAAGAGCTTGTGTCCTTTTACCTCACACAGACATGCACTGAAAATGTAAAAAACTTTTAGCCTTTTATGTTCAAACCGGAGTCAGACAAAGATGGAGAGACTCAAGAAGAAGTGACAACATGTAGAAGCAACAGGACTTTTCTGAATGGTTAGTTGGTGAGTTTATGTAGCTGATGTGTAGTTATCTTCTAGCCATTGATTAGCATATTCTGTCTTGATAATCTAGAAATCGTGTTCCCGGGGGCAGGGATTATGTAAATTCTAGGGTTGGTGATGTCACTAACCCGGGAGGAATGTCCTGTAGTCTCTACCAGCCGTTTGTTGTAGTCCTTAAAAAGCAATTTCTTTAAAAGCAAATATCTCTCTTTGCTTTGAACTTCAAGCGTTGTAACTTTGCAGATGTTGTTTATGCTCAAACAGCAACATTACACACAAACTACAGTTAGAAAAGTGAAATCATAATCAACCACCGCTTTAAATAAACACTTATAAATTAGACCTACTTATATAGTATTTATATAAAGCGTTCACAGGCAAATTTGTTTTATGTATTTCCTCGACGTCGAAATCAGGCTCATATAAATGTCAGGAGACAAGATTCCTGCTGCATGCCAATATCCATGGATCACTGGGTCTTCGGTAAGTTACAAGGAACACTATATCGAGTCCAACCTTTAGTTTAATAATCGTTCGTTTTACTCGCGTTTTCACAGTTTCTCCTATTAAATCCAGTCACACATCAGCTCTTCTGCCACTCAGTCACTGACGTCAATGCATTCCCTCGATTGTAAAGATTCTTGGTAACACTTATAAGGTTCATTAGTTAACTTTAGTTAACTGCATTAGTTAGCCTAAACTAATAATTAACTGCACTTATACAGCATTTATTAATCTTTGTTAATGTTAATTTCAACGTTTACTAATACTTAATTAAAATTTTATTAACATTAGTTAATGCACTGTGAACTAACATGAACAAAGTTTAACAAATACAGTAACAAATGTATTGCTCATGATAAGTTCATGTTAGTTAATACATTAACTAATGAACCTTATTGTAAAGTGTTACCAGATTCTTTTATTGACTAGACGAAGAGAGCGTCACCAACCTTCTCCCACCATGGAGACGCCGACTGACATTCCCATGAACTTGCTCTTGGTCCAGATGTGTGCGTTGACACACATGCCTCTCTCCTCGCACTCACAGTAAAACCCAGACACCGGAGGATGATGGGAAACCTGCTCCGCCACAAAACGCACCCTGTAATATTCTGACTCCGCCCCCGCCGCCTCCTGATTGGTCGCATGAGTCACACGTTCCCGAGGAACCGCCCACGAGCAGCAGAAGGTCTCGCCCAGCACAGGGTTGTAGGGCTTCTTGGCGACGGCGCCCTTGCGTCCTTCATGGAAGGCGGTCATGTAGTACTCGACGAAACGCACCATACGCTCCTCCGGCGTGTTTCCCGCAGAGATGGACAGGAACAGGTCCGGGTGCGCCATGAAGTTAGCGTACATCTCCAGCAATGAACGCTTCTCCAGGATGAATGTGGGAAGAACAACCTGCACAAACCACACAGTACAGTTGTAATCAAAATGATTAAACCCCCATTGCAAATCAGGTTTATTGGCAAAATTTGCAGGCTTTCAGCTGTTTGCAGTGAACAAATCAAACAAAAGTAATTGAAATGTTTCAGGTGGTTTCCCCAAATTCAACTGAAAATGCAACTTTTAATGACTTCTGCAGTCTCAAAATTATTCAACCCCCTGTATAGAATCCCTCACAACAGCACAAACCTGAAAAACAGGTGTTGTCTCGCTAATCAAGGGCTTCATTAGTAGCAACAGGTGTGCTTGAGCTAGAACACATGAAAGACCTGAACTGGCTAGGTTCGTTAAGTGTCTACATGCTAGAAATATGGCTAAGTCAAAAGAATGGTCCAAAAAGTTAAGAGAAGATATCAGTACAACCTGTATAAACCACACAGAGAGTAATGAAACTCTAATGTAATCTGATCCCTCGTGTGTTGTGTATGTCATCCGCACCCGTGTGAGGTCCATGCCGAGTTTGAGCTGAGACAGCAGATGCAGAATAACACTCCTCTGGTCCTCCAGCACACCCAGATCTTCTTCAGAGTTACTGTCTGAATCCATCACCTCTTCCTCAGGGGGAATCAGCTTCATCCCCTCCTGCTGCAAACACACAGTCAAGAAGCTACAAAAGCTTTCTATTTCAGATCAATGCTGTTCTTTTGAGCTTTCTATTCATCAAAGAATCCTGAAATAAAAACGTAAATAACTGTTTTCAACATTGGTAATAATGAGAAAAGCTTCTTGAGCATCAAATCATCATATTAGAGTGATTTGTGAAGGATCATGTGACACTGAAGACTGGAGTAATGATGCTGAAAATTGAATAAATTACACTTTACGATATTCACATAGAAAACAGATATTTTAGATTGTAATAATATTTCACATTACGGGGTTTTTTTTTATTTATCAAATAAATGCAGCCTTGGTGAGCAGAAGATACTTATTTTAAAAACATAAAAAATCTTACCGATCCAAAACATTTGACTGGCAGTGTATATGCATTATACACGATGTTTCAGACAGTGCGTGGTCTTACCTCAGTGTTGTGCTGCAGGTTTTTCTTCCTGAGGGAGGGCGAGGGCTCAGTGGAGCTCAGGGTAGCAGCACCACCGTTCCTCAGGCCTTCTTCTGAGGGCGACTTCGGGACGGTCCATACAGGAACATTAACTGCAGGAATGAAGAGCACATGGCCAGCGGTCAGCAGATACACATCACGCTTAAACTCAAAACCAGAGCAATTAGTGACCTGAGTTCAGTCCGTCAGCGCTGATGCTGAAAAGACCAGCGTAAACCAAGCCTAATTTAGCTGGAACTGCATGACCAGTGGAAACCAGTAAACAACTTATAGCCAGCTTTTTTTCAGCATAGGAAGGAATCACATCACTTTCAATACAAACATGTGCTGCTGCTTTAACCTCCACATGAAAAGCATGTATTAGCAATACCAACATGTTATTTATTTTTAGATTCATTTTATATTAATTCAACACTTCGGAGGGTCTGGCAGCCGTTCAGTGTGTTGTGAAAAGATGTGTCAAGCTCTTGTACTGATGCACAAACATCTCATAAACTGGTTTCGGATCAAAGCGTCATCAGGGCTGGATGAACTTGGCTTCTGCTCTCATAATATTTCTGATAACAGATGTCAAGTTTTCCTTACAATCAGACAGATTCAGCCATGTACAACTTATCACAGAACTGAGATATATATATATTTATATATATATATATATATATATATATATAGAACTAACTGTAACTGAGAATACATATAGTTTGTCTCTGTACTCGTGTAGATTATTGAACTTTAAATTAATTAATAAATATTACATTTAAACATTTTATCCAAAGCAACTTTCATTGCATTCAAGGTACACGTTTGATCAGTTTTATAAATAAATTAAATTAAATAATTCATAAACAAATGATAAAAATAAATAAAGACAGTAAAGATGCATCAAAAAGAAAACAGTGCATCAAACTGGACCTATTCAATTTTCTTCAAAAAGTCTCTTTCCAATTAGTAAAAATGAAGATATTATTATTAACAAGGAAGTAAAAATGAAGATAGATATCACCTGTGTGTTCGACTTGAAGCGGCACTGCGCAGACCGATCGGTGTATTACATCAATGTGATAATCTCAAGCCAACATAAATCTTAAAATATATTCAAATAGAAAACTATATATATATAAAAGCAGAAAATAATGTAGGGCAAGACCCACTACAACACTATATCTGCATCAAGCATCACTTCAGATTAATGTTTAATTTCTCAAACTGCTGGGGGAAAAAATCATTCAGACCATGCAGAGAAACATCCATGCACAAATGAGAACAGAATATGTGCAATGTTCTGACTGATCATTGTGATGAAAAGCAAACAGATCATGCAAACAAAACACAAAATATGTATTTACCTGATTGGCGTTTCCCTCGTTTGGATCTGCAGGCCCCGCCCCATTCAAAGCCCCGCCCCTTTCCGAGACACACCCATTCACAATCCCCTATTAGAGCCCCGCCCCCTCATTAAATATAGCTAGCCCCTAACAGACCTCAGTCGGAGATCAAAGGTGTCATCTGAATTTTAATTCATTTCTGTAACATCAGAAACATTCAGAGCGATCAGTTTAGGATTCAGTCCATCCAATATATACCTATAGTGTCTCTCCAAACACAAGAAACAGAACCTGAGATCTGAAGATCAGAAATAATAAACATACAATATTCAGACCAGGAACAGAGTCATTCAGCTCTCAAGTGTTTATCCTCAAACGTGTCCATTCATATCAAGGAGTTCTCGTTTGGCTGAGTGAATCAACATCAAGAAAAAAAAAAAAAGATCAAACATAAAACAAAATCAAATATAAAGTCACGGCGATTGATCTTGACGCCCAGAGTGAAGCACCTGAGTCCGTGTCAGGGGAGATCGGAAAGGTTTTACTGGATCCACTGTGTCGGTCGAGTTTTCAGGCACCTGTGTGTTTCTTTGGCATGTGGTTCATCATCCAGCATTGAAAACCACAGGAAACAGATTCCAAACACTCATACTGAATCATGCATTAAAGGGACAGTTCACACAAAAATTTAAATTAGCCCATGATTTACTCACCCTGAAGTCATCATAGGTGTTTATGACATTCTTCTTTCAGACGAATACAATCAGAGTTATATTCAAGGGATAGTTCGGCCAAAAATGCACTATTATTATGGATAGATGCACTTTTATGATGGACAGATGCACTTTTATGATGGACAGATGCACTTTTATCATGGATAGATGCACTTTTATGATGGATAGATGCACTTTTATGATGGACAGATGCACTTTTATCATGGATAGATGCACTTTTATGATGGATAGATGCACTTTTATGATGGACAGATGCACTTTTATGATGATAGATGCACTTTTATCATGGATAGATGCACTTTCAGATGCACTTTTATGATGGATAGATGCACTTTTATGATGGATAGATGCACTTTTATGATGGATAGATGCAGTTTTATCATGGATAGATGCACTTTTATGATGGACAGATGCACTTTTATGATAGACTGATGCACTTTTATGATGGATAGATGCACTTTTATCATGGATAGATGCACTTTTATGATGGATAGATGCACTTTTATCATGAATAGATGCACTTTTATGATAGACTGATGCACTTTTATGATGGATAGATGCACTTTATGATGGATAGATGCACTTTTATGATGGATAGATGCACTTTTATGATGGATAGATGCACTTTTATGATGGACAGATGCACTTTTATGATAGACTGATGCACTTTTATCATGGATAGATGCACTTTTATGATGGATAGATGCACTTTTATGATGGATAGACTTATGATGATAGATGCACATAGATGCACTTTTATGATGGACAGATGCACTTTTATGATGGATAGATGCACTTTTATCATGGATAGATGTACTTTTATGATGGATAGATTTTATGGACTTCAAAACAGAAACAGCCACTCACTGCCATTATAAAGCTTTGAAGAGCAGGGACAATTATAACTCTGACTGTATTCGTCTGAAAGAAGAATGTCATATACACCTAGGATGACTTCAGGGTGAGTAAATCATAGGATAATTTAAATTTTTGGGGGAACTATCCCTTTAAGAACGGTTTCATCTGTGATCAGCACAAATACAAATGACACAATCAGGCACAGAACTGAACGAACTAATGAAGAACCAAAATACAGATGAACTCACACAGACACCGAACATGCAAACAGCCCTTCAGCAGCATTTATTGCACACGTTTATCTGCAAGCGTTCCGTTATATACGGACAGGGGCCGCAGTGGACCTCGGCCGGGTCTTTGGCCGGTTCAGTCTGTCGGGCGTCCGTGTCGGACTCACCGCGGTTGTGACCCGGCTGAGCGCTGCGCGAGTGTAATATAGTCAGGCATTCTCCCAGACAGCTCAGTGTGGCGGCAGACGTGGCCTTCAGAAGCAGCAGGTCCTGATCCAGACAGGACAGGGATCCTCCCGCCGGAAGAGACTCGATGGACTGGACCAGACTCTTCTGCTGACCCTCGGCCTGCGACATGACCTGAGGAAACCAGGAAAGCAGGTTTTAACCGAGGTTGACCAGCAGGTGGCGCCGTTCAGCACTGACTAACCAGGTGTTACACTGGTAAAAACATCAAGTGTTCACTGTTACTACAGTCATTTACTAATCATCTGAGATGAACTGTGGAAAATCACACTTTTTTCTTCAGTAGAGCTGCTTTACAGCTGAATTTAATTTGTTTCATAATTGATTAACTTTGTGACACTGACATTAATATAAATACACTACATTGCAAGAAATTAATACTTTTATTCATCAAGGACACATTAAATTGATCAAAAGTGACAGTAAAGACATGTATAATGTTACAAAAGATTCTATTTCAAATAAATGCAGTTCTTTTGTATCAATTTCCACACAAATATGAAACAGTTTTCAACACTGATAATAATCATAAATGTTTCTTGATCATCAAATCTTCATATTAGAGTGATTTGTGAAGGATCATGTGACACTGAAGACTGGAGAAATGATGCTGAAAGATCAGCTTTGATCACAGGAATAAATTACACTTTACTGTATATTCACATAGAAAACAGATATTTTAGATTGTAATAATATTTCACTGTTTATACTGTGTTTTTGATCATGTACAATAGTTACATGAAATTAAAATTGGTGCCTTAGTTTCTTATTGCATTCTTGGCACGTTATTATAAAGAATAAATGTGTTTATCTTCATAATCATTCCTCAAACTTCCTCCACCTCTGAATGACTTTCCTTTATAGATGAAATCGAGGGCATGAATGTTGAACTGAAGTCACTGGATGATGTTGTGTGTGTGTGTGTGTGTGTGTGTGTGTGTGTGTGTGTGTGTGTGTGTGTGTGTGAGAGTGAGTGAGTGAGTGAGTGAGTGAGTGAGTGAGTGAGTGTGTGTGTGTGTGTGTGTGTGTGTGTGTGTGTGTGTGTGTGTGTGAGTGAGTGAGTGAGTGTGTGTGTGTGTGTGTGTGTGTGTGTGTGTGTGTGTGTGTGTGTGTGTGTGTGTGTGTGTGTGTGTGTGTGTGTGTGTGTGTGTGTGTGTGTGTGATCTGACAGACGAGGTAATAATGTTTCAGCTGACGCAGGACTTTAATTCACTGAATGATGTTCTGGCACAGAAATGAGAGCCGACAGCTCAGAACTGAGGAGAAACATCTCTGCCGTGCATTTCTATTAAATGAAGACGATGTTTCAGGAGAAAGTGTGTGTTAAAACGCAGTGAACAGTAGGTGTGTTAGCTACATTTATGCATTAGGTAGATGCATTTATTATTTAAGTGATTTACATTAATAAAATGCATACCCTGAATTCAAGGTAAGTCTCTTCGGATAAAAGCATCTGCCACATGCATAAATGTAAGAAACTCATAAACGGTGTAAATGTAGCGTTTAATAATGCTTTTAATATTCAGTATGAATTACCGTAAACATGTATCATGCAACATGCGGTGTATATGAAAAACACTAGATGATATTAATGAGAAATGTTTAAAATGCTCATACATTTGATTTTGTGGATGATGGGAAATTAATCTTTTAATTAAACTCTTAATTTCCTAGAACGCCATTTAATGTTGATATTTATTATTTATTATAAAGATTTTAAAAACAATGTGGGGTGATTTTTTGAGTGCTATATGAAAAATGTTAAATCTGATTTGATGGTTAATAGTTTTGACACCATTGAATCAGTTCAGAAAGAAATGCATTTCTACTTTTCAATAATATTAATTTAATAATAATAATTAATTTAATTGTTCTTAATGATAATGAACCATATTAAATGAAAATGTTTTGTCTCACTACTGGTCTAATTAAAATGTCATTAAATGTGTGTGTGTGTGTGTGTGTGTGTGTGTGTGTGTGTGTGTGTGTGTGTGTGTGTGTGTGTGTGTGTGTGTGTGTGTGTGTGTGTGTGCAAGAGTGTGTTCGAGTGTGTGCGAGTGTGTGTGTGTGTGTGTGTGTGTGTGTGTGTGTGTGTGTGTGTGTGTGAGAGAGTGTGAGTGAGTGTGTGTGTATGTGTGAGTGTGTGTGAGTTTGTGTGAGTGAGTGAGTATGTGAGTGTGTGTGAGTGAAAGTGTGTGTGTGAGAGTGTGTTTGTGCACGAGTGTGTGCGTGAGTGAGTGAGTGAGTGAGTGAGTGAGTGAGTGAGTGAGTGAGTGAGTGAGTGAGTGTGAGTGTGCGTGTGCGTGCGTGTGTGCGTGTGAGTGAGTGAGTGCGTGCGTGCGTGCGTGAGTGAGTGTGTGTGTCTGACCTCTTTGACCTGCAGCAGGCGCTCTGGATACTGGTGTTTGGCTCGGCGTGCGGCCGCTGGAGACTTGTGGTGTGTGACGGTGACGATGTTGCTCTGGGGTCCGAGATGAGGAAGACTCCTCTGAGATGCAGGAGAGGAAGAGGGAGGAAGAAGAGAGAAGCTGCGCGTGCGACTCGAGGAACTCGACGAACCCTGACACCCACAGAGAGAGAGAGAGAGAGACAGAGACAGAGAGAGAGAGACAGAGAGAGAGAGACACAGAGAGAGAGAGAGACAGAGAGAGAGTCAATTAAAATCCTGTTAAAATCAATTAGAATCCTAGATTTGACTAATTTTACAAAAATTGCTGCCAAACTGTTACAAACATTTTGCTCAATTTTTTCTTTTCTTGTGGTATAAATCGCCATTTTTGCCTGACCTAACAAGAAATGTAACAATTGACACAGATGACGAAGTTTTTTCACATATTTAAACCCACAAATAAACACTTTCATTGAAAACACCACATCAAAAGAAGAAAAAAGTTTTCTCAAGTTATCAAATAAAGGTTTTAACCTCACACAGTGCATAAACTCATGAAAAACGTCTCTTTTTCCAAACGAAAAGGGCAGCCTTCAGTCACTAATTTATCAAGGAGACAAATGCATTTACTGCAAGAGCACCATGTAACTCTCCACTGTAAATCCCCAGTGTTTTTGACTAATGGTGACATATACAAGGCTCTCCAGTCTGGCTTTTCATTAACCACAAGATTGAGTACATTTCACCATGGTGTATCACACTTGTTGTCTAAAGATTTCTTATTAAAAGCTTTTACACAAACCTTGTGCAGTTATTTTCCAAGTGCAACATCTGAACCCACAATCATTACTTCTTTACAATCTAAAAACATACTGTTGTGTTCTCCCAAAATGGGAGATATACCCAACTTCGGAAAAGAGAGAGAGAGAGAAGCAAAGAGAATTTAAATGCAAAAGAAAAGGCATGGGAGTCGTCTGTTTTTGTCAATTTTAAGTTTTAATTTAAAATGTTTGCGATTTTAATATAAGTACAAGGTTAAATATTTGACCACTTGCTTGAGCAACTTAATATATTGTGAAATTGTATTGTAATATTTGTACTTTGATGCGAAAGTAGAAGTAATGCATGAAATCCTACGTTGTTTAAATTGTGTTTAAACGTGCATACGTCAATTAAAAGAGAATCGCAATGCTGACAAAACTTTTTTTTTAATAAAAGTTGCTGCATAACTTCTGGATTTGAAATAAAAATAGTATGTGTTTGTGGTACAGCAGCGGATCAGTTATACACTACAAACGCAGCATATGTGAAAGCACTATAGCGCGTGCTGCTCCTGCACCGCATACACACCGCAACACGCACCGCATACCGCACCGGCGTTAGAAAACAATTCCACCACTGACCAGGAAAAAGCTAGTCTAAAGTCAGTGGCGCGTTGCGCATGTTATTCATGCTATTTTAAGGGCGCATACTTGGCCATAATCAATGTAGCATGTGCACAACGCGCATACACTTTGCTTATCTCATCTATACACAGACGCAGCAGTTCACATTTTTAGAAAACCATACATTATTACAAGGAAAAATATTACCACACGAGGGAAATCATTGTGGTGTCCATGAAGATGTGAAAAAATAGGCATAAATCTAGCTTACACATTTACCCAAATTATCATACGCCTGTTTAACCAAAGCTAGTTTGGGTCTGTTTCTCCATCCCCAATGTCACTTCTCTGTGTTTTACGGCCCTGACGAGAACGTCGGTCTCCTCGGCTGTGAACCGCTCCTGGCGCGCGCCTGGCAAATCCGCCGTTATAATAGCAAGCCGCCATGGAACAAGCACGCCTGCTCTTAAAGGGAATGTGAGATGTCGCTCTGATTGGTTAATTTCACGTTACGCCCAAACCACACCTATGAATAATGGAGCTACTTCAGACCAACCCATTTTAGATTTGCGTCGGGCGCAAGAGTCATTTATCCTGCCGGTATAATAGCAACAGCGCCCGAGACCCGCCCACAAAAGTTACTTGCGTTTCGAGCTTGATACTTGCGTTTCAGATCGTTAAAATAGGGCCCAGTATGTTTGGACAGAATACGAGACGGAGTTCTTTATTAAATTCATAATAGACAGAAGAATTACGGGAATACTGGATTCTAAACCTCAAGGAAATGCCACAATCAAGACCTTGAAGCAGATATGAGGGAGAAACACCCAGAAACACCTCATATGTGCCGATCTCAAGTATAAGAGTCTTTCCTTACCATTGATGATTGGATACGTCTCCTTTGATTAATAATAATGGCCAGTGCAGTGGCTGAGATGCATAAACCTACCAACGTCCGTTGCTATGATTTTTGAAATGATTTATCGCGAGAGGAAAAAACGAAGTTTTAGTCGCATAACATCGGTTATTGGAAACGCCGTCATTTCGCAATCGTTTTCGGTCGACATTTAGAAAAAAAGAGTTTTGAACATCATAACTATCTGAGGATTGATCTGAACATTTAGAGCGGATTGAATCTCACAGAATCAGCAGAGCTTCTGTTTATCAGTAAATGATGGAGGAAAACTCTTTTTATTAGTAACGTATAAATGAAACCTAGACGTGATGTTTAACAGAAGTCATTCTGAGTGTTTGTGTGATGAAGATTAATGATCAATGAAGATCAATGAGTGAAAACACACACAAGTCACTCATAGAGTGTGTGATTACAGAAAGAGTAAATCCATAATGTGACGAAAGCTGTTTTCAGTATTGAATTATATTAATAAATGTGTACTTATGTGTGTTTTGATGCAGTATCTATGTGTTTGAGCGTCATCATCACACACTGAATGTGTGTGTCTCTATCTGTGTGTGTGTGTGTATGGTACCTGTGAGTCCAGTGTGTTCTGCGTCCTGTCGACACACAGATTCTCCTCACAGTCTTTCAGTTTCCTCATCTGTGAAGGACAGCAGATCAGATTACAGCATCCACACAAACACACTCAACTGGGCAGTGTGTGTGTGTGTGTGTGTGTTCACACCTTGGCGCTGCTGTCGGAGTGGCGTCTGGTACAGGCCAGTATCTGCATCATCCACATCTGCTGTTCTGAGGCGTCCACCGCTGGCACAGAGGAAACAAGAGAGAGAGTAAATATGCAAAGTATTAATGTATTACAGTTACCATGGCAACCACTTCAAACATACCTAGTTGGATTACTAGTTTGATGCTCGCTAAAAACAGTTGTTATTCGAAACAAAATAAACGTCAACTGAAATAACTGAAACCCGATATCACACACGGTCTGTCTGAGGAGGCACTATATTTGAACTGGAATGTAATCCGGTCGTACTTCATCCGCCATGTTGTCATGGTCATGTGACCTACGGCGTCAGTTGCGTAGCTTTGTATCCATTCATAAATCCTCTCCCGCGGCATCATGGGGAGATTGCAGAATCTCGTCGGAAGTAGTCGGTCATCCGGGTGTTTTCACCCACTGTTTTATGAATGCTGTGAATTCAGACACACTCAGTGTTGTGAATTTGGACATTTCACACTACTCTTGTCACACACTGTTTTTCGCCCACTATATAGGGAAGTATTTTACTTCGGACACAGTGTGGAACTCTTTGCATTCAACAAGTCACTCTTCCAAGGAGGAACTACAGACTATTTCTATTAACAAAACAAGCATGAGTGAATCATTTCAGCTGTAAACATCAGACGACACTGAGCTTCAGTTTGAGCTCCAGCACTGAGACTGAATGAACACACACACACACACACACACACACACACACACACACACACACACACACACACACACACACACACACACACACACACACCAGTAATGAAAAACAGAGCAGCAGTGAGAGCAGGAATATATCTGATCACCAGCCGCCCGACACACACACAAACACACATACACACACACACACACACACACACACTCTAAAACACACTCTAAAACACACTTTAACACACACACTCTCTAAAACACACTCTAACACACACACACACACACACACACTCTAAAACACACTCACACACACACACACACACACTAACACGCACACACACACTAACACTCACACACACACTAACACGCACACTAACACACACAATCACACTCACACACACTCTAACACACACACACACACACACACACACACTCTAAAACACACTCACACACTAACACGCACACACACACAAACACACACACTCACACACACACTCACACACACACTAACACACACACAAACACTCACACACTAACACGCACACTAACACACACACTCACACTAACACACACACACACACACACACACACACACTCACACTCACACACACACACAACACATAGACACAAACAAATACACACACACACACAGATCGAAAACAGTGTGTACTAACAATAACATAGATATTAAAAAATAAATTCTCAGATGTGTCATGATGTTCTCTCAAACGATTCTGCACTGAAATCCATCTTTGGAATTCAGAAAGTTATTAAACAATTACGTTTATTGAACCAGCAGAAATCACGACATTACAGAACAGATGCGATGAGCTAAACTGGACAAACTAAACATGTTTCAGACACAAGACTAGAAATGAAAGGGAACATTACAGGACAGACATTACAGGTTTTTTCGATTGCTAAACGACAATGGGCACAACTGGAGTCACATGTGCAAAACGAATTTCGAATTACAGTATGTACTTTTAGTACTTTTTTTTCTCATTACTGTAATTCCGTAAATTACTACAGACTATTGAAGCAAACTGCTAATTTTCATCTACATTAAAGAATTGTTATGTTCTAAAAATTTAAATAAATCATGTGAAAGAATGTCACTCTTTTCTTTGAAGAAAATATTACTTTGTATGAAGTCACTGAAATTGTTCAAACTGTAAAGATGAAAAGTTAGTATTTTCTGTATTGGTGTTTGATGCTAGTGTTTTTACTCTCAGTGTGTTCTGAGTGACAGTGTGTGTTATCTCAGTGAGGGTTGTGCCAGTGTTTGGCTGCACTGAGCCTGTGTTGAGCCGTGTGTTAAGAGTTGTGTTGCTTGGAGTGAGTTTTGCAGGTGATGTGAACTGTTTAGCTCAGGTGACTGTTGGTAGTGCAGACTGTAGTTAGAGTTTTGCACATGTAGCTCCAGTTGTGCTCACTGTCGTTTAGCAATCGAAAAAAACTGTAATATTGCATTCAGTCATAAAGCAGGAAAACTGACGCATCACCAAACATTTCGGAACTGAATCGAAATCAAAACAAATCTTTAGATGCCTAAAGTTTTTCATCTATACTGTTCAGGTAGACTTTTTTTTTTTTTTTTTCAGTAAATACCCAGAACCCCTTGCGATGGCAGCACTGAGCAGATCCTCTTAAAGTCAATGTGGCAGATGTTTCTTAGTTATTAATAAACATATAAATAAATTTTCTGTCTTCATCACCTTCATCAGAATCAGATTAATGCTCAACCTTATGAATTGTGGAGACGCATCATCACGAATAACCTTCACTCATTAGCAATTTAAACAAGCTCTTGATATAATTATGACAGAATGATGCGTTCTGTAACGAGCAGGAGATGAAATGACTGATATTACAGTAATATGAGCTGAACGAGTCATTAAGACTCAACACTAGACCTGATGTGGACTGAATATTAAATATATATACTGTATAGTAGGCTGTCGCAATACAAAAATGCAACAATATATGAATAGTGTATAGTTCACCCAAAATATAAATTACTGTTTAAGTTTTCAGAGTTTTAGTGTCAGTACTACATTAAACTACTATATAATGTTGAATATAATGTATAATAATGCAATGGGGGAATATTAGTGTGTCCTGATAATGCCAGATGTCTGATGTTACCAGTAAAAAGTGGCTCACTTTATTTTAAATATATCTAGTCAGTGACAGAGTGCAAATATTCATCTAAAATAATTCAGTATTTTCATCTTCAGAATCATGAATATTGTTATTCTGGTGTCTCTATTGTCCTGTGCTTTGGGTTTCCAGCACAAGTCCAAGACTATTCATTTACACACACAATTTAACATCAAATGTAGCATTTTAATTAACAATAAAAAAATGTTTAACCTTTTATCATATGTTTTGGAGTATCGCAATAATATTGTATCGTAAGTTCAGTATCGTGATATGTATCGAATCGTGACATGAGAGTATCGTTACACCCCTACTATATGATGTGAATAGACTACAGACTGAGAAACCCCTGAACAAACGCTCTGGACAGTGACGAGTGTTTGAATACCTCTGAGTTTGAAGAGCTCCCCATTGGCTGAGCTGACGACGAACATGTGAGGCGCCTCGTCGCTCGTCGTCACGGAAGCACCAATCAGAGGCAGGGAACCACGGGGCTTCAGGCTCCGCCCCTGCTCGTGCACGAAATACTGCAGCTGACCCACATCAGGGTCCAACACGAAATACCTGCACACACACACATGAACACATCAGGACAATATAACTGGAAAACGACTTTTCCAAAACTTGGAAGTGAGTGTGGAGTCAATAGAGCTGGAATTAATTCTCTATTTCGGACCATCGGTCTGAAATAATATATGATTTACTTCGTGTGTGTGTGTGTGTGTGTGTGTGTGTGTGTGTGTGTGTGTGTGTGTGTGTGTGTGTGTGTGTGCACGTATATGTGTGCGTGAGTGTGTATGAGTGTGTGTGCATACATGTGTGTGTGTGTGTGTGTGTGTGTGTGTGTGTGTGTGTGTGTGTGTGTGTGTGTGTGTAAGTATGTGTGATTTTATTTATCAAAAACATAAGGAATTTGGACATAAAATACAGAACACTGAAATTTGTCGTGACATGCTGCATTTAATAATTAATAATTACTGCATAGTATTCCAATTAGTAGAAGCAGAAAAATTCAAATCAAAATGGCCAAAACTAGTTTTTCATCTATGAACATTCAGAAAAATCCAGCTAGCTCATGTGGTTTGGTGATGTGCAACATAATTTCATGAATAATAATAATAATAATAGTTATTATATACACTTTTTGACTTGAAGATTTGCATGTGACTGCTGAGCTCAGATGATTGACTGTCACTCAATCCCACAATCCCTCTGGCCAAACACCCAATAACCCAATCACTCAATCACCCAATAACCCAATCACACAATAACCCAATCACACAATATAACCCAATAACCCAATCACCCAATCACTCAATCACACAATAACCCAATCAACCAATATAACCCAATCACCCAATCACTCAATCACCCAATAACCCAATCACACATGAACCCAATCACACGCTCAGACAATTAGAGAGTAAATGAGACTGAAAGTCAGAGCCAGTGTTGCCAGATTGGGCGGGTTGTTGCCAGATTGGGCGGGTTGTTGCCAGATTGGGCGGGTTCCCGCCCAATTGGGCGGTTTTGAATTTGATTGTGCGGGTAAAAAAGGGTTTGGGCGGGTGGACAAAATTTGGGCTGGTTTGGGGTCAGTTCGGCGGTTTTCAAACATCTACATTTTAAAGTCTAATTGGTTAAAAAACTAAATTAAAGTGTGCATGTAATCCATAAAATCAGTCATCATGACATACACACGCCCATGCAGAGTCAGCTGGCGTAAGTGTTGACATCACCGACGAGCACGCACTTTTAGCCAATCAGCGATCCGCAGGCAGATGCGATTGAGCGCGATAAGTTGTAGCTGTATATTCAAGTGAACGCTAATGCCAAAGTGATATATAGCCTACTAAACAGTAAGTTGTATCTACACAGTAAAGAGTGAGATAGTGAGCAGCTCTAAAAACGAACACCTGGTGGGAGATATCGATGGTTAATATAACTCTGAGGAGAGCACAGTTGAATGACTTGAAATGAAATTAAATATGGGACGTGAAATATGTCCATGGCCATGTGCACACTAGCCTAACCTTACCAGACATCGGCAACTTTTACACCGTCCAGACTGCACAATACTCGACCCTGACAGCTGCTGAAAAAGGTTTGAATCAACGATGAATGAGTTTGACTGCTAAATTCTGCGTTATGTTCTGCAATGTGTACTTCCGAGGGTTAAAGTCATCGGTTCATTTCTTGATTGCCGTTTTGACAGTGTCCATCTGGACATAGTCATATTGGCTAATTCTCCTTAATTATTGCCCTGTTTTGATCTGTTTTCCTGGAATTTTTTATTTTATTTATTTTTTTATTTTATTTTATCATTGTTATTTTGTTTTAAGGATATACAAATTATGCTTATCAACCTTGAATGACAATGAAATTATATCATATTATTTTGGCAGTAAAATTTTGGGCGGTTTTTTCTTGTAGTGGGCGGGTTTTGGTGAGCTTTTGGGCTGGAAATCACCGTCCCAATCTGGCAACACTGGTCAGAGCTCAGCTCTCTGTGTGATTAAACTCAATGAACCTCACATGCACACACGCAATCCAGCAGAACCTGAAGAAGAGATCTCATTCACCAATTCACTTCTCATTTTGCATTAGCCATTTCTGCCAAGTGTTTTTCACCAGTTGAACAAAAACCATTAAAAAACATTGCTTATTATAAGTAAAGAACGAATGTAAAAATGATTGAACATCGGATATTAAATTAATTTAATAAATAATTATAAACCATATAAAAAAAATTAAAGTGCAATATTAGATTACAAAATGCATGCAAAATTAGCACAAATTTAAAGAAAGAAAGAAAGAAAGAAAGACCGTCTGCAGTGAGGATGTTGATGTGTGTTTTTGTCGTCTGTGTGTTTTTTCTTCTAAACCAGATCAATGACTCTCTGACCAGAGAAACAGCAGAACTGACCAGAAACAGGCTAACCACACACACAACCACACACACACACACACACACACACAACCACAAACACAACCACACACAGTCTTTGTTTTGCTTGTGACAGGCAAATTTTTTTCATAAAGGTCAATCATAAAGATTCAGAAATAATGATAAGAACAGGTAAACTGCACTTTGCCACATACACAATACATCACAGCTCATAAACACACATTAGCTGTATATCTAGTTCAGAAATACAGTCATTCTGTTCCAGATGTAGACGTTTCAAGATGATCTGTTAGTGGAAGCTGGTTTAAAATAAAGCCACACTTCCTTCTTTCAGCGCACAAACCCTTCAGTCCAGTGTCATCACGGAAGCAAAACTCTGTCCGTTTCCTCCAGAAGAAACAACACACCTGTCGACACACAAGAAATAACACAACAACACACCCGTCGATACACACCATGAGCTCGGAAGATCTGCTGCTCAACAAGCCACACGTTCACTGTGATTTACACTGGTTTTAATTGTTTAATTGCCAAATTAGAATCTCCATCAAGAACTAAATTACCCATAATCCTACACTCTAAATGAAGTCAGTCTCCCTACTTTCTGAAACTACAGAATATTTCGCAATAAACTTGTTTAAACACAAAACATTAAAAATGAAACCAATTGTTTCATTTTGTACCATTGTTTTTTATTAGATTATGTCATTTGAAATGCTTCCGGGATGAATAATTTTACTCATTAAACTCCATTTAAAGTTCGTAATGTGATTCACCTCAAAGCTGTTTGGTTTGATTCATGGTTAAATACTTTTTACAACACCATTTTACCATTTTTAAATTACATTTGTTCATGCAGTCGTACAGTCGACTTTTTAATAGTCTCATAAATGCAGATTTCCTTTGAGAAAAGGAGTTAGAGTTCATAATCTACATGATGAAATTAGAGAGAATATCGGATTCTGAGTCCATTCTTTTCATTTCTACAGACTCCAAACTCTTTTAAATGTGCTCCGACCTCAAATCAGAGCCTTTCAAGAGCATCAAATCATCTTCACAAAGACATAAACACAACCTTTGATTCCAGAACAGTCAGAGCGAGCTTCATTCATCATCCCAGCCTGTGCTTTATCCTAGCAGACTCACAGCACTGAAATCACTTCATATCTTATGGATGTTGTTCTGCAAGAGAGAAGGTCTCAAGTCTAGCATGACAACACATACCAGGTTTATGAATATGAACCGCAGACATGCGTCATTATTTATATATCCTTCATGGAACGTTTTTCCTGAAGCGTTTTAGTTGGATGTTCGTCTGACTTTTTTTTAATGTTACTACTTGTTTCAGGACATTCCGAGAACATTCAAAAGTAACATTCTTGAATGTGTGAAAAATGGAATGTTCTATTTAACGTTTGAAACCGTCACCCTGGAAACCAGGAGCGCGTTAGAAACCGCAGAGATGATGCCATCAGGAGGAGGTCAGAAGTCAGCTTCACCTTCTGACACACTGTATCACTGTGAAAGACTGAAGGACTCTGGAGTACTGTTGTATTATGTTATGACAATTATGATAATTGTTGGTAATGGGTTTTTTTTTTCCATTTCTTTTCTTCAAGCATTTAATAAAAACATAAAAATTTATTAAAAACACAGTGGGCCCTATCTTGCACCCAGCACAATTGACTTTGTACAGCGACGCATGTATAATTCCTATTTTGCACCCGACGCACAGCGGACTTTTCCCTCCACAGGCGCACGTCGGTAAATTAGGGAGTGAACTTGCGCTCCCGGGGGGCGGTTCAGGGAAAAGAGGAGGCGTGTTCCCGCGCAAACGTTCCCTGGTGCTATTTTGCAGTTTCAGAAAACAATTCCTCCACAGACCATGAAAAACCTGAGGCACGTTATTCAGATGCTATAAAAGGGAATGTGAGATGATGCTCTGATTGGTTTATTTCACGTTACGCCCAAACCACACCTATGAATAATGAAGCTACTTCAGACCAACCCATTTTAGATTTGCGAGACCCGCCCACAAAGTTACTTGCGTTTCGCGCTTGATACTTGCGTTTCAGATCGTTAAAATAGGGCCCGATGTATCACTGACTGACATCTATGACCTTCATCTCCAGCACTGGACCAGCAGTAGAGCAGCAGTGTTTCTGTGCACGTGTTGCAGATTTAACGAGATGGTCCTCACTGCAGAACATGAAATCCAGGGGGAGGAGTTGGATCCAGATCCAACTCCTCCCACCTTACATATACCTAAACCTACCCATCTCCACCCCCTGATCCCTAAACCCACCCCTAAACCTACCAATCTCCACCCCTTAGATGTGGATCCAACCCCGCCCCCTGGATCTTGGGGACTGCATTGAGGTGCTACTGGATTTAAC
>JAJAQA010000013.1:3747279-3767279 GCA_021464565.1 Rutilus rutilus
CATGGAACGTCTTTAACTTTAGCCTAACGTTCTGGCAAATGTTACATCAGTAACGTTAATAGAACGTTCGTACTTCGTTCATCTGGTCTTTAATAACGTTCTCATCGTTCAACATTGCCAATCTCAAACAATGGAACGTTACTTTTGAATTTTCTCTGAGCATTCTGAAACAACATTTAAAAAATGTTAGAAGAATATGCGCAACTTAAATGTTTCAGAAAAAACGTTCCATTGTTTGCAAAATATCACATGTTCCTTATGTTCCCTTAACGTTCTCATAATCAAGAAAAAACTTTTTTATAAAAAAAATAGTACAAAAATATTTGACATATTGACCATTCAGAGAACTTTCAGAAATAACGTTTTTATAACTTAATATGAATGTTTGTAAAATAACATATTTTTGTTAGCTGGATATGTTTGCTTTTTACTAAAGGTTTTTCATGCTTTTGACAATGTATGGCAAAAAACATATCCTTGTTGCAAGTGTATTTAATACTGTATATACACTCACCTAAAGGATTATTAGGAACACCTGTTCAATTTCTCATTAATGCAATTATCTAATCAGCCAATCACATGGCAGTTGCTTCAATGCATTTAGGGGTGTGGTCCTGGTCAAGACAATCTCCTGAACTCCAAACTGAATGTCAGAATGGGAAAGAAAGGTGATTTAAGCAATTTTGAGCGTGGCATGGTTGTTGGTGCCAGACGGGCCGGTCTGAGTATTTTACAATCTGCTCAGTTACTGGGATTTTCATGCACAACCATTTCTAGGGTTTACAAAGAATGGTGTGAAAAGGGAAAAACATCCAGTATGCGGCAGTCCTGTGGGCGAAAATGCCTTGTTGATGCTAGAGGTCAGAGGAGAATGGGCCGACTGATTCAAGCTGATAGAAGAGCAACTTTGACTGAAATAACCACTCGTTACAACCGAGGTATGCAGCAAAGCATTTGTGAAGCCACAACACGCACAACCTTGAGGCGGATGGGCTACAACAGCAGAAGACCCCACCGGGTACCACTCATCTCCACTACAAATAGGAAAAAGAGGCTACAATTTGCACGAGCTCACCAAAATTGGCCAGTTGAAGACTGGAAAAATGTTGCCTGGTCTGATGAGTCTCGATTTCTGTTGAGACATTCAGATGGTAGAGTCAGAATTTGGCGTAAACAGAATGAGAACATGGATCCATCATGCCTTGTTACCACTGTGCAGGCTGGTGGTGGTGGTGTAATGGTGTGGGGGATGTTTTCTTGGCACACTTTAGGCCCCTTAGTGCCAATTGGGCATGGTTTAAATGCCACGGCCTACCTGAGCATTGTTTCTGACCATGTCCATCCCTTTATGACCACCATGTACCCATCCTCTGATGGCTACTTCCAGCAGGATAGCCCGTTTAATTCTAAATTTACTTCTCTACTAAATACGGTTTGTTGAATATATTTAGTTGCATTTAGCATAGATTTTTTTGCCACTGCTGTCTAACCCCATCAGAACTATCCATTTAAGGTTTTGCTGTTGTTGCTGCTGCTATTTAAAGAACCATTCAAAACCGTTTGCCTTAATAGTGCAGTAAGTTTAAAGAAGATTCATCTCATCATAAAGGGTTCTTTAAGAGACTGTATCCTTCTATTGAACTAATGATATCATTAAAGAAGCTTTAATGAACCTTTGTTTTTTTTAGGTAGCCGTATTTTCCCAACTTTACCTTCCACGTTTGGAATAGCAGGCCTACTGTATTTCTTGTGAATAGCATGTGAAACAGTGTGCATGCAGCAGTGAGTGTTTCGAAAAGTGACTTCACTGCATGTTTCAGTTGGCGGCATAATGCGATCTACTAATAAATATCTGGCTATTTTGCATTTTGAATCCAATTTTCTGAAGAAGAAGAAAAATGCAACTGCAGCCAGTAGAACATGACTAAAGCATAATGGCTTCAAAAGGCCTGTTCACTCAGTAACAGCTTCACCTGACAGCGATACAGTATAAGAGCTGAAACAAGAAGCACTCCTCTCGCTCCATTAGTATGATAAAGAAACTAAAGCATCTTGAGTCACTAAATCACTGTGAGAAATGGAGCTACGATGGATCTGCGCTGCGTATTTACCAAAGCTCTCGCTTCAGGTTTCACTACAAGAGACCAGAGATGGAGTCCTTCTGCCAGCAGCACACGGCAAACACACTGCAGATCGATACGAGCAGAAAGAGTGTGTGTGTGTGACTGAAGTCAAGCTCAGGTCAACCGCATTACTGCAAAACAAGACAAAATAAACCCCAAATCACAATATGGATCAGTGAGATTATCACATAAATCAATGCTCTGCGTGTTTCAGAGCGAAGCGCTGTGTTCATTTACACGCGAGCAGCGCAGGATCAGGGGTCGGATGTAGAAACATTGATTTTCCACGCATTTATAAAAAGAAATAACTAGGAATAAAAATGTGTGCACCATACAGACACTCTAGACCACAAGCACACACACTTTTAGGATGAAATCTATGGAAAATTTTACACACGAGGCTCCAGTTGAGTAGAGTAACACTTTAAAATAAGGTTCATTAGTTAACATAAGCAATACATTTGTTACTGTATTTGTTAATCTTTGTTAAAGATAGTTAATAAAAATACAGCTGTTCATGTTAGTTCACAGTGCATTAACTAATAGTAAAAGTATTAGTAAATGTTGAAATTAACATTAACAAAGATTAATAAATGCTGTATAAGTGCAGTTCATTATTAGTTCATGCTTAACTAATGTTAACTAATGAACCGTATTGTAAAGTTTTACAGAATAAGTTTGTACTTGCTAAATTACTTATAGTCAGTAGAATAGCATGAAAATAAAGTGCCGAGTCTCATCCTGCATGTGTAGAACATTATGAGCTGTGATTTCCAGCATCAGTGCATGAGTGTGTGTGAAGGAGATGTTGTGTAACTGTGTGTCGCTGTTTCTCTCTTCTACTGTAGCTGTGCTTTATGTGTTCAGGACAAAGAGCTCATTCACCATGATCCGCTCAGGAACTGGACATCAGGGGATCTCTCACGGTGTCCTGATGTTTTTCTGGTCATAATGTGCAGATCACTTCACTAACACACCGTCAAACATCCATTCTTCATTACACTTTAAACACAGTTAGAGGTGCTTGATAAGCTCTGAATGTCACTTTTACTAGTGCTCATAAAAATATTAAGGCCTAAATTTAAGATTTATATGAATTGCATATAAAATTCCCATCTATTATATTATATGGATTAGACAGTTTTACATAAACCAAGCAATAAGCTTAATGTGATGTATATTTGTCAGTGATACGTAACTAAATAAAAACAAATAAAAAAATCATGATTCAAAATCATTATAAATCTGTTAATTGTGAAAACAATTGATTATTCATTTAAAAAATATAAACATGGTTAAAATATGGCTAGTTAACTTGTGGAAAAAGCTATATTAAATATATTAAATCAATAAGTTAAATCAAAACACATCGCATTTACTGATAATAAATATATAACCCTGGTTATTGTGTATTTAAAGCATTCAGGTTATTATAATATTACTCAAATCTGAGCGGTTTCATAGTTTCCAGGGAAACTAAAACTTCGACACCTGCTATAGTATGAGGAACTGAAACTACAGTTTTATTCTTCATCACAAGATGAGTATAGAATTTTGTTAGTTTTCATAATTAGCATAATGCAAACGCACTTAAGGGTTATAAAGATCTCAGGTGTTTAAAGTTGAGCATGATCTCTGATCTCTGATTCCTTCATCAGATCAGATTCTGTTCAGTGTTCTCAATGATCATGAGTGTTGTTTGTGAGATGTTGTAGTGATGTTTTGGCATGTGTCTGCTGATCGTTCTCTCGCTCTGCCGTCTGAAGCAGCACACACACACACACACACACACACACACACACACACAGGCCTGTGATGAGGCTATATTTGGGACTCTCGGTGAAAGACATTCCAGCTGAGAAGGTCCCGTCACATTAGGAGCCTGTCGTCCAACAGGAGAACAGAGAGAGTCACAGTGAATCCTCTATCTATCTATCTATCTATCTATCTATCTATCTATCTATCTATCTATCTATCTATCTATCTATCTATCTATCTATCTATCTATCTATCTATCTATCTATCGTTCTGTCTATCTATCTATCTATCTATCTATCTATCTATCTATCTATCTATCTATCTATCTATCTATCTATCTATCTATCTATCTATCTATCTATCGTTCTGTCTATCTATCTATCTATCTATCTATCTATCTATCTATCTATCTATCTATCGTTCTGTCTATCTATCTATCTATCTATCTATCGTTCTGTCTATCTATCTATCTATCTATCTATCTATCTATCTATCTATCTATCTATCTATCTATCTATCTATCTATCTATCTATCTGTCTATCTATCTATCTGTCTATCTATCTGTCTGTCTATCTATCTATCTATCTATCTGTCTATCTGTCTGTCTATCTATCTATCTATCTGTCTATCTGTCTATCTGTCTGTCTATCTGTCTGCTAATTAACTCCTCGTGTTCTTCTCACTATCCGGAAGGAAAACGCTCACTCATTAAAAGGCCAGTTGTCCCGCTGGTCCGGCAGAGAGCTTGACCTCTGATGGCCTTTAATCGCTTCTGTCTGCAGGTCATGGAAGATCTCCGCAGAAACACGAGTGTGTGAAGTTCCTCAGGCGTTCGTTCTGTCCTCTCATGACATTCATTGTTCAGAGTGTGATTGTGCTACTGAGAGAAGACGAGCGTTAGACTGATCTCTGCAGCTTATGACCTCAGGCAGCTTGAATCTCTCAGTTTGCTTGATCTCTTTTAGTTGTGTTAGTAACATATACGATATATTTTATTTGTAGTGTGTGTTAAAGGAGTTTTGCAGATCAATCTTATGACTCACTCTTTTTATTTGCGAGTTGTTTTTCTGAACCGAGACTATCAGATCCCAGAACTCCCTCATAAACATTGCAGGGGAAGATGAAGTGAAGGGAAAAGAGGAATCAGAAGCTGTGCACTTCCTAGAGCGTCCTCTACTGGCCTCACAGCTGCATTACACCACTAATGTACATCCCACAATAACAGAGGGTAAAAAAAAAAAAAAAAAACAGCCACAAAAAATGCCACTTCAGTCAAATTTTGCCTGTATCTTTACCCATTATTAGACATGATACTCCCTTGAAAATAAACTTCAGCACAACAACCATATTAAAAATGTACTTCACAATAGATCATGCTTTACAGTGAAGTCTGTTAGAGCTACATACAGTATGGTAATATATATGTTTAACAAAACACATCACTCACATGTTGAGTAACAAACACAGTCGCTTTTACAACATTACAAATCCGTCGCTTCTCATTATCTCTGAAGGTCTGATGTTGATTCTTGTTTTATTACGAGCTCTGACTCGTTCTCTTTTCTCCAGCAGACTCTCCTCTGTTTGGCGTTTTTTTGGCCTTAGTTTCATGATTTTATTTGCCATAACTCAAATTCTACATCATTGTGAAGAGTTATCTCATGTGTTTTGTGTTGCCTGCTGACGTCAGAGATGCTGAACTCTGAATATATCAGCAAAATCCAAATATCCCTGCTTTTTATTTTTTAATGAAAACTATCACAAAACCATTTTGGTTAATTGAAATAAAGCTGAATTAGAATAAGATATAAACATTAGATGAATTTAAATAAAAATTAGAAATGTTGCCATGGCAACTAACTGGATAAAATAAGTTTAAGTGCATAGAAATCTATATAAGTATTTGATTTGATTTTATAGTATATATATACTCAAATAACACTTCCATCAGGGAGTAAAAACAGCACAACTTTAGATTGGAATCTGATCACCATCTCTCATTAAAGTGCGAGATCTTCAGAGAAAGAGCTGATCTGAGAGCAGTCTGAGTGTCTCTCTCTGATAAGGTCATGATTCTGGTTTCTGTCCGAGGATCGTCTCATTATCATTCACTGCTTTCACAGAAACACTGGACTTCACTGGAACATCTTTCAACCGTTCATTTTAAGAATGTATTCATTTATTTAAATAAAGAAGTCTCTTCTGCTCACCAAAGCTGCATTTATTTAATCAGAAATACAGTAAAAACAGTGAAATATTATTAGAATGTAAAAGAGCTGTTTTCAATGTAAATATGTATTAAAGTGTATTTTATTCCTGTGAAAAAGCTGAATTTTCAGCATCATTACTCCAGTCTTCAGTGTCACATGATCCTTCAGAAATCTTTCTGATATGATGATTTGATGATCAAGAAACATTTAATGTTATTATTAATGTTGAAAACAGCTGTGCTGCTTCATTATGACAAGCCATTTGGGCTTTTTTCATATATATCTGTGCCATTCAAATTCAATTGTTGATATCAAGGACTGATTTCTTACTTGTTGAAATTCCAATTTCACTTATCAGAAATACAATAGTAAAAATCATAATTTTTGATATCAATAATTACTTTGTTACTATAGTAAAATATAAATCCCTGATATCAAAAATTCAATTGTTACTAGTTGAAATGTTAATTCTTGATATTAGTAAATGTATAGGCTATTTCAACATGTTACATTTGTTATTTCTGATATCTGAAAATGCATATCTGATATCATTAGCCTAAGAGAGTAATTTCAGATCTAAAATGGTTTTCTTACTAACAACCACATTCATGATATCAGTGCATTATTGAGATCAAAAATTATGATTTTTACTATTAAGAATTGTATTTCTGATAAGTGAAATTTCAACTAGTAAGAAATCAGTTCTTGATATCAACAACTGAATTTGAATGGCAGCCTATGGTGACATTTAACCAGTGAAAATACAATTGCAGATATAGTTTAGATGCACTTGTATGATGGATAGATGCACTGATGGATAGATTCACTTTTATGATGAATGGATGCACTTTTATCATGGATAGATGCACTTTTATGATGGATACATGCACTTTTATGATGGATAGATGCACTGATGGATAGATTCACTTTTATGATGAATGGATGCACTTTTATCATGGATAGATGCACTTTTATGATGGATATATGCACTTTTATGATGGATAGATGCACTGATGGATAGATTCACTTTTATGATGAATGGATGCACTTTTATCATGGATAGATGCACTTTTATGATGGATAGATGCACTTTTATGATGGACAGATGCACTTTTATGATGGATAGATGCACTTTTATGATGGATAGATGCACTTTTATGATGGACAGATGCGCTATTATCATGGATAGATGCACTTTTATGATGGATAGATGCACTTTTATGATGGATAGATGCACTGATGGATAGATGCACTGATGGATAGATTCACTTTTATGATGGATGGATGCACTTTTATCATGGATAGATGCACTTATATGATGGATAGATGCACTTTTATGATGGATGGATGCACTTTTATCATGGATAGATGCACTTTTATGATGGATAGATGCACTTTTATGATGGATAGATGCACTTTTATGATGGATGGATGCACTTTTATCATGGATAGATTCACTTTTATGATGGATAGATGCACTTTTATGATGGATAGATGCACTGATGGATAGATCCACTTTTATGATGGATAGATGCACTGATGGATAGATCCACTTTTATGATGGATAGATGCACTGATGGATAGATGCACTTTTATGATGGATAGATGCACTGAAGGATAGATGCACTTTTATCATGGATAGATTCACTGATGGATAGATGCACTTTTATGATGATAGATGCACTGATGGATAGATGCACTTTTATGATGATAGATGCACTGATGGATAGATTCACTTTTATGATGGATAGATGCACTTTTATGATGATAGATGCACTGATGGATAGATTCACTTTTATGATGGATAGATGCACTGATGGACAGATGCACTTTTATGATGATAGATGCACTTTTATCATGGATAGATGCACTTTTATGATGGATAGATGCACTTTTATGATGGATAGATGCACTGATGGATAGATTCACTTTTATGATGGATAGATGCACTTTTATGATGGATAGATGCACTGATGGATAGATTCACTTTTATGATGGATAGATGTACTTTTATCATGGATAGATGCACTTTTATGATGATAGATGCACTTTTATGGACTTCAAAACAGAAACATCCATTCACTGCCATTATAAAGCTTGGAAGAGCCAGGACATTTTTTAATATAACTCAGGGTGAGTAAATCATGGGCTAATTTTCCTTTATGGGTGAACTATCCCTTTAACTAAAACGCAGCATGGACTCCAGTTCCCAGAATGCACCTGCTCTCCGTGATGCTGACGCTTGAGTGTTTTCGCAGTGCTGGAGAATGATGTGTGATGGGTCTGCTGCTGAAGTCATGTTTCCCGGTGTCCTGTACGCGTTGCTCGCGGGGTTTCTCGGCGCCGTCGCGTCCTCGTCCGCCAAACTGTCTCTCGGAACCGACTATCTGAAGGGTGTGTGTGAGACGGGCCTGCGGACCTGGGGCGAGCAGAGGAAATTCACGCAGCACAACGACACGAGCGCGTGCGACTGGGTGAGTGTGTGTGTGTGTGTGTGTGTGTGTGTGTGAGTGAGTGAGTGAGTCAATGCTGGAAAACACAGCAAACACCCGCACTGTCTCATCATCACGCTTCACACACTGCGCAGTTAATGCATGCATCATGATGATGATGATGATGATGCTGTTACGTGACAGACATGCATGACCTTCAGCTCCGCGCGCGCGCGCACGTGCCATCGCTCTTCCTGATGCATTAGTGAATCCCATTAGACATTTATGGCTGCTGAATATTGCAGTGTGTAACAAGTGTTTTCCACTTCCCCGTGACAGCTGCACATTCCTCTCAGGCTGCTGTGTGGAGGTCTGCTGTTCACCTGTAATGCTGTGATGTGGACCTTCCTGGCCAAAGCCCTGAGGAGCTCGTGCTCGTCGGCGCGCACCACTGTGACCACCACCGCCTCCAACTTCATCTCTTCTGTGAGCAAACTCCTTCTCAGAGGGAGGGATGCATTCATGTTTGACATTGCATATGAAATTTCCATGCATTCGGATTAGAATTCACAAAAGTTTGACTTTTGCATATTTGTCAGTCATACATAAATTTCACAGGTACTTTTTTTAACAGAGTAAATGTAATTATTTTCAGAATAAACAGATTTATGCTGATTCTAAGCCAAATTAGAATGTGGTTACTTAAACTTAATTTAGGTACGAGCCTATATATATACACACACACGTTTACACACTTTTATGTTAGATGTGATTAATCGATTTAACAGCAGTTTGTTTAATGTTAAAACTGTTGCATCCGAATGGATGAAAATTTTATATGCAGTTTAAATACATAAGTCTTAAATTTACACTCTAGATATGCCCAGCTTAATCATAATTATAAAATCAAATATTAATAACAAATTAAAATGAAATAATTCCTCAGCTTGCAAAACGCTCCAGTATGTCACCACGTGTAATATATGTGTAAAAATCATCATCCAGTCATCATGAATGACATGAAAAATCATAGAACGGTCATTATTTATAGATCAGCATGATTGCAAAAAACATTAGTGTTTTAAATTACAAATTGTGGTAAAGAGTTAGTTTGGATTTGGGTTGCAAATGAATGTGCAAAAAATAAATAAAAAAAATGGACATGAAATATTGATTTGATAAAAAAAAATGTTTTTATTAAATATAAATTTAAATCATAATAAAAATGATAAAATACAGTAGTCAACATTTGAAGTTGATCAAAACCTTTTCATCTAAGTTATACATGAATTTTGAACAATACCCGTATAACTTTTTTGATCCACTTCAAATGTTGAAAATATTGTAAATCTAAAATAATAGTCCATTGTAGCATATAAAAGAATAGCCTAATATGAATTAGTCTATTATTGTTATTAATGTGATGGATGTCTCAGTGCGTGTGTGCTGATGTGCGTCTCCTCGACAGGCGTTTCTGGGGCAGCTGATATTCGGGGAGACCCACGTGGCTCTGTGGTGGACGGGCATCTCTCTGACTCTGTCTGGTCTTCTGGTGCTTCATCACACATCGCCCAACCTCACGCAGTCCCACGCCAGCAAGAGAGACTGACCCGCTGACCACGGTCTGACCGATGACAGCTTCATCATCATCATCATCACTCACTATGGGTCCAAATGCTCGAAGACGCACAAACACGCGTATTTTCTTTTGCTTCACGGCACCAGAGCTGCTCGACATATATCTCTCACGTGGAAGATCTACTGTCATGCCAAAGATCTGTTTAAATATTTAAAACATTTATTTATATGCATTATTATTTAGTATTAAAAATCCATAGGAAAGTATTAAAAACAACCTATATCACTTTTAATGTGATAATGATGAATCTCAGGCGTCTAACATGTCTGGATCATATTTCACCTCAATATCAAGAGAAAAAGAGAATACATGTTTTGAATAAACAAGATGGAGGCTGATTTTAGGACCATAAAATAATAGCTAAAAAAACTCACTGTAGATGCAGATGAGCAATTTCATTTTTGAGTGAAATATTTATGGTAACACTTTACAATAAGCTCCCATTTGACAACATAATGCGTTAACTAACATGAAGATGCCAGTTGATTTGACATTTAATTTAATATTTTTCTCAGTTTCAAATTCCAGTTGCTGCTTCAGGTCATGCCCTCAGTGACATCACTTCCTTCGGTTTTGCAGATTCGCAGTCATTCCCTCCATCATCCTCCAGCACTGTGAGCGCCGCGCGTGGCAATAATAACTGCGAACCTCGGCATTGTGCATCCTTCACCGGAAGATGCTTTTCCGAAATATATGCCACATATCTTATGCATGCAAACATCCAGTGATGTGAGAGCAAAGACACTTCCTGTAGCTGTGTGAACAAACACCAACCAAAACCTGTTCTTCAGCCCCTTCTTCAAACACACCGAGACTTAGCAGGAGGATGCAATCATGCTTGTTGTTCGACCTGTTTAATCACATATATTTCCTCATTTTTTTAAATTGAGTGTTCATCAGAGGGGTCCAAGACCCTAGGACTTTTGTCGCACTTGGATTCGAGGAATTTTGTGGTTGAAATTGAAAAAAGTAACAAATCCTTCCCTCACGGCTCAATTTGACCCCCTTAGGAATTAATGGAATGTGAGGAATGCTTCATTACACATAGAAAAAAACTAAAAATTCTCAAAATTCTAACTAAAGATGGTTAAACTTTACCAAAAAATTATTTTATAATGTCTACATGTGTATCTGAATGCATACTGAAGAAAAACTGACTTTAGGACCCAGCGGAACAGCTCATTTGCTCCATAGAGCTATAACGGCATCTAGTGGCAAGAGTCATGAAATATCATGATATATTATTGTTTTTCCACAAGAGGTCGGCAGAGACACCCAATGTAAGAGATTTTGAGCTGAATTAAAGGAACACGCCGACTTTTTGGGACTTTCACGTATCCCCCAGAGTTAGATAAGTCCATACACACCCTTCTCATCTCCGTGCGTGCCTAACTCTGTCTGACGCACCCACCGCTAGCCTAGCTTAGCACAAAGACTGGAGGTAAACGGCTCCAGCTAGCATACTGCTCCCAATAAGTGACAAAATAACGCCAACATTTTCCTATTTACATGTTGTGATTTGTATAGTCAAAGCGTGTACAAATAACAAGGTCACATGAGACACAGCCATCTTCTAACCGTAAACATACTGGGAACTATATTCTCAGAAGGCGAAGCACTGCTACTTCTGCGGAGTGATTTACTCCAACTCTGAGCGAACTCTCTGCTCCTCACCACGGGGCTTCTCAGGCGCTGCGAGCAAATCACTCCGCGCAAGTCGCAGTTAAAAAAATAGAAAAAATATTATCAAAATGAAATAAAATAAGCTTTATGGACAAAATACAACAACAAATTAAGTATAATTTTAGGGCTTTGGGTCGTCTTGACCCGCGAGGGAAAGATGTGTTACAAAGTGCGAGGGAAGGATGAAGGTTAAGTACTTTTTTTTTTCCCTTTTCCAAACCACAAATCAGCTAGAAACCGCCTTAAGTTGGTTTGCGGGTCTTCCAGCGGGTGTGTCATCATCATTAGGGGACTGAAGGACCAGGTCTGGCACTTCCTGTGAATTACTCTAGTTCTTCCTGTGGTCTCGGTCGGCCGCATGAACCCGGACACTCGTAGAGCAGCTAAACATAGATATTAATCAAATAAACATGGACCGAATGCGTTACACGCGTCCATTCGTTGCGCAAAAACACCATATAATGTGACGTTATAAAGTCCCTGGCAATGTGATGTTTTTAACGTGTTTAATGTCGAGAACATTCGTCCTGCTGTGTGTAATCATAACTTCCACATTACACGCAAATAATGTTTCATATGGTTATTATAATTAGGGGTGTTTCTGATGATGAACATTCAATGCATCCACTGCAGAATGTAATAATCAGCTGAAAAGAGTAGAGCACAAACACACTGAAATTGTTTCACTTCATTTAGTAGCCTAAATCAAAATTAGAATTGAATTGTTAGAGCAAATAATTGACACCCCTAGTTATAATGATGCAAACGGACTAATAATTGTTAATGTGTTAATGCTGAATCAAGGCCAAAGTGACACTTGTTTCTATATAGCACGTAGTATTTGAGATGCGAAATATAGATTATTAAAATATGAATAAGTTGCCTTATATGCGGGCATTCCTTCTGTGTCATGATCATATATTGTCATATTTGGCATTAGATACTGTATCACTGGGGACCAAACGTGTGCAAATCTTTGACTTTGATTTCAAATGAATGGATGAATGAAATGAACTCAACCATCTTGTAGCATTTGTGTCCGTTTGCCTTAGTCACTGTATAACAATAAGGCCACATTTATAAATGTGTAAATAGTTTTATTATTTAATGGACAAACTAGAGGTCTGTAAACTCATCACTACAACATTGAATCATTAAACCGCTATAAAGTGTGTTGTGCGATTGTTTCTTTGTCAACAGCATGTGTGTGTGGACAGAAAACACTGAGATGAACTGATTTTGCACCAGTTTCAGGATCATTTTACAAGTTTGAATCTGCAGATTTGATTCCTCATAGACAGTGTTGAGGAAAGTTGCTTTTAATGCGTTACAGTAATACTCAGTAATGGTGTCGACTTATGAATTTACACATGGTTTGTCTTAAAGCATATTAAAAACATCACATAGACACATAAACAACATTAAAAGCTGGATTTTCACCACAGGGGGACTTTAACATGACAGGTTATAGTACTAACTGTAAAACTCTTTTCATTGAAAGCTGGAAGTAACATGTTTTGTTATGTTTGTAAATTTGATCTGTTCCCATGCACGCATAAGTGCACAATTTTAATTATTTAACAAAAAAAAAAGCAAAATAATGAAGTAAAAAAGTTTTC
Organism: Rutilus rutilus; assembly: GCA_021464565.1. NCBI lineage: Eukaryota > Metazoa > Chordata > Actinopteri > Cypriniformes > Leuciscidae > Rutilus > Rutilus rutilus. The sequence continues at coordinate 3,760,745 of JAJAQA010000013.1, forward strand.
TCAGTGCACAAATATTGTGAAAAATGAATAAATTAATGCACTACTTCACTTATTACATCCAAAAAGTAATCTGATTACTTAATGCACATTACTTGTAATGCATTACCCGCTCGGAAATCATCAAATTACGACAGAGGAAAAACACAGCAATGAAAAACAACAGAAAGAGAAATTTATTGAACTGACTTTCAAAGTGAAAGCAAACGGAAACACCCAAAACTGCATTAAGATATTGATATACATTTAAAATACATGCACAACATAAAGCACAGAAAAAAAAAAAAAAAAAAAAAAACAGGCAAAAGATTGTGCAAAGAAAATAAAAAATAGAAATGTCAATCATTGAACAGCAGTGATTATGAAGACTGAACGTTAATGAAGACCCGTAGGAAGCGTTAAACACTGATCCACCAGCACAGACACTGAACACCTCAGCGCATTGAAATCCAATGAACTTTCAGTCGAAAACCTAACGTAAACATAACTGTGCTCAAGACAGGACGTCTACATCTGTCGGTCGCTAGTTTAACAGCGTTCGAGGCTGCAGAGGATGAAGGCGAGATGAATATCTGATGGTCTGAGCTGGATTTGGAAGAGAAACAGGATTGATTTCATCATGTGAACCTGAGGGACAAAGACAGCAGCCATCTGGATTCAGGAAGATCAAGCTCACGCTCAAACACTGTAGTGACGCCGTAATGTAGGAATCCATGAGCACCACCGCCTGAACAGGACAGTGAAGTATTGCTAACAGTGTATTACAGTCGCACGGCTATTTCTACGTCTGCGTTCATAAGGGAAATACATTAACCCCATGAATCAGTCAAAAAACCTTCATATTTCACCCCAAAAATCAACCGAAAAAATGCTTAGCATCAAGAATCAGGCAAGATGAATTGACATCATTCTCTAGATTAATAAACAATGTAAATGCAAAAAAAAAATTTTTTTTTATAAATGTATATATATATATTGTATATATAATTTTAGCATTTATTGCATGTATGTTTTTTTTATGTAATTCAGTAAAAATGACTATTACAGTGAGGAGAATCACCAGTGAGAATGAGAAGAAAAAAATGTAAATCTAAGGGTTAAATGCATTTAATTATCATGAAAATAGACACAATGCAAAAGAAAAAGAAAAGAAAAAAGAGGATTTTGCTGTGGAATACGAGCCGGACGTGCTTTCATTAGTGTTATGCAAATGATGAATGCGTATTAATCAAGAAAGGGAAAAAAAACTTCAGGAGATTCTTAGTTTTTTCATTATGAAATCAGATTTGGCAACAAAAGAAAAGGCATTTCTCAACAAACCAGCGAATGTAAAGGCATCTGTCAATCAAACAAATCAAATCAGGAGATCAACGAGAAATACGTTTGCCACGGCTGGTGATGGTCAGTAAGTGTCATGGTCAAGGCCTCTAAAATCTCATCAGCTTTAATGTTTCAACCGGCTGCAGAATCTCATGACGTCGATCACAGTGTGGGACCGGTTACAGCCGAGCGTCTCGATGAGCATGAAGAAGCCACTAGAACAGTGAGATCTTTCAGGACAGACAGAGTTAAAAAGCAAAGAGATGTTTGTGTGCAGAGAGGATGTTTCGGCGTCTCAGACCACGTACTGGTAGAGATTGGCCTTGCCGTGATCCGGCCTGGCGAACGGACTGAGCCAGGAGAGAGAGAACGGGTGACCGAACACCACCTTCATGTTCATCCACTTGGACCTTTTGGCCCACCTTCGCTCTTCTTTCTTCAGCTGCTCGATTCCCTGCGAACGAGAGTTTACATTATGTCAACGTTCAGGTTCAGTCTACTCCATCCAAACCAGGGGTGGGGAACATTGATCCTGGAGGGCCATTGTCCTGCAGAGTTTAGCTCCAACCCTGAAAAAAACATTCAGCTGCCTGCAACTTCAGTAATCCTGAAGACATTGATTAGCTTCAGGTGTGTTTGATTAGGGTTGGAGCTAAACTCTGCAGGACAATGGCCCTCCAGGATCAACGTTCCCCACCCCTGATCTAAACGCTTTCTACGGCTGATCAGGGGAACAAAGAAGACCACCAACCCTTCTTCTCATCTCATGGGCTGATATCTGTGCCATATTCACAAATTAATACAATGAGATTCGTGGATCTCGAAAAGTGGAAGATGGAAAAAGCAAGAGATGTTTATTCAACGTCACATCATAAATGAGTAAAAAAAAAAAAAAAAAAGAATTTTTTTTCTTTCTTTAAATAAAATAAAACCTAAACAAACATTTCTCATTTTCATTTAGTTTAACTTGATGTACTTAAGTAAGAAAAAAAACATAAAAAAACCACAAAAAATTACAAAAACACAACAAAATGACAAAAATTTTATTAAAATGAAACCAGAAACATAAAAATAAAAACATTAAAATAATATAATAGTATGTCACTGATACTAAAATTATTATTACAATTTCACAAAATTAGATTCATGAGACTCTTTATTTTAGTATCATTGATATACTATTATAGTTTTATTTTATTAATACTTTTAATTATATTTTATTTTTTCCATTTTAATTTGAATGTCTTGGTCATGTTTACATGCATCCAAGGTCAAAAACAATTACATTTTCTCATATTATTCACTTTCGGCTCTTTTCTCAGTGTCTGACACGCTTCGAACGAGGATTCAGTCTCTCTAAGCCCCGCCTCTCTGAGAGCTGCTCTGCTCTGATTGGACAGAAACCAAATGCTCATTATCATATCTGAATCTCAGCTCTTGATCACAGTGATACGAACAGTAAGGATGGCGTGGGTTTTACCGTATCAATCTGATCAAAGTGGATTTGCTTTGTCAGCAGAAAACATCGTCTTCTCCACATGAACAACACGAACCAAACTCTTCCAGTCTCAGATACACTAGTGTTTGAGGGCGGGGCTAAGAGACGCTGTTCAGCAAATCAAGACCATTATGCAAATGAGTTACAAACCGACACAGGTTCAGCTACAACTACAGTTTTTGAGGGTGGAGCAAAGCAGACGCTTTTCAGCCAATCAAGACCATTATGCAAATGAGTTACAAACCTACACAGGTTCAGCTACAACTACTGTGTTTGGGGGAGGGGCAAAGAGATGCTGCTCAGCCAATCAAGACCATTATGCAAATTAGTTACAAACCTACACAGGTTCAGCTACAACTACAGTTTTTGAGGGCGGAGCAAAGAGACGCTGTTCAGCCAATCAAGACCATTATGCAAATTAGTTACAAACCTACACAGGTTCAGCTACAACTACAGTGTTTGAGGGCGGAGCAAAGCAGACGCTTTTCAGCCAATCAAGACCATTATGCAAATTAGTTACAAACCTACACAGGTTCAGCTACAACTACAGTGTTTGAGGGCGGAGCTAAGAGACGCTATTCAGCCAATCAAGACCATTATGCAAATTAGTTACAAACCTACACAGGTTCAGCTACAACTACAGTTTTGTGAAGGCGGAGCAAAGCAGACGCTGTTCGCTGGTAGCCAATGAAAACCATAGGCGGGCATTATGCAAATTTGTTACATAGGTATCCAACAGGAAGTGAGACTGGAATTACTGACGACTCGTTTCAAGCTGTTCAGAATCGATTCTTTCTTTTAAGAGACAATATTGTGAACTTTGATTTGATCTTTAAAACTTTGCAGAGCTTTTACATTCACAGACAGCTTTATTACACACTACATGAAAGGGAATAACTGAAAAAGCTAAATAGGGGCACTTTAAGTTTCAGTTAAGGATAATAACCATAAGTGTCACTTACGGTCTCGTCGTTGCAGATGGAGTGCACCTGCGTCCCGAACATCACTGAGGTGAAAATGAGGAAGAGCAGACCCTCAAAGCACAGGAGGATGAGGAGGATGACGGTCGCCGGAGGAGAGAAGGAACTGCACTCTGAGGACGGGAAACAGGAACGATCAATACAGGAAGCTCTAAACTCATGGACGAATCAGAGCGCTCCGTTACAACACAAACAGCCAATCATTGAGCAGCACTCTGAGGGAAAATATAAACCCAGGCCATGATGCAGAAACAAACACTTACTTGCCCAGTCTTCTTCAAAACAGAAGACAAAATGTAAAGCCACCATCATGAGAGCATGAAGGGAAATCAAAGCAATGTACATCTGGAGACGAGAGAGGAAACAGTACAGATTATTTATATCCTATTACAGTTTTTATTAATATTTTGATTTTATTTTTATACGTTCAGTTTTCAGACTTCTGATATTTTGGTGACCGTGACAACCATGGCACAAAACCAAGCAAAACTCATAAGGATTTAAATCTGTGTGTTTTGTGAGTAGTTGTGATGAAACTCACAGTGAAAAGCACAAAGTATTTTTGGTTGTTCTCTCCCACACAGTTGTTGACCCAGGGGCAGTGATGGTCCATCTTCTTGATGCAGCGTTTACACACACTAGACGGAGCAAACACACACACTTTCAGGAAACTCTCTCTGAATCTAAGGTCACAGTCGTGGTTTCTTGCACCAGCAGTGACCATTTAGTTATTGATGCTGTGTGTGAGTGCGTGTGTGTGTGAGAGTGTGTGTGAGTGCGTGTGTGAGTGCGTGTGTGAGTGAGTGAGTGCGTGAATGTGTTTGTGAATGTATGTGAGTGTGTGTGTGTGAGAGAGAGTGTGTGTGAGAGTGTGTGTGAGTGCGTGTGTGTGCTTGCGAGTGTGCTTATGAGTGTGTGTGAGAGAGTGTGTGTGTGTGTGTGTGTTGTTACCTGCAGTGATGTGCTCTATCAGGTTTGATGCTGCAGCACTTGGGACACTTATACACCACCTGTCCCGGCTTGAGCTGCAGACTCTCGATGAACTCTTTAGTGGCGTTTCCCTTTGGAACGGCTCCCTAAAACCAGAGAAGGAACGAGTCAAAACCATTTCTCATCAACCAATTATAAACATTAGTATTGTGATTTTACAGTTGTATTGTAAAATAAAAACATTTGTATTATTATACTATTTTACTTAAATACTTTTTTATTTTACAATAAAATTAAACATTTACTAATGCAATTTTTTTTTTAATGATTATTATTACTACTATTATTATTATTTAAATGTCATATTTTGTGCCAAATTGTGCAGCCCTACAATCAAGCACAGCAAACCTGGATCTTATTAAATAATTAATTATATTAATTATTTATTTTTTTCTCTCAATTGCAGTTCCTGGCGTCAGTTTCATGTTCAGAGACACTATAAGTCAGTCATTGCTAGTTTGACACTTTCAGGACATTGATCTGTTTGTCTGAGTCACACAACACGACTCAACATGAGTTCACATGAGTTTAGGGCGGGTTTATCTGTGTGTGTGTGTGTGTGTGTGTGTGTGTGTGTGTGTGTGTGTGTATGTATGTATGTATGTATATGTATATATATATATATATATATAAAACCTGCAATTCATCGACTGGCCACTAGAGACAGACGCCAAAAGAGAGTCAATCCCATAGACCCCCATGTTAAAATGCCCAACTTTACAGCAGAATAAAATATGTTTATAGCCTGGTGCAAAAAGTGGTTTTGGTCTCTATAGCTGTTTTAGCCCTTCATGACGACTGTGAGGGGGGTGAATTTTTTTATAACTCATCCGTTTAAATTATATTAAGCCTTAAAGTTCTGCATAATTAAGGGCGTGGCCACTTGAGTGACAGGTGGATTGCCGCTGATGTCACTACTAGCCGTTTGTCTGCTTCTGTTAGCGTCACGTCACCTCAGCTAATCCAATCCGTCCATATTTTTTTTACAGTCTGGTGTGAACGGGCCTGGATCCGTGTGATCCGGACTGCTGTGTGTGTGTGTGTCACTCACCGGGTCGGTGCACATGGCTCTGAAGTGTGACGCCAGCGCGAGGAAGGCGAGCCCGTTAAACACGGCGCCGTTAATGACGCTGTACGCCACGTTCTTCGCCGGCAGCAGCATTACGAAGACGACCACGAACTCGGCGTAGAACACCAGCATCCACGTGATCACGCCGCACACGATGCCGCAGCCGTCCCGGATGAACCACATGTCGTGGGGGGAGTGTGAGCGCGGAGGGGGGGGGTGCGCAGTGCTCCGGGCGCAGGTATCCGGCCTGGCGCTCGATGTCCCGACTGCGGTTAGCTGGGGAACTCTTCATCCTTCCCGACGGGAAGCTCCCACATCCTCCTCCAGAGAGACAGAAACACAAATGTGAAAACATGTAGGGTCACACATCAGCTGGTCATGTGTTTCCATCCAGAATGACGAATCCAGACATTTGAGAGCAGAGGATGCACTGCCAGCAAAGCTAAAATAGAAACTCAGAAAAGCTATTTAAAGTCACCATGAAATCAAAATTGATTTTTTTTATTATGGAATATTGCAGTGTTTATTATAAATGATTTATCCGTGCATATCATTATTTTGTTTAATTCATGCGGCTCGTAATCTTGAATCAGAATAACTTCCCCTCCCTCTTTTGCAGCATCTCTTCTCTTCCCTGATGATGTGGGCGGGGCAACCTGTCACTCACATGAGATCCACCAA
>JAJAQA010000013.1:3772279-3799779 GCA_021464565.1 Rutilus rutilus
AAATAAAATTATCCTGTCAGAAGAATTGCGCGATAACTTTATTTATTTTTCCGTCTGTATCATCTCAGTGAGGTTTTACACGTGTGCAGTAAAGGTCAATTTAGCGTTTTTTTCCAAAAGTTTCTCATCCACACCGAAACATCGGAAAACGCTAGTGTGGACGGAGAACGTTTATAAACGAAAACGCAGTTTTTAAACGAAAACGCCGTTTTCAAATCTATCCGGATTAACGTAGTTACACGACACCGTTTTCAACTAAAACCGTAAAACTTTTTATGCGTTTTGGCCGTTCGTTTACGCGACAACGCTTTTTTCGGCTCTTGAAAACGCAAACTTGTGAAAACGGGTTTCAAAGTGCCCGTTTTTGAAAACAAACTCAGTGTAAACAACAAAAAACGCGAATCTCTGAAGACGATGGCGTCATGCTCATGCGTATCACGTGTTCAGTTTATAGTGTTTCATCGCCATCTACTGGCCAGACAGCAGAATACAGCGTTTTTAGTCGTTTTCGTGGATCGTTTTGACAATGGTGTCGTCCTACGTGGAAATCTCAAAGGAAAAACTTGTCCGTTTTTAGTAAATCGTTGTCGTGTTGCAGCCTGGAGCCCTGATAACCTAAAAAGATTGTGTTATTCTTTGTTGAGTGAGTGAGTTGTGTGTCTCTCTCTCCACAGGCAGTAAAAGCTCGTCTCCCTCCACCTCGTCTCTCTCATCGCCAGCGTCTGGGCGAGCGAAGATGAGCGTCTGCGGTCCTGGCAGTAAAATGGCTCCTTCATCCTCATCATCCTCCTCTTCCTCCTCCTCTTCATCTTCATCTCTGTCTTCAGCCAGTCCTCCAGCTAAAGTCCACCGCGCGCGCAAGACCATGAACAGGCCTCCGTTCCCGCAGGTTCTCTAATTTGCCATGAACACACATTCACAGTGAGATCTGGATGATGCATTAATAAAGTCCCGATTCTGTTGTGTTTCTGAGCAGATTAAGTCGATAGAGTCGATTGCACAAGCTACGCCTGAGAAAGCCGTCAGCGGCGGGAAAACAGACGCAGACACAGGTCATAACTCTTGCGTAATCATATTTATGTGGCGTTTATTTGCACGTGTGAGTAGTTGCAGGAGTGTTTCTCTCTCTCTGTGTAGTTGTGAAGAAGCGTAAAGTGTGTTTGGAGTCGGACGCAGGAACTCCAGAGAAAGTGGCTCGGCCGCAGACGGAGGTGAGTGTGTGTTTGGCCGCTTTAAATCACTTTTCCTCACGGCTGGAATGGATTGTTGATTTTATAAAATGATAATAGCAATATGAATAAAAAGATACCAATGTTCAATAAATTAATAATAACATTTGTATTATTGTTATCTTTTATCATAGAAATAACACACCAGTGTTTAATAAATAAAGTAAATTAATCATTATTATTTTAATAATATTAATCATTATTATTATTGTTGGGAATACTAATAATAGCAGTAGTTGTTATTATTAATGTATTTATTAATTATTATTTATTGATTTTATTTAAAAAAATCAGTAAATAAATAACAATAATATTTTTTAGTATTGCTATTGTTATCTTTTATTATAGCAATGTGTAATAAATTATTAATTATAATTGTGTTGTTGTTGGTAAGTATAATAATAGTAATAATAACTATTTTATTTATTATATTCAACAAACAAATAATTAAATAATAATAATTATATGATATTACAATATGATAACAAAATTGTTCAATAAATAAATAGATTATTAATGCTAATAATTTATTTTACATTTTCGATGAAGCCCCTCCTTCTGAAATACAAAATGTGCTGTGATTGGTTAGCTGGCCCAGTGTGCTTTGATTGACACCTCTCAGCGCATGTTCAGGAGAAGTCCCGCCCCTTGATAACACTGAGCTCCACTCACTCTAATGTAAATAGCCTATTAACCATTTCAAGCCTGATTTATACTTAATAATAATATTGTTGTTCTTTGTAGTTTCTTGTAAAGTGTATTCTGTCAAATAAAAGATCTCCCTTTGGAGTGGACTTTGAGCTCTGTAACCTGGCAGATCTGTTTTATGCTCAAGCAACAACATTACATTACAAAGTGAATTTGTAGGACCCATTCCAGTAATATAGGTGTCAATTTGTATTGTCTATTTTATTCTATTGTAGCTCAGATTTTATAGGCCTAACTGTGTGTTTTATAATGAACAGTGACAGCTTTGATCTTATGATAATTAGTGTAATATTACGAGTCGCACGGGTATATTTGTGGCAATAGCCAAATATGGGTCAAAATTATCGATTTTTCTTTTATGCAGAAAATCATTAGGATATTAAGTAAAGATCATGTTCCATGAAGATATTTTGTACAATTCCTACCGTAAATATATAAAACATTTATTTTTGTGAGTGAATGCAGCACAATATATGAATACTTGAGTGTTTGTTTCCCCAGCCTCCTCTGACGGCGTCTCCAGTGATGGGGAAGGCGGAGCCTGTTGCCACGGCAACTAAAGAGCATCACAGTGGTTGGCTGGAGGATCTCGATGAAGAGGCGGATGAGGAAGATTTCCACCTGCTCTACAACAGCTACTCTGGAGACGATCTGATTTACTCGGACAGCAAGGTGAGCACGACACTGAAGCCGCCGCACGATCCACAGAGGCCGGTCGCTGCTGGAGGTCTGACACTCTTGTGCTCTTATTTTGCAGTCGGATGATGGGATGGCAGAAGAGGCGGGGCATCTGTCGGATCATGTGAGTGAAAGAAAGTGCACCTTATTTTCATACAGATTCAGGATGTGCGGAACAGATGCTGTTTATTTCATTGGGCAATTGCTGGATCTTTAAAGCAGGATGGCTGATAGGATTATGGAAACCTCGAAATATCAGGGAATTAAACATTTTAAAATGTGAATTCCAGGCCTGAGAAAGTCATGGAAATGTAAAAAAAAATATTATAATAACAAGTTTAAAACAAATATGTTTTTAATTAAAAAAGAAAAAATCTAATAAATTAGGCCTTAAAAATACTTAAAATATTTAATAATTAAAATATTAAAACTTCTTAAATAAATAAAAAGTAAGTGAAAATATATATTGTTTATTGAAACTTAAACAGCCATGGAAATTAAAAAAGAAAAATACTAATAAATTAGGCCTTAAAAATATAATTTAAAAAAATAAAATATTAAAACATTTTGAAAATTCTAAATAAAAAGTATTTAAATACTTTTAATATATATATATATATATATATATATATATATATAGGCCTCAAAAATATAATAAATAAATACTAACAAATTAGGCCTTAACTGTAATTAAAAACAATAATAATATTAAAACGTCTCAAATAAAAAAATAAAAAAGTAAGTCTTAAAATATTTTTTTTTTTGAAATTTAAGAAGTCAATGAAAATAAAAAAATACTAATAAATAAGGCCTTATTGTCTGGCCAAAGTCATTACAATTAATTTGTATTACTGTGTAATTAATGTGTGTGAACTCTGAATAAAAAAAGAAATTGTACACAATATTGTTTTATTTATATTTTTTTCTTTTTATGTATGTAATTATAAAAGCTTCTTGCAAGTGAAGATATTAAGACACAAGTTTTGTAATTTTACTACTGCGACATAAGATAATTAATACACTTATTATGAAATATTTTTTATTTTATTTTACAGTGCAGTTATAAAACATTAATATATATATATATATACCATTGTTTACTTATAAACTGACATAAGAAGCAACAGTATCAACTGATGCTGATAAGATCAAAATGCCCAGGTGTCTGCTGGTTAATGAAGTGAACTAGAGTGAAGGTAATGTGTGTGTGTGTGTGTGTGTGTGTGTCAGAGCTCGGAATCCGATCAGCCCCTCACCGCTTATAAGAAACCCGAGAGAGACGAGACGCCCTGGAAGCGTCAAGGGAAGGGTAAAGGGAGAGAGAGACCCCCCGCCGGAGAGCCCGAGGCAGAGAAAGGTGAGACACACACATGATGATGACGACGACAGGGTGTGTGTGTGCGGATGTGAGCAGCTGTGTGTGTTTGGCAGGTGAATCTGCGTCTGCAGCGGCCGAATACACCGAGGTTCCTCTGGACTCACTGGACATCTCGGCCGCCCACAGCCTCTCTCCACACGCAGGTGTGTGTCCTCACACACTCACATCAATTACGGTTTCTAGTAAAGACGTCTCTTCTGCTCAGCAGGGCTGCGTTTGTTTGATCAAACATGCAGTAAAAATCCTGAAAAATTATTACAATTTCAAGTAACTGTTTTCTATGTGAATATCTGTTACAATGTAATTTATTCATGTGAACAAAACTGAATTTTCAGAATCATTACAGTAATAACTTACAGTAAATACATTTTACTATATATTCACATACAAAACAGCTATTTTAAATTGTCATAATATTTCACTGTTTTTACTGTATTTTTGCTCAAATAAATCAAGCCATTGTGAGAAATTCAATTTCTTTGTTTTTCAAAGGTTTTTTTTACTGTTTATTTCTTTTACTGTTTATTTTTTATGCATCTTTCATTGTTTATAAATCCTTTTTGTTATGTAAAGCACTTGTATTGTTAGTACTGTGCATTACTCAAATGTGCTATAATATAGATGACCTTTATGGGCATATAACTGAAAAATAAAGCCGGTGTTTAAAGTATCGTGTGTGTGTGTGTGTGTGTAGACGGGAGTGACGCAGAAACGGAGCGTCTGGAGGAGCTTCCTCTGTGCAGCTGTAGGATGGAGGCGCCGCGAGTCGACGGGTTCAGCTCTCGATCCAGCAGGACCTGCATGGCCATCGAGAGCATCAACGGAGAGGTGAGCCGGTATTCTCCCCGAGGGGTTAAAGAAGTCGTCATCAATGAGTCGCGTGTAATCCAGGAACCCTCAGGGGGACACACAACAATACACAAGCAGACAAAAAGTCAAACACTGAAAGTTCACAGCTTTAATTAGGAAAAGAACTACAATCCCATGAAGCATTGCAATGATTTAATCAAATATTTAAAGGGATTATTATTAAATATTATTATTCTTTATTTACAAATGGGATTCTGATATATCTTGACTAGTGCTGTCATATCGATTAATCACATCTAACATAAAAACTTGTATATAAAAGCTGCTTTGAAATGTGTATTATGAAAAGCGCTATACAAATAAATGTGAATTTAATATATATATATATACACATACATATACATATACATACACATACACATATATATATTAGTAAACAAAAAGTAATGCAGACTGGTGGCTTCAACAAAAGCACATACCATCATTTTATAACCTCACAGCAGGGCTTTCTTTAAGCGTTTGTAAGTTATCAATATAAATCACGTCCCCTATGGAGAAAATGAGCAGGTTTGTGTTAAAATGCTGCTTATATAGACAGTAAAAGCTACTTATTGTGGAACAGATCATACATTTATTGACAGTGAGTTTGTGCTGCGTAATTGAAGCTGGCGTCCCCCGTCCCTCTGGCGTGGATCGTCCCGTTCTCTGTGTGTTTCAGCTGGTGGGCTGTACCAATGTGATCGTGAAGGGGGAGACGATGCGTCCCTCCAGCCGCGTGTCTCTGGTGGTGTTGTGCGAGACGCATCGTTCACACATGGTCAAACATCACTGCTGTCCGGGCTGCGGATACTTCTGCCTCTCCGTGAGTGTCTCGCACCGCAGGGAAATTACCATTTACTCATCTTCATGTTGAATGCTGTTATATAACACCAAAAAAAAAGTATGTTTTACACAGCTCTTTTCCATGAACAGCAGCTCATAGTGTTTTACAGAATAAATGCAGAACAGCTAGTAAATATGACAATAATGACAGAACTGTATCTATGTATGCATGTATTTCTAGATTTATTTATTTGTTCTTTTCATTTATTTATTCGTTTATTTAATAATATATATATTTTTAATATCAATTATCCATTTAAATGGTTTTCTAAGCGCTTAAGATCAGGGATTCCCAAATGTTTTTGTCAGCCAATCCCCTTTAACCTAAAATATTTAATTGAAGAAAGAGATTTAAAATTATTATTTTAATAATTTGACAACACATTTGCATGTTAATTGGTTCTCTGATGTTGTTAATGGTCACATGACATGAAGGTAAATAAATTAAATATTTCAAAAACATTTAGTAGGTGTTTTATGTTTTAATTATGTAGTATTACAAATTTTCATTTTATGATTTAATTGATTATTAGCTTTTTAGGGAAAAAAGTGTGACCTAAAGCTCAAATAAAAAAGATGTATGTATTTATTTATTTATTTCTAGGTATAACCATTTATTTATTCATACATTTATATTTTTTTTATTTTATTTCTGCTTTTATATATTTGTTTTAATTTTTATATATTTGTTCATTTCTTTTTCTTTCTTTCAAAAGAAACAACATATTAGCATGTTCACGGTTCTCTTTATGTCGGTTAATGGTCACATGACACAGGTAACTAAATAAAAAAAAATTGTAAGCGTTTTATTTTGATTGGTTTTATTTTGTAATTATGTATTTATTTAAATTTGACATTTAATGATTTAATTAAGCTTTTCATCAACTCACAGACCCCATTTTTAAGGAAAAATTCTCAAAGCTCCTCCTCCTCACACTCTTTTCTCGGCACAGGGAACGTTTCTGGAATGTTGTCCCGACGTCCGCATCGCTCACCGGTTCCACCGAGGCTGTGTGTCGGTGCTGGGAAGTGGGCGGAGCCGAGGAGTGGGCGTCGGCCTGTTGTTCTGTCCTCACTGTGGGGAAGATGCTTCAGAGGCGCGCGAGGTCACCATTCCTCCTACAGCGCCCTCTACAGGCTCCAGTGTGGTCACTGCAAGCGCTTCGTCCACCACCACCACACCCTCCCTGCTCCCGTCAGCTCTCGAGGCCACGGCACGCGCGCTCAACGACAAGAAGAGCGGAGAGCCCATCAAGTGAGTATATGCATCGTCAAAGAGTTTGTGCATATTAATGTGTAATCATATGATCTCCTTATTTTCCTCTGCATTCTCCCACTTTTTTGTTCTTTGATTGAAGTTTTGAAAATAAAAATGAGACCCCATCAAGTGAGTTGCATGCATTGTAAAATATAGTAGTCAACATCTGAGTGGATCAAAGCCTTATATCAAAGTTATACATGAATTTTGAACAATACCTGTTCTTGTCTTTTAGGACAACTTTTTTGATCCACTTCAAATGTTGACTACTGTAGTTTGTGCATATTTATGTTTACTAATATGATCTCTTTATTTTCCTGTGTTCTCCCACTTTTTTGTTCTTTGATTGAAAATGAAGTTTTGCAAATAATATGATTGATATTGAACAAATGAACAAATATTGGATTGAAAGCTGTCTTTGGTGTCTGTTTTACTCAGTGCACGGATGCGCTGTCGTGGAGATGTAAGAAATGGGGCGGAGCTTCAACCTCAGCCGACCAATGAGACTCCAGGAGGGGGCGGGGAGGAGGATGTGGTTGCCCTCGGCGACGGTGGTGTTGACAGTGTGGGACCGTCGCTCGTCTTACCCAATGGGAAGCCAGTGTGTCCCAGCGCACTTCCGCCTGGAGACAAGAGGGCGGCGCTACAGAGAGCTATTCTCACACAGGACACAGAGAGGTGACCACATTCATACATTAAATGTATATTATATTATACTTAAAATAGTTATTAAATATATATAAATATATACATTTCACAATGAATATGTATTTTATTTATTTACATTTCATTATAATGTTTATATAATCATATCAGTCTAAACAAATTATATACTTTAATACTTTAAATCATACAAATGCTAAATCTGCTTTGTAATGACAAAATGATTGAAAACTAAAAATACTTAAATATAAAATATAATAATTCATTAAATTATGAACATGCAAAATTAAAACATAATTTAAATATAAAAACAATAAAAAGAAAATACTTGGAAATAATTAAATCATAAAAATGCTAAATTAAAGTGTATAATTTTAAAATGTATTTATTTACATTTCATTATAATGTTTATATAATTATATCAGTCTATAATTTTACACACTTTTCAATAAAAATATATTTTTAAATAAATACAATCCAATTAAAATGCTTAGTAATAATTAATTAAATAATAAAATGCTAAATTAAAATATCATTTTGAAAATAAATAAAAATAAAACACTTTGTAATAATTAAATTATAAAAATGCTAAATTAAAATACGTAATTTTAAAATAAAAACAATTGAAATAAAACACTTAACCATAACGATTAAATCATAAAAATGCTAAATCTGCTTTGTAATGAAAATTTTTTAAATTAAAAAACATAATTTTAATATAAAAACAATAAAAAGAAAATACTTGGAAATAATGAATTAAATCATAAAATGCTAAATTAAAATTGATAATTTTAAAATAAAAACAATTGAAATAAAATACTTAATAATAAATTAAAGCGTACCATTTTTATATAAAAACAATCAAAATAAAATACTTCGTAATAATTATTTAAATCCTAAAAATGCTAAATTACAATACATCATTTTGAAATAAAATTTTTTTTAAAAAAAATACATGATTTTAGAATAAAATAAATAAAAAATAAAACATTTTGTAATTAATTAAATTATAAATATGCAAAATTAAAATATACTGTGCAGAATGGATGCCACTCTTAACATACTCAGGCTAAATGTCATTGTCATGTGATCTGTTTGGCTCTTTCTGGTTGGTCAGGAGGAAGAAGCTGCGGTTTCATCCCCGTCAGCTCTATCCCGCAGCCAAACAGGGTGAAGCTCAGCGAGTTCTGCTCATGCTCAGTACGTACCTGTGAACCCGTGTCCATGTCTCACACCTGTGAACCCGTGTTCATGTCTCACACCTGTGAACCCGTGTTCATGTCTCACACCTGTGAACCCGTGTCCATGTCTCACACCTGTGAACCCGTGTTCATGTCTCACACCTGTGAACCCGTGTTCATGTCTCACACCTGTGAACCCGTGTCCATGTCTCACACCTGTGAACCCGTGTTCATGTCTCACACCTGTGAACCCGTGTTCATGTCTCACACCTGTGAACCCGTGTCCGTGTCTCACACCTGTGAACTCGTGTTCGTGTCTCACACCTGTTAACCCGTGTCCTGGTCTCACACCTGTGAACCCGTGTTCATGTCTCACACCTGTGAACCCGTGTTCATGTCTCACACCTGTGAACCCGTGTTCATGTCTCACACCTGTGAACCCGTGTCCGTGTCTCACACCTGTGAACTCGTGTCCATGTCTCACACCTGTGAACCCGTGTTCATGTCTCACACCTGTGAACCCGTGTCCGTGTCTCACACCTGTGAACTCGTGTCCATGTCTCACACCTGTGAACCCGTGTTCATGTCTCACACCTGTGAACTCGTGTCCATGTCTCACACCCGTGAACCTGTGTTCATGTCTCACACCTGTGAACCCGTGTCCATGTCTCACACCTGTGAACTCGTGTCCATGTCTCACACCCGTGAACTCGTGTTCATGTCTCACACCCGTGAACCCGTGTCCATGTCTCACACCTGTGAACTCGTGTCCGTGCGTGTCTCACACCTGTGAACTCGTGTCCATGTCTCACACCTGTGAACTCGTGTCCGTGCGTGTCTCACACCTGTGAACTCGTGTCCATGTCTCACACCTGTGAACTCGTGTCCGTGCGTGTCTCACACCTGTGAACCCGTGTTCGTGTCTCACACCTGTGAACCCGTGTTCGTGTCTCACACCTGTGAACCCGTGTTCGTGTCTCACACCTGTGAACCCGTGTTCGTGTCTCACACCTGTGAACCCGTGTTCGTGTCTCACACCTGTGAACCCGTGTCCGTGTCTCACACCTGTGAACCCGTGTCCGTGTCTCACACCTGTGAACTCGTGTTCGTGTCTCACACCTGTGAACCCGTGTTCGTGTCTCACACCTGTGAACCCGTGTTCGTGTCTCACACCTGTGAACCCGTGTCCGTGTCTCACACCTGTGAACCCGTGTTCGTGTCTCACACCTGTTAACCCGTGTCCGTGTCTCACACCTGTGAACCCGTGTCCGTGTCTCACACCTGTGAACTCGTGTCCATGTCTCACACCTGTGAACCCGTGTTCATGTCTCACACCTGTGAACTCGTGTCCATGTCTCACACCCGTGAACCCGTGTTCATGTCTCACACCCGTGAACCCGTGTCCATGTCTCACACCTGTGAACCCGTGTTCATGTCTCACACCTGTGAACTCGTGTTCATGTCTCACACCCGTGAACCCGTGTCCATGTCTCACACCTGTGAACTCGTGTCCGTGCGTGTCTCACACCTGTGAACTCGTGTCCGTGCGTGTCTCACACCTGTGAACTCGTGTTCGTGTCTCACACCTGTGAACCCGTGTTCGTGTCTCACACCTGTGAACTCGTGTCTCACACACACCTGTTCAGCTTTGCTGCATCAGCGCTGATGTTCTCTCTGTGTCTCTGTCAGTGGAGGGCATCGACCCGTCGTATCAGTCGGACTCTCAGAACCGGCGCTGTGCTCTTCATGCTGCCGCTCAGAGAGGACTTCTGGAGGTGTGTTACCTGCTCGTACAGGTGAGATCTGCACTCGCTTCAGTGACTCCTGAACATCCACTGCTCATGGACGTTATATTCATCAGATGGGGATGATTCTGTAAATCAGGGTTTAATAAAATTAATAAAAAGCTAATCATTACTTAAAGGGGCTGTGTGTAATATTTAGGAGGATCTGCTGACAGAAATGCAATATCATATTCATAACTATGTTTTCAGTGGTGTATAGACCTTACATAATGAACCGGTATGTTTTTATTATCTTAGAATGAGCATTTCTCTCTACACACACCACGGGTCGCCTTACACCGACATGTTTCTACAGTGGCCCTGAGCGGACAAACGCGTTTCGTCACTATGTTGTTCTTCATGCAAAACAGTGAATAAAACACTGACACAATGTTGAACAAGTAACAATAATATTCGCAATAACATATCGTTTAACAGTAGAATTAAGTACACATAATTTCTTAATTGTCTTTGTAAAGAAACCTAATTTTTTAACTGACTACTCTCTGCTGTCTCAGACCACGACATCACTTCCTGTCGGCCACCGTAACTTCTGTTGGTTGCAATTTGCAGCTGCTAAATATTGCACACTGCACCTTTAAATAAGAGCAATCAAAATAAAACCTTTACCAAAAATTAAATCATAAAATTGCCAAATTAAAATCCATAATTTTAAAATAACAGCAATGCTTAGAAAAAATTTATTGAATCTTTAAAAATGCTAAATTAAAATATGTAATTGTAAAATAAAAATAATCTAAATAAAATAAAGTAAATCATGAAAATAGATTTTTTTTTTTTTTTTAAATACAAGCCTTCCTAAACATTTAACCATAAAATGTAAACTTAAAATACATTTGATTAGACGACATCAGAGAACCATGTGTGACCATGTAAGTGTGTTGTTAAATAATATAAATAATAAGACTTTATTGTTGGTCTCGGTTTGTATCTGAGGGAATTTTTCATTAAAACTCCTGCTTTTGTGATGGATTTTAGGCAGGCGCTAAAGTGGACGCCCAAGATAAGACCCTGCGGACCCCTCTGTTAGAGGCCATAGTGAACAATCATGTGGAGGTGGTGAAATACCTGATCCAGAGCGGAGCCTGTGTCTATCATGCAGTGAGAAACACACGCACACACACACACACGCACACACACACACACACACACACACACACACACACACACACACACACACACACACACACACACACACACTGGTGAATCAGAGTTGTTGATGTGTGTTTGGTGTTCAGGAAGAGGACGGCTCCACAGGCCTCCATCACGCTGCTAAACTGGGGAACCTGGAGGTGGTGCTGCTGTTACTGAGCACAGGACAGGTGGATCTGAACGCACAGGTGTGTCTCTGAGCCCTTTAGCCCGTCTCGTGGTGCAAGTGCAGGTGAGGTGTGTGTGTGTGACATCAGCAGTGTGTGTTTCAGGACAGCGGCGGCTGGACGCCCGTCATCTGGGCCGCAGAACATCGACACATAGACGTGATCCGAGCTCTGCTCAACAGAGGAGCCGACGTCACACTCCGGGACAAGGCCAGTCTCTGACACACACACAAATATTTATCAAATACAGATGGCTAATAAACAAAAGTGACAAACACATATCACTAAATTACTGACTATTAAAAATGTGAAGTGTTTTCTTGGCAATTAATTGAAATAAACAAGTTGAAGTAATAGAATTAATAAAAGTACAACTGAATCAAAATTAATGACAAAAATAGATGACAAGCACATGACAAAATTACTAAATTTTAAAGGTTGCCTTGGCAACTAATTGACAAATACTTGTAAGTTGAGGAGCTAAAATTACTAGAATTACTAAAACTGAAATAAATATAAATAAAAGCTATTTAGGAAAATATAAACTAAATTAGAAAGAAAAAAATGAAAAGATGCCAAAAGCATCTAGTATAGTATATAGATTTATATATAATAGATTTATATATAATAGATTTGAATTCTAATTTAGCAATTTTATGATAAAGGATGATTTTAATTTTAGTTAAAGGTTTAGTAATTTTGTTGTGTTTTGTCTTTTTTCTCAGTTTTTTTTTTTTATTATTCACACATTTTTCTGTAATTCATCACGATTAATGGTGTTTGACTTATGAATTTACACATGGTTTGTCTTATTGGTTTAAAAACACCACATAGACAAAAAATGCATATTTACTCCTGTACAGTAGAGGGCGCCGCAAACAAACCGTTCTGCTGTTCTGGATTAAAGAACAATAGGAGACAGGAGAAGGAGTTCAAGACTCTTATTACTAAATCTCATCTAAAGTTATTTTTGCTTATTAAAATGGTTGAATTAGATCATTGAAGGTCAGCAGCAAAGACATTGGTTAATAAAGTGAGATTAAATACATAAAGTATATTTGTGTAATTTAATATAGTTAATTATAAAAGTTTTGCGTACAATTCTGAGATTTCGTTTTACTGTTTTTATTCATTTTGAGGAATACTGAATGTTTTCGTGTCAGTGAGATGAGTAAATGCATGTTCACATTTAGTCTAGAACTAAAATAACCATCATGTTTACACACACACACACACACACACACACACACACACAAAACACCTCACTTTATTTCTTTCAACATGGGGACAGGAGAGCTGTCAGTCAATACATGTGAAAAGTAACTTATTTGAAAAAGTAACTTAGATATTTTGTTATCATTAAAAGGAATGTGTTACTTTACTAGTTACTTTTAAAAGTAATCTGATTACGTAACTCAAGTTACTTGTAATGAGTTCCCCCGACGCTGCTCATGATATGGTGTGTGTTTGTCCCTCTGTACAGGAGATGAACGTGTGTCTGCACTGGGCCTCGTTCGCGGGCAGCGCTGAGATCGCAGAGCTGGTTCTGAACGCCGGCTGTCCTCTGTCGTGTGTGAACATTCACGGAGACACGCCGCTACACATCGCCGCGCGCGAGAGCTTCACCGACTGCGTCACGTACGTCACACACCGTCACACACACACCGAGTCCCAGCTCAGGACCCCAGTATTATGCCTGATCTAAAGCTGTTCTCGCGATTCTTAATGTTATCAATCAAACCCCTTAATTCATGTGATAATCTTTTATTTTTATCCTGATTATTTATATAGTTAAAGTGCATTTTTAGGTATGTTTTGTGACATTGTTAATTGTTATTAAGCAATAAGGCATAATATATATTTTTTTTAATTACAAGCATATGTCATAATTAATTCTTAAACAGAAGTGTGCTTGTATCATATATTTTGTGATCATGATTGGAGAACAAAATTGTAAAATGTACTGCTCGTGAACTTGTGATTTAAATCATAGTCTAAAGATATTAAATCCATATGCTGTGGAAACTGGCCTTTCTATTGACAAAATATCAATAGCAGAAATATCGTAGATGGTGAAAAAAAACGTTATCTCTAATCATTCCGGACAGCTGTATGCTATGCTACTAGCTAAGCTAACAAAAAAAAAAACACTAAGAACGAGAAATGTTTTTAATTTCACAATCTATAGCTTCGGTTATATACTAGTATATGAGACATAAGTTAAACGACATTAGCGGTCGTTATAACGTACTTCACTATAATAAAGTGATTTTGTCTGATTTGTAACCAGGCACTAAAGCGATTACCCATAAAACGTGCTTTGAACCAATCGGATTGCTTGGGTCCTAAGCTGGGACTCACACCGGAGTGGTGAAGAGATGAGTCCCAGTGAAGTGATGAGTCCCAGTCTAGGACCCAAGCAATCCGATATTATATAAGTCGTTTTTTTTGTTAGCTTAGCTAGTAGCATAGCATACAGCTATCCGGAATGATTAGAGATAACGTTTTTTGCACCATCTACGATATTATTCGATAAAAAACTTCAATAACAAATATGATGCATACGGAGCCCCTGAAGGGACCTTTGCAAAAATATACAGACTTTCTCATGCTCACGAGAAACGTATCTCATGCGCACGAGAAAGTCTGTATATTTTTATTTTGGCAAAGGTCCCTTCAGGGGCTCCGTAGATAGGAGCATAATTCTGTTTAAGAATTAATTATGACACATGACATGCTTGTAATTAAAAAACATGTATATATATTATGCCTTATTGCTTGGTAACAATTAACAATGTTGTGAAACATACCTAAAAATGCAATTTCTTTCACTTAGACTATATAAATAATTATAGATTATTACATAAATTAAAGTTTGACTGATTACATTAAGAATCGCGAGAACAGCTTTAGATCAGGCGTAATACTGGGGTCCTCAGCTGGCACTTCTCCACACCGGACGCCTGTTTCTGGTGTCACACACTCCTCTAACACACACTCTGTGTCTGTGTTTCAGGCTGTTTCTCTCTCGCGGCGCTGACATCGACGTCGTGAACAAGGAGGGCGACACGCCGCTCTCGCTCGCGCGCAGTGACACGGCCGTCTGGGTGGCGCTGCAGATCAACCGCAAGCTGCGTCGGGGAATCGCCAACCGCGTCGTTCGCACCGAGAGGATCATATGCAGGTCAGTGTGTGTCTACAATACTGACATTATGTGAAACACATGTGTGATTTTCTTTTTTGTGTGTGTGTGTGTGTTATTTATATGCCTGTGTAGTATTTATTGTTATTTTGAAGTAGCTTTTATTTTTATTATTTTCAGCTTTCATTTTTAGTTTTAGTAAAGTTGTGTGCTTTTGTCATTTTTATTATAAATAGTTACAGTTAATTATATAATTAATAATTTTAAGTACTTTTAATATTTTTATTTAATTATATGTTTTAGTTACTTTAGTACTTCAAATTATTTATTTCAGTTAGTTGCCAAGGAAACATTTCTAATTTTGGTATCATATATATATATATTATTATTATTTTATTTTTATTTTTTTATGTTTTGAATTACACTTTTATTTATTTTGTCATTTGTTTTTGTTGTTTTTATTAGTTTATAAATGCTTATAATAAATGACATAATAATATTCAATTTATCTTTAATTTGTTTTTATTTCATTTTTAGTAATTGTAGTACTTCAAGTTAAAATTTTCTTTTAGTTGCCAAGGCAACATTCCTAATTTTCATTTGTTTTTCATCTAATTTTATTGTTAATATTATTTTATGTCATTAATGATATTTAGTTTTAATTATTGAAAGCTATTTTCTATATTTATAGTGCACACTAACATCACGTTTTTGTGTGTCTGGTGTGTGTGTGTGTGTCTGTTGTGTAGTGATGTGGCTCAGGGTTATGAGAACGTTCCTATCCCGTGTGTTAACGGTGTGGACGACGAAGGCTGTCCGTCCGACTACAAATACATCGCAGAAAACTGTGAAACATCCACCATGAACATCGACCGCAACATCACACACCTGCAGGTGCCACTCAACACTACAGTAAATACACAACACACACAGACACACTCACTCACACACACAGACACACTCACACACACAGACACACACACACAACAGACACACCAAAGAATAAAAGAAAGAATGATTTGATTTATTTATATGTACCTATATAACAGTATATATGACTAAATATTTACCAACATAAAATACCATTATTATTATTTATTTTTTAAAGAAAATAAATTAATGCTTTTATTCATCAAGGACGCATTAAATTGATCAAAAGTGACCGTAAAGACATTTATAATGTCAGTTTAGTAGGTTAGAAGATATGAAGCAGCATAACTGGATAAGATATCCACAAAAATATGAAGCAGCATAACTGTTTTTAACACTGATAATAATCATAAATGTTTATTGTTCATCAAATCATCATATCAGAATGATTTCTGAAGGATCATGTGACACTGAAGACTGGAGTAATGATGCTGGAAATTCAGCTTTGATCACAGGAATAAATTACACTTTACGATATTCACATAGAAAACATTTACTTTAAATTTTAATAATATTTCACATTTTGTTGTATTTTTGATCAAATAAATGCAGCTTCGATGAGCAGAAGAGACTTCTTTCAGAAACATTGAAATTCTTCCTGACCCCAAACAACAAAAATGAACAATAATTAATCAGCATTTGAAATCATGTAAAATGATTTTCCCACACAGGGACTCTTTTCTATGACCAGTTTTGATTGATGATGCAAATGAATCATTGAATCGTTGTTATGAACTGATAGTCTGTTCAAAGAATTTGCTTTCCTCTCAAATGTGATTATAATTCAGACTGTTTCTCAAATCATTTCAGACTCTATTAACGACTGAACCAACCAAAAATAATAATTTGTTCTCAAAAAGTTACTGTCATATTAATGAATAAAAGAACACGAAAACCTTTAGTGACCAAATAAAAAACTTGATAATTTTTTAAGTGTTACTTATATCACCGACAAAGGCATTGACAATATTGAGTATCACTCAGCTCTAATTGTCCTCATATTTGTCCTGTGTGTTGACAGCTGGTTTTCTAGATGTTTGATGTGTGTGTGTGTGTGTGTGTGTGTGTGTGTGTGTGTGTGTGTGTGTGTGTGTTTCAGCACTGCAGCTGCACAGATGATTGTTCCTCCAGTAACTGTCTCTGTGGGCAGCTCAGCATCCGCTGCTGGTACGACAAGGTAAAACATCATCCCGTCTCCACGAGAAGCTCTAAAGCTCAGATCTGAAGCCTGTATAACATCCCGCATGTGTCCTGTAGGATCAGCGCCTTCTCCAGGAGTTTAATAAAATCGAGCCGCCTCTGATCTTCGAGTGTAACATGGCCTGTTCCTGCCACAAAACCTGCAAGAACCGAGTGGTTCAAGCTGGCATCAAGTAAGTTATTTTCAGAATACATTTGCTGTACTGAAATGTTTCGCATGTCAAATGAACCTCAGGAAGACGCTCTTGCATAAGCTGGTCGTGAGAAACACCTGCGGGTCAAGCTTGATCAAGTTTAAAGGGGACCTATTATGCAAAATTCACTTTTGCATGCTGTTTGGACATAAATGTGTGTTGGCAGTGTGTGTACACAACCACCCAATAGTGATAAAAATCCACTCACTCCTTTTTTATGAATCCCCATAAATCATCAGCAGTGTCTCCCAATGACCTGTCAGAATGTGGCTTTAGTGACGTCACTACAGCACAGGCCCCGCCCACGAGTGTTGACAGACACGGCTGTTTTAACATAGACCCGCCCTGATCGCGTTCACAGCGAGTTGGACACATCCAACATTGCTGCACTGACGAGAATGTGTCCCAAGCGTTGTAGGTGTTGCGTGGCTGGGTGTATTAATCCACATAGCTCTCTCTCTATTTACTCCCGAAATCTGAGGCAGCCGCTGAAGACGAGGTGGAATTATTTTGTTTTCAAAGAAAATGCTCCCTCAACTCTACCGAAATTCGTTTATGTACTTACGCACTTCTTATACTGTGTTTACTCAGCTCTTACGGGGATTTTCTGGAGTACAACTGACGCTTCATCTCTTGTGTGATGTACAATAAACTTTATTAAACTCATCAGTATATGTTTGATCATCATTCGGACTTGATCCGTAACAGCAGACTTGTAGGCTATTAATAGTGGATACATACAAGCAGATGACAAATACGTTATAACCGTAATTAAACTAAACTATACCTGTTCCATCTCCGTACAGCACTCTGACTCTGTAGGCATTATTGTCCGACTCGAAATGAACACCGTTACTGAGAGTTTCTGATATTATCATCATTCCGTGAGATGAAATTGTCCTGAGACTGAGAGCGAGCTCGTGAAGCTCCGCCCCCTGTGCCGTGCAGCAGCAGCTCATTTGCATTTAAAGGGCACACACTAAAACAGCGCGTTTTTCTGAGCACCAAAAAGTGACAATTTAAACATGCTGTAAAAAATGATCTGTTGGGTATTTTGAGCTAAAACTTCACATACACACTCTGGGGACATCAGAGACTTATCTTACATCTTGTGAAAAGGGGCATAATAGGTCCCCTTTAAGGCCATAATAAGTCTTAAACGCTATAAGATTATCAAAAATCTTATATATATATATATATATATATATATATATATATATATATATATTTTTTTTTTTTTTATATATATATATATGTATGTGTATATATATGTATATACGTGTGTGTGTATATTTTATATATATATTTTTATATATATATATATATATATATATATATGTTTCATATATTGCTTTATAAAAATCCTAATTGTTTGATTTTTCAAATGCACATTAATTTATTTTATATATATATATATATATATATATATATATATATATATATAGTTTAGCACTCCCAATAAAGTCACGTCACGTTTATTTATACAACACATTATTAAACATGAAAAACAGTGTCAATGTCTCTTTCAACTACTATCACAATTTGATTTTCCACTATAAAGCGGCTCTTCATTGTTCATGTTTTAACTCCTGAATGTCTGACTTCATGGACTAAACAGAAGAAATGACCCGAAAAAAAGATTTACACACGAAAGAAGGCGGAGCCTCAGGGGGCCACGCCCACCAATTACATCATTACCACGGACCAATGGTAGTTCGAAGGCATTTACCAGCCAGAGCGAACTTTTTCCCGGAAAGCTCACTTTGGCAAACTGTTTCAAACCCCCAAAACGAACCGCTCTGGCCTGATTTTGTTGTAAATGGCGGCTGGTCAGTTCGTTGTTCAATCTCCCTTTAAAAGCCCTGGTCTGTTTGTGTGTTTCAGGGTGCGTTTGCAGCTCTACCGCACGGAGAAGATGGGATGGGGCGTCAGAGCGCTTCAAGATATTCCTCAAGGAAGTTTCATCTGCGAGTGAGTCTTCAAAGTGTCTTTTTAAGAGCGTAAACCTGGTTTATGTGGCTTGTTCTCCTCCTCGTCTGTGTCCGTCAGCTGTAATAATGCTGTGTTTCTGCAGGTATGTTGGCGAGCTGATCTCTGACGCAGAAGCAGACGTGAGGGAGGATGATTCGTACCTGTTTGATCTGGACAACAAGGTTTCGTGACACTGATTTCAGTCCATTCTGAAGGCCTGTTTACTAGAGGAGTGACACCATGCAGATTCACTGACTCAAATTTGCATTGAAACTCCCAAGCTTCTGTATACTGTCCCAAAATATAACTATATTATCGCACCGCTCTCAGTCAGTCTACTCATGTTACCCTTTATAAAATCTGACTATTTAGGGTTTTTTATTTGTTTTATTTTAGTTTTCATTTTCAGTTAATAATGTTAGTGCTTCAACTTAAACATTTGTTTTTCATCTAATATTAATTTAATTTTTAGGTGTGCACGATATTTCAGCAACCATATCGGTATCGTAAGAGATAGGTTTCATTTTAATAATATCGTTATCGGTCCGATAAGAAAATGTAGCTGATATATTAAAGCTGATAAATAATGTATTATCTCCTTCAGCTGAGACACTTCAGATGCGCACTGTTCGACACGAGGCTTTTGAATTGCTTGAAATATGTTTTTTTTTTATTAAGGAAAGTTGGCCATGGGAGTGTAAAATTAATTTTACATCTTACACTGGTTCAAACTAGACTACTGTAGTGATTTATGCTGAAGTGTTTGGGACATATCTTTTAATAATGAGACTTTATGTTTGTGTAATCAGCTCTCAAAAATTATATAAAAATTTGGATTTATATTTATCGGCCAAAATATCGGTTATCGGCTTTCAAATATAAAGAATTATCGGTTATCAATATGGGCCGAATTTTTCATATCGATGCATCCCTATTTATTTTAGCTTCATTTAAACGATGTCTGTAATAGCTTAGTTAACTGTAATACCCCTGTCTTTCGCAGGATGGTGAAGTGTACTGTATTGATGCCCGATACTACGGTAACATCAGCCGCTTTATAAACCACCTGTGCGACCCCAACATCATCCCTGTCCGCGTGTTCATGCTTCACCAGGACCTGCGCTTCCCCCGCATCGCCTTCTTCAGCTCCAGGGACATCTTCACAGGACAGGAACTGGGGTGAGAGTGTGTGTGTGTGTGTGTGTGTGTGTGTGTGTGTGTGTGTGTGTGTGTGTGTGTGTGTGTGTGTGTGTGTGTGTGTGGGCTCAATATCTGCTTTCTGACTGCGTGGCTTTTGGCCTCTTGATCCCAAGGAGTTTTTGGCCTGTAAAGTGACTTTACAATAAGGTTCATTAGTTAACATTTACTAATGTATTAACTAACATGAACTCATTTGTTACAGTATTTATTAATCTTTGTTAATATTAGTTAATAAAAATCCAGCAGTTCATTGTTCATGTTAGTTCACAGTACATTAACTAATGTTAACAATTACAACCTTTGATTTTAATAACGCATTAGTAAATGTTGAAATTAATATTAAATAAGATCAATAAATGGGGAAGAAGTATTGTTCATTCTTAGCTCATGTTAGAGGATTAGTTCACTTTCAAATAAAAATGTTCCTGATAATTTACTCTCCCCCATGTCATCCGAGATGTCCATGTCTTTCTTTCTTCAGTCGAAAAGAAATGTAGGTTTTTGAGGAAAACATTCCAGGATTTTTCTCCATATAATGGACTTCAGTGGCAACCAACGGTTTGAAGGTTCAAATGTGAGTTTCAATGCAGCTTCAAAGTCTCGACACGATCCCAGTAGAGGAATAAGGGTCTTTTCGACTGAAGGCAGAAAGACATGGACCTCTTGGGATGACATGGGGGAGAGTAAATTATCAGGACTTTTTTTTTTAAAAGTGAACTAATCCTTTAACTAAGGTAGTTACCTAATGAACCCTATTGTGAAGTGTTACCGATGTGTTTTCTGAGCGCGTCTGCTCTCTCTAACAGGTTTGATTACGGCGATCGTTTCTGGGACATCAAGAGCAAGTACTTCACCTGTCAGTGCGGATCCGAGAAATGCAAACACTCGGCAGAGGCCATCGCGCTGGAGCAGAGCCGACTGTCCCGTCTGGAGATCTGTGCGGATCCGGGCGCTGAAGCCGGTCTCCCGGGGTTAGGACACTCGTAATGAGACCCTCGAACACCACTCCTGTGTGACACATCAACAGCTCCCAAACATCTTCATTTGCATCTTCAAATGATTCACTGAATCAAATGAACCCGGTCTCCCGGTGTTAGGACACTCGTAATGACAGGTGAACAGCTCTCAAACAGAGACGTGTGCTTATCACGTTAACACTTGTGTTTGCATCTTCAAATGATTCATTTCTTCCATCTGACGGGTCCCAGGAAACAATAAAATTCATAACAATAAAAGTTCAGCACACGCAAATGCCAAATGACAACACAAAATGCCACCAGGAAGAAGCATTCAAATACACAGCTGTAATTCCTGCTCGGATCAGGAGGGGAAATGTCACGAAAAAACGTTGATTTTATGCCGACTGTCATCTGATCACTAATACTCTGTTTTTCATTTAATACCATGAGCTTTTTTTGTATGTGTAATTGTTTTAATAAATACTGTTTGATACAGAAATGTCTTTTCCTTTTTGTTGCTCTCGTCACAATAAGATTCCTCCAGCAATGTGAAATCACTTTAACAATTAACCATGGCAATCAAATGCAATAGGTCAATTTTTACTGCTGTACTTTTACTACTGTAAAATCATAAATTATCATTTGAAGTGGAACCATCCCGGCTAACAAACATATGTTCTAAGAACGTTTTTTTAACGTTCCAATTACGTCATGAAAACGTTCTTTCTGAATGCTCAAAATGTAAAAAAAAAAAAAAAAAAATTTGGTTAGGCCAGTAACAAAGTCCCAGAATAAACAACACACCCACCATTTCAATGAAAAGTACTTTTCTTTTGAAGTTATAAAGAATGGCATCAATCACAAAAGTAGCAATAACTATAACAGAACTAATAATAGAAATAGCTTCAGGACAGGGCACGGCCAAAATAATAATCAAAACAAGTAACTAACTGAGAAACCTCTTTATATTACCTCAAACAAGATTAATAAAATCACTAAACTCTTCCCTCTCTCCCTGTCTAACAATTAACGGGAGAAAATCAGGAAAACAAACCTGCATCCTTCCTCACCCTACATTGCCCAAGCCATAAAGAAATAAAGATACTGAGCAAACAAACTACTTGCAGCATAAGTGGAACATACAAGGAAAGCAAATCAAGATCAACAAGTTTATCTCGCTTTCTGTTAAGAAACATCACAAACTCCTTTGCTATTCGGAGGCCCGTTTCAAAGAAACGGAGGAAGGTGGAAAAATTAAGATTAAATGTTTTTTTTTTTCGTTTTGGTCGTGATTGTAACAGTTGTGGTAGATATAAACCGTTTATAAATAGACTATATTAAGAGTGTAATATAAAATAAAGTAAATATAACATAATCTGTCGCTATTTTTCACTTGGTGTAAATAGCATATCACTAAGAAAATACTTCTATTTTCTCTTAGTGTAAGGAAGCTATTGGTATGGACTTTGTGTAAATAGAAGGAAGCTATTGCTATGTGGACTGTGTAAATATAAGGAAGTTATTGCTATATGGACTTTGTGTAAATAGAAGGAAGCTATTGCTACATGCACTTATCTTATTGTAAATAGCTGATGCCTAAAACAATGATATGGAATTGTAGATGGTGTTAGATATTTCATACATTATTCCTCCATGCGCTGACCTACATTTTCAGGCTTTAAGTGTGTCATTAAGCGATTTGTATTATCATTTCTCTGTACAGACAGTAATACATGAGTCATGACGGTCATGACTGATAAGAGTCAGCATTACTGTATAGAGAAATCAACAACTCAAGGTCATCAGTCTTTTATGTTGATATGAGGCTAATGATGAAAAATAATATTATAAACAGAAACTGACAGTTATAATTAATAATTATTTTGTTTAAACTTTACGAGTTAGGCTACATATCTATATTGGTAAACATAAATAAATGTAAATAGAGTATATTTGCACATAAAGGTTAAATGTGAATAATTTAAACAGCGTTTTCGTTGTTTTTAAAATTTCGAAACTTCCAAAAGCAGCTTTTCTATTTCAGGAGACTGGCTGAAGAAGATGCGAGATCTCTCGGGTTCACGCGAGATTCACGATCGAATATTCGCCGAGCGAACAACAGTAAACGTGACCTCACCTTTATACAGGACAACACATGGACACAACACTTCATTATTTATTTATTTTTCATTATGTACGTTGTATTATTATTTGATTATGAATGTGTCACTTTATTAAAGATCTATCAAAACAAATATCCGTGTTTTGTTTTAAAAACGTTGTTAATAGTTGACAAAATACAGTTTAACAGAGAACCCTGAAGTAATGTCAGTGATTTGTTTAAAACGTCGTTAATAGTTGACAAAAACACAGTTTAACAGAGAAACCTGAAAACTTTATTTTCTCCACAAGTTTCTGTTTACTCCTCCTGCTGTATAAACAGTCACCGCCAGTAGAGGACGCGCGCCTGTGCGAAGGACGTGCACTGGAGCGTGAGCGCGCATCCAGGTGAGCCAGAGGTGCGCGCAGCGGCAGGTGCCGTGTGTGACGTCATCACAGCGCTTAGTTACTCTAAAGATTTACAGACAATACAGCAGCGCTGAAACTAACACCCGCGCGCGCTGAGACTGGGCTTTATCGCCTCGGATGAACGCGGCCGTGCAGTGAAACAGCTCGAGATCATTCACACGCTTGTTCATTTTAAACACATGACCGCAAAGTGAAAAGATGGGCGGAAAGAAACGAGAGGAAACAGAAGAAGCGCAACAAAACAACTCGGAGTATGGTAAGACAGTTTCTGAATTCGCCAACTGTAACTATGGGTGTATTTCTGAGCATTTCTCAGGAGAATAATGCTATAATGCAACAGGCTGATCATGTCATGTGTGCTTGAGTGTTTCGATATTTGCCCTATAATCAATATATGATAGACAGTAGCCGTGATGTGTTATCTTTCATTGTTTCCCATCGATCTGGGGTCATCCTCAAGTTGAAAACTGATTCATAGTAGGCTAAACAAAGTTTACAAGATCATGGAATATCAGGGAATTCAACGGTTGTGTTTTAAAGCCTGGAAATTAAGCAAATTAAAATATTAAATTAAACAACAATAATAATAAATTAAAATCTTTAAAAGTCTTGGAAAATTCTAAAGTGAATCCATGGTATGTTTTTTTTTTCTAGTTTTCCTGAGCTCTAAAATATTTCAGAATATATATATATATTTATATATAACTAACTAACTAACTATAGAATTTTCCAAGACTTTTTTTTAGATTTTAATTAATTTTTTATTTAATATTTTCATTGTATTCATTTCTAGGCTTAAAAAACACAATTGTTAAATATGTCGTGTTTTTGTGGAATATATATATATATATATATATATATATATATATATATATATATATAGCCTATATATATATATATATGAAGACTTCAGATGCAAAAGCCTCTAAGTGCCATCTGTAAGTTTCTTCTAAAATGAGTATTTTTATCAAGCTCGTATATTTAAGTTCAGTAATTTCACTTTAATGACAATTAATAGGTCATTTTCATTGCCATTAAAGTGGAATATGTGAACATACACATACAAGCTTGATAAAAATGATCATCCTAGAAGGAAATTTCAGATGGCACTTAGAGGCTTTTGCATCTGAAGTCTTCATATATATATGTCTTTTGTAATTAATAATATAATTTATAGATACTCTGGCATGTCCTCATTTAGTTAAGTAAAGTAAACATGCATGTATTCACAGTGACTCTTGCGAAATTGTTTTGTAAAAGTTGAGCTTGTGCAAAAGATGGTCCAGCCCTTCGGTTAAACAGACCAGAACACTCGAAACCAGCCGGTCACCCACTAAAGCCTTCCTTCTGACGGGACGATCTGTGAATATCTGCTTTCACTGTGCAGTTACAGCTGGTCCTGAGCGCATGTGTGTTTCTTTATGATGCCATGATGGGAAAGAGCTCATATTCATGCTTTATGATGCTATGATAGATAAGGACGTCTTCATCATTCTTGAGGAACGGCAGAGCGTCAGAGCACGAGTTCTCGTGTTTCTGTTACAAATTACTCAATGCTCTTCTTCCTGTGTATCTTTGAGCAACAGCAAAAATGTGAACCATGTGTGTGTTTTAGTACACAGGCCAGCATAGAAAGATCTGTGCTGTTCGTGCCAGCCGATCATGGGTATTTGTTCTTCCTGGTCACTCGGCATGCTTCAGTCGGAGAACGCTGGAGATAACACATTTCTCTGGAGGTTCAGTTACTGGGTAACAAGCCTGTTGGTCAACATTTAAACCAGGAAGAATCACATAATCATAAACACACACTCACATTGCCCTTGTGTTTCAGACAAGGAAGGCATTGACTTCATTTTAGCACTTAATTAGCTGGTTGTGTTGGATTGTGCACATAATTTTGAAATAGTTTCCTGAAAGATAGGCTGACTCACAGTTTCACACCTGCTAAACCTGTAGTTAAATAAGGACATACCAACACTTTTATTGTTTATATATAAAGCTATCATTCTGTATACACCCCCACATCTTAACCCTTGAACTGAATACATTTTTTTATGAATCGACTTTCAAATTAGACCCCAAATGTCCACAAAGGGAAGTTTTGTTAGATTTAATTAAACTTCTATAGAGTTGTTTTAAAGTTGTTGTGAAATTTAATCCATCCTATTTTCCAAATGGATGTTATTGATCTAACTGTGAACGATTCTTCCATGAAAACATGTTTTTTAATCACCATTTTTGATCAAAGTATTATTACTATTTTCCTGTAAAGCGGCATAGTTCACTTAAGCCCCGCCCCTTTCTTAAAACCCACTGCAGGATCGCAATTCAGGCCCACCTACATTTTTGAATGCCCCGCCCACATCTCACGATCCAATCAACAACCACCGAATAGAACCAAGTCTCCGCCCCCACATTCTTTCTTTTCCAGTAATCAGTTTAAAGGAACACTCCACCGTTTTTTGAAATTATTTTTTTTTATACATTTTTTTGTATCACTTTTACTCACGACATGCTAGCTGGCAACAAAGGATTCCATTCATTAAGCTAAGCTAAGCTAGCGGTGGCGTTTCCAAACTAAAACAATGCATCCACTGAGACAAAAATGCGTTTGCCCACCTATCTAAGGAAAGACGGTGAATAAGCCCTATTTAAAAAAACGGTGGAGTGGTCCTTTATCTGAGATGTGCGCTACAATACTGAAGATCTGTTTCATCACGACTTCAAGTTAATTATATTAACTACAGACTAACAGAACATTAGTACATTAGAACATTTTTGACTTTGAGTTCAGTCAGGACCACTTCGCCAAGTATGGATTAAATAGATTTATTGCGATAATATAGCATACAGTTAGTGTTGGCGCGGCGGTATGGATCTGTTCTGGGCAAAACTCCCACGCCTGTCCATGCAGCTACAGTGCTATGCATAAGTTTAGACACCCATACTAAAGTTGACTAAAAAGAGGAATAAAAAATCATCTTTTGGAAATTGAACTTAATGCCTTAATTTAAAAAATTAGGAAAAATCCAACCTTTAAGGACACCAATTTTCTTTGTGAATGAATAATGTATCGTAAATAAATAAATGTTCTTCCTTAAAATACAGGGTGCATAAGTTTGGACACCCCTATGTTAAATTCCCACAGAGGCAGGCAGATTTTTATTTTTAAGTATTTTTTTTTTTTTTTTAGGATACTATGCATCCTGATAAAGTTCCCTTGGCCTTTGGAATTAAAATAGCCCCACATCATCACATAGCCTTCACCATACCTAGAGATTGGCATGGAGTACTTTCCATAAGATCATCTCTCAATGCAAATCAAACCAGCTATTAGGCTAACTGAAATAAAACCATGCCAATCTCTAGGTATGGTGAAGGCTATGTGATGATGTGGGGCTATTTTAATTCCAAAGGCCAAGGGAACTTTATCAGGATGCATAGTATCCTAAAAAAAAAAAAAA
>JAJAQA010000013.1:3804779-3809779 GCA_021464565.1 Rutilus rutilus
GTTTCTCTGTCTGTGAACGCTGGCAGAATCGCTGTGGATTGACGCCATGTTTACCCTGACCTGAAAGCAATATGGAAATGGACCTCTGTATGTAAATGCTGGAGAGAGCAGGGGGTTATGGGTAACATAATGTGCTTATTTCAGTAGACACAAGACACAAGTTTATTGAGCTCTCTCTATATAATCTGTATATAAAACTGATTATAATTGGTGTAGACACAAACAAATCTTAAAAGCATCTTTTCGTAAAACATAATTTTTAATATTACTTAATGTCATTTTAAATTCAAATTAAATTCCTGATTTTTACATTTTTGACTCGAATGCAGAAGTGCAGTTTGAATGTGAATGTTAGGAAATGACCTTTAGTTGCCCAGTGTGGAAGAACACTTCATTTCCCAGAATGCACTCTTACAACTGCGACTCAACTTCCCTTTTTGATGTGGCCAGTTCAATTCACACTCAGACTCACGAATCTCATGACAGGGAACCAATTCTTCAGTTTCAAATTTTGCACTAGATAAAATATAATCATAATTTTTTATATATATATTTTTTTAAATTTATTTTATATTCTATTTTATGTTTTGTATTTATTTATTTGTTTACAAAACACATTAAAAGACAAATTAAAAAAAGAAACAAAATATCAATACAAAGGGTTCCACTTTAAATGTTGCATTATATTAAATTGCTATTTAATGCACTTGCTTTGATATCCTGATAATCTGGAGTTTGGGCATGTGTGTCTGATCACAGACGTTTATCATCTAAATCTTCATCATTTCCTCTTGACATCTGTGTGTTTGTGTGTGAAAGCTCATTAAACTGAGATCAAACTACAGCTAATGAAGATCAAGCCAAACACTAATTAGAGTCTAAGGACTTTACCATAGAGCTAATTACAGTCAGTGACAGTCACAGTGATCTTACCACGGTTCAGGCCTGTAGTTATGGACAACGTGAAGTGGAGTTCATGCTTTGTTCGCATCTGATAGTGTCAGTGCAGACAGATAATATTTCTGAATATTGATCATAACCTTATGGATTGAGCTGCCTTTACAGCATCAGATGAGAACACGAGTGGCCACAGAAATCTGATTAAATGAACACACATTTATTGGCTCTTCTGGTGTTAACGTGTGTGTATTTGCTGTGAAATGGTTTGATTCCTGTAGCCTGGCTGTACGGAGACCCTCGACACGTGCTTTATCCCAGGAACTCCACAGGAATGTTCTGCGGGATCGGACAGAACAAGTGAGATTTGCCGTCAGTCGTTCTGGGATCTTCTGGGCTTGGTCTGTGTTTCTTCGATGCTCATGTCTGTCTGTCTCTCAGGGATAAACCCAGCGTCCTGTATTTTGACATCCTCAAATGCGCCACAGCGACCAACATCATGGCAGCGGCTCTGCAGGGCCTCCAGTGTCCCACCACACAGGTACAAGCCAGATCTATCCAAAATGCGTTTGTTACTGGTTGATAAAGTTTCCTGATGTCCATGAGACTTTTACATCTCAAACACTCATAATTTGGTCATTTTCTACTCTGTTGTTGAGCTTTTGGTTTGAACACTCGGTTTAAAAGGGGCGTGTCTCCTTTAAGACTTCAGTGCAAACGCCCTCTGCTGTGATTGGGTGGCATATTTGCATATTAAATAAGCATTATACATGTGGAACTGGTAAAACGCGATTAGGATTTGAGTTGCTGGCAAACAATGATGTATTGTGCATTACAATATAATGTTTACATTTAGCCTGCTATCACATTTAACTATATCGTTGCTGTCAGGCGGAAACCTCAGGGGATGGAAACATGTAAATAATTAAACTGCACTGTCAGAGTTGATATTGTGGCTTTATATGTGGTCAGACACTTGCATGTGCCATTATATTATTAATATTTAACCACAGTCAAGCTCAAATGGAGTTTGGAGGTTTATGGCCAGTGAATATCAGACTTGTTTTGTCTGTCATTAGAACGGCTGCATTTGAGGTATAAGTGCATCACATTACATTTCATCAATTTACAGGTTATAAAGTGTATTGTAGCGATGTGTGCGCTCAGTTTTTTCTCTCATTTGGCCAAAATCTCATGTTATTAAAGATGAAGTGCTATGTACAGGCTATTTAGGAACTAGCTGTGACTCAATGACAAATGCTAGACTCAGACTCTCTTCTCCGCTCCTCAAATACATTAAACATTAGCGTTTATATAGTGTTTCTTGACTAAAGAAAATGTTGTACTTGTTCAAAAAACCCGTTCTTTATTTACCATTGCATTGCAAACGCGCAGAGACGCTCCAAACTGTGTGCGGCACGTCATTCACGGTAGAGATGGGCGGAGCTATGATGTTTGACTGACAGTTTGAGGAGCCAATGGAGTTATGAGGTTTAGTCACAAGCTCTTTTAATACTTTTCATTGGTTAACTGTTTGCAAAACCCACAGACAGACATAAAGGTTGACCAATTGTAATGTAAAATGACCAAATATGGAGATACAAGGTTTCTGCCAGACAGTGACTATGTAAATACTATAATATACTTTGACTAT
Organism: Rutilus rutilus; assembly: GCA_021464565.1. Lineage (NCBI taxonomy): Eukaryota > Metazoa > Chordata > Actinopteri > Cypriniformes > Leuciscidae > Rutilus > Rutilus rutilus. Next base: position 3,807,331 of record JAJAQA010000013.1, read on the forward strand.
ATATATATATACATATATGTATATGTATGTGTGTATATATATATATATATATATATATATATATATATATATATATATATATATATATATATATATATATATATATATATATATATATGTGTATATGTATGAAACATTTCTCATTTTTATTTAGTTAAACATTATGTACTAAAATAACTAAATCACTAAAACTGAAATAAAAATTATACATATAAATAATAAAATAAAAAATAATAAAAAAGACAAAAACACACAACAAAATTACTAAAATTTTTATACAAAATGAAATGAAAATAAAAAATAAACATGAACTCAAAATATAAGAAAGAACTATAATAGTATCTCAATGATCCTGAAATAACACTGGCTCATCAAGGACTGGCCGAAGTCTCCCGCTCCTGCTTTCTCTTGAGGAAAAAAACAGTAATTCTTCCACATTAATGTTTCTCATGTGTGTCTGTTTTAATTCTCCCAAGGAGAAACCTCTGAGACAAAGCTGAAACTTATTATCCTTATACTTATACCTTATACTTATATGCATGCTGATGTTTGAAAGAGCAACATCTGAATAATAACCTTCCATGAATGATGATATCTGTGTGTGACAGTAGTTGTGTGTTTTGCTGCTGTAGGTGTGTGTGCAGTCGTGTCCGTCAGAGTTCTGGGCTCTGTCTCCTGCTGCCTACTTTCCGAACGCAAATCCAGCCAATTTTTTCAAACAGGAGTTCTGCGTCCCTTCCTTCCAGCTGCAAGGCACTACTTTAGTAAGTGTGTGTGTGAGTGTGTGTGTGTGTGAGTGAGTGTGTCTGTGTGAGTGTTAGTGTGAGTATTAGTGTGTGAGTGTGTGTGTGTGTGTGTACGAGAGTGTGTGTGTTTTGATGATCTATACCTTTAATAAAGAAATATCCTCTCTTATAAAGACGAATGTGAACAGTGTTGTGGTTTTCTGACAGTTTGCGATATCTCTCTCTTTCAGTCAACTATGGACATTATAAATAAAGAGTTGTGTCCTTATTTCTTCACACCGACATCCTCTGGTGAGTGACAGAAGATGAAGACACTGAACACCACATTATTTCTTCATCTCGTTGATATCCTCACCATCTGTCTGTCTGTCTTTCCGTCTCTCTAGTGTTGGGACGGTGTTTGCCCAGTTTGGGAGGAGATGCGTTTAATCCCGGTAATCTTGGAAACTTCAGTATTCCAGGAATGACTCAAAACCAGTCTGTGGCAGCGATCGTGAATGCTACAGGGTAAATACACACACATACACATACACACACACACTCACACACTCACACACTCACACACACACACACACACACACACACACACACACACACACACATATACATGCACTCACAGACACACACACGCGCACGCACGCTCTCTCACAGACACACACACACACTCACAGACACACACACACATTCACAGACACACACACTCACTCACAGACACACTCACACACACTCACTCACTCACTCACACATGCTCTCACTCACTCACTCACTCACTCACGCATGCTCTCACATACACACACACTCACTCACAGACACTCACACACGCACTCACAGACACACATACACGCACTCACACACACTCACAGACACACATACACGCACTCACACACACTCACAGACACACACGCACTCACACACACTCACAGACACACACGCACTCACACACACTCACAGACACACACGCACTCACACATACACACTCACAGACACACACGCACTCACACACACTCACAGACACACACGCACTCACACATACACACTCACAGACACACACGCACTCACACATACACACTCACAGACACACACGCACTCACACACACTCACAGACACACACGCACTCACACACACACACTCACAGACACACACGCACTCACACACACTCACAGACACAGACGCACTCACACACACTCACAGACACACACGCACTCACACACACTCACAGACACACACACACACACTCACACACACGCACTTGCAGACACACACACTCACAGACACACACGCACTCAGACACACACGCACTCACAGACACACAAAGACACACACACTCACTCGCACTCATTCACGCACGCACACACAGACACACATGCACTCACAGACACTCACGCAGACACACACACACACACACACTCACTCGCACTCATACACAGAAACACACACACTCACTAATTAATTATACATACCAATACTAATACAAATATTATAAAATATAAGATATAAATAATACTAAAATGACACTTAAAGGTCTGCATGTGGTGTGTGTTGTTCAGCTTCTGCTCATCATGAGCACTAGATCTGTCCAGTATATTAAAGATTAATGTGTATCGACTGTAGACGTGTATCAGTTTATATACAGCCAAATAAAACTATAGACTATGAGTCACACCACACACTAGTCCTACTACTGTCTTACAGTCACAGTGTGT
>JAJAQA010000013.1:3812279-3819779 GCA_021464565.1 Rutilus rutilus
ATGTGCATCCCACAAATCTCCATCAACTGCAAGATGCTATCCTATCAATATGGGCCAACATTTCTAAAGAATGCTTTCAGCACCTTGTTGAATCAATGCCACGTAGAATTAAGGCAGTTCTGAAGGCGAAAGGGGGTCAAACACAGTATTAGTATGGTGTTCCTAATAATCCTTTAGGTGAGTGTATATATATATATATATATATATATATATATATATATATATATATATATATATATATATTATATATATATATATATATATATATATATATATATATATATATATAAATTAAAGAAAATCAAAATTAATATTAATAATTAAATGTGTGTGTGTGTGTCAGGGGTTTGGTGATTGCGATGGTGGTCAGCGTCCTCTTCCTCCTGCTGTTACGCTTCACCGCACCGATCCTGATCTGGATCCTCATCGTCGGCGTTCTGGTGGTCGGAGCCTTCGGTAAATCCCCTGCCTGTTTCTAAACTCTAAACTCTAATCACTTCTTTCAACTCGTTACATTGTGTTCTAAACCACTATGACATCATCCAGTGATAAATCCCATATCTGACATGTTCATCTGAGCCTTTGTCCCGATATCCAGATATGAGAAACAATGTGTAATCATGCATATTTTCTGTCATAAAATCTCACGGCACAAAATGCTGCTATGAAACATCCCGTTTATTCTGACTGTGATGTTGAATCATGACAAGGTTGCACATGATTTAATTGAAGATTAATGAAGGGTTAATGAATAATGTCAGTCAGGAACTGATGGAGACGTGCTGATATAAGCACTCTGGGCTGGTGAAAGTGTCTGATGATGTTTTTGATGACTGATATTAATAAAGTGTCTGATAATGATTGTGTGATTCTCCGTCAGGTATCTGGTACTGTTATAATGAGTACATGTCTCTGGCCAACTCCAGCACCACCTTCAATAACGTGGGCTTCACCACCAATGTGAAGGTGTATCTGCAGGTGCGGGACACCTGGCTGGCCTTCTGTGAGTCTTACACACACTTTTACACACTTTTACACACTTTTACACACTTTAAACATTTATACACACTTATACACGCTTTTACACACATACACACACTTATACACGCTTTTACACACATACACACTTTTACACGCTTTTACAAGCTTTTACACTTACACACTTTTACACACACATACACATTTATACACTTTTACACACTTATACATGCTTTTACACGCTTTTACACACATACACACTTTTACACGCTTTTACAAGCTTTTACACTTACACACTTTTACACACTTTTACACACATACACATTTTTACACACTTTTACACGCTTTTACACACTTTTACACATACACATTTATACACACGTTTACACACTTATACACATTTATACACGCTTTTACACACTTTTACACACTTACACACTTTTACACACATACACATTTATACACACGTATACACATTTATACACACTTTTACACACTTACACACTTTTACACACATACACATTTATACACACGTTTACACACTTATACACATTTATACACGCTTTTACACACATACACATTTATACACACGTTTACACACTTATACACATTTATACACGCTTTTACACACTTTTACACACACACACACACACACACACACACACACACACACACACACACACACACACACACACACACACACACACACACACATACACACTTTTACAAGCTTTTACACTTACCCACTTTTACCCACTTTTACACACATACACATTATACACACTTTTACACACTTATACACATTTATACACACTTTTACATACTTTTACACACTTATACATGCTTTTACACACACACTTTTACACACTTATACATGCTTTTACACACACTTTTACACACTTATATAGACTTTTACACATTTATACACACTTTTACACATTTATACATACTTTTACACGCTTTTACACACTTATACACATGGTTTTATACAAACAAGAGAAATGAAAGCAATCATGTTTTCATAAATGTAAGTGAAATATTGGAACTTCATCTCTGTTTAATTTCTCGTTTAATTTTAATGTGCTTCTTTCACATGATAACTGTTTTTTAAGTTTAATTTACACTACATTAATTTGAAATGAAATAGAATTTAATTGAAATAGAATTTAAATACTGGAAATTCATCTCTCAGTTCCATTTCTCTTTTCATTTTAATCTGGTTCTTTCACATGACAGCTTTTTACATTTAATTTATACTACATTAAATTAAAATTAAATAGAATTTTGTCTTAATAGAATTTAAATCCTGGACCTTCATCTCTCAGCTCAAAAGCTCTTTTAATTTTATTGTGCTTCATTCGAATGAAAAACTTTTATTAAAATTTAAAATGATTTTAAATATAATTGAAATATGTGAGGTATACCTGTTCAGTTTGTTTTAATTCTAATGTGCTTCATTTGCATGACAACTTTATTTAATTTATACTACATTAAATTAAATGATTATTTTTTTATTTATACATTTTTTAAATACTGTAACTTCAGCTCAATTTCTCTTTTAATTATAATGTGCTTTATTCGAATGATAAACTTTAAAAATCTTTATTAAATTGAAATTTAATTTCAAAATAATTGAATAAGCTGTTCAGTTTCATATATTTGTTCATATTTAAAATATTTGTTCATATTTATCTATCAGAATTATTTATATTAATTCATAACAAATTCAAATAAATGAAATGCAATGATGACTTAAGAGTCTTAAAAAATTTTTTATTCATATTTATCCATCAGGATTTATCCATCAGGATTTATCCAGCAGGTAATAATCATAATAGTTTTCACATGTATTTATGATAAATGATGAGTGTGTGTGTGTGTGTGTGTGTGTGTGTGTGTGTGTTGCAGTGATTATTCTGTGTATCGTGGAGGCCGTTCTTCTGCTGGCGCTGATCTTCCTCAGGACTCGCATTCTCATCGCCATCGCTCTCATTCAGGAGACCAGCAAGTACATAAACACTTTATTATTAGGGACCACGTCTCACACATGATTGTGTGTGTGTGTGTGTGTGTGTGTGTGTGTGTGTGTGTGTGTGTGTGTGTGTACACAAGCTTCCAGCCACACCTGTGTAAAATACTCTCACTGAGTCCAGAGCAGGAGCTGAAGCTGATCCCAGGACACACAGATATTAATAATATCATCAAGATCATGTTTGAATTGATTTGATGAATTACAGTTTTCTGTGTGTGTGAGTTTAAGTTGAGTAGTGAGTAAACTTGTGTGTGTGTATTTTCAGGGCGTTGGGTCACATGATGTCTACACTTTTCTATCCCGTCGTCACGTTTGTGCTGCTGTTGGTGTGTGTGTCGTACTGGGGAATCACAGCGCTGTATCCTTTGTGTGTGTGTGTGTGTGTGTGTGTGTGTGTGTGTGTGTGTGTGTGTGTGTGTGTGTGTGTGTGTGTGTGTGTGTGTGTGTGTGTGTGTGTGTGTGTGTGTGTGTGTGTGTGTGTGTGTGTGTGTGTGTGTGTGTGTGTGTGTGTGTGGATCAGTGTGTGTTTCTCATCTGTATATGAATGTTCTGTTGTGTATTCAGTGTGTGATGTTGTGAATCTTTGACTGAGTGTGTGTTCAGATATCTGGCCACGTCAGGCGCTCCAATTTACAGAGTCGTGTCGCTGAACGCCTCGCTGGAAAACTGCAACAGCATACAGGCCAACGAGACCTGCGACCCAGAGGTCAGACTCACACACACTCACACTCACACACACTCACACTCACACAGACACACTCACACTCACACAGACACACTCACACAGACACACTCACACAGACACACTCACACTCATTCACACAGACAAACTTACACTTACAGACACACTCACACTTACACAGACACACTCACACAGACACACTCACACTCACACAGACACACTCACACTTACACAGACACACTCACACTTACAGACACACTCACACTCACACAGACACACTCACTCACACAGACACACACACACACACACACACACTCACACTCACTCACACAGACACACTCACACTTACAGACACACTCACACTCACACAGACACACTCACTCACACAGACACACACACACACACACACTCACACACACACACACACACACACTCACACTCACTCACACAGACACACTTACACTTACAGACACACTTACACTTACAGACACACACACACACACACACACACACACACACACACACACACACACACACACACACACACACACACACACACACACACACACACACACACACACACTCACTCACACAGACACACTTACACTTACACTTACAGACACACTCACACTTACACAGACACACTCACACTTACAGACACACTCACACTCACACTCACACAGACACACTCACACTCACAGACACACACACACACACACACACACACACACACACACACCACACACACACACACACACACACACACACACACAGACAGACAGTGACACACAGACAGTGACACACATGATGAGTGTTTGGTCAGGAGAAAGCTCAGGAGTGTTCAGTAAGTGGTGTGTGTGTGTGTGTGTGTGTGTGTGTGTGTGTGTGTGTGTGTGTGTGTGTGTGTGTGTGTGTGTGTGTGTGTGTGTGTGTTGTTTTCCTCCACAGATGTTCAACATCAGTCAGTATCCGGGCTGCGCGTCGGCTCGCTGTGTGTTCATCAACTACAACACCGAGGGTTTGTTCCAGAAGAACCTCTTCAACCTGCAGATCTATAACGTGGTGGCGTTCCTGTGGTGTGTGAACTTCGTGATCGCGCTGGGCCACTGTACGCTGGCCGGGGCCTTCGCCTCCTACTACTGGGCATTCAGGAAACCAGCGGACATCCCAACATTCCCACTGAGCCAGTCCTTCATGAGAGCCCTGCGGTGAGAGCACACACACACACACACACACACTACATCATCTTAATCATCAGCCTCTCAAGCGTCATCTTAATTCAGCCTTTTATTCATACTAATAATTCAATACAGTGACTTAAGAGTCTTAAAATATTTCATATTTATTAGGTATTATTAATAATAATAATAATAATAATAATAATAAATATGCCGTTTAATATAATTTAATATATCTAATAAAATTCAATACAGTGACTTAAGCATCTTAAAATACTTTATCATATTTATTAGGTATTATTATTTTTAGTAGTATTAATAATAATAACAGTAATAATAATAATAATAATAAATATGCCATTTCATATCATTGAATGTATTATATTGATTAAAAATCCAATACGACTTAAGAGTTGCAAAATATGTGTTTATATTTATCCATCAAGATTTAAACTGCAGATAATAATTGAAACAACAATAATAAATATGGTATTTAATATAATTGGTATTTATTGTTTATAATGAAACTTCAATAAAACGAGTCTTAAAATATTTGTTTATATTTTGGATTGTGGATATTAGCTGTGATATTACTGGTTAATGTCTGCAGTCTTGATGACGTCAGGACAGAAGAAAAGACATTTCAAAGATGGAAAAGTTCTTATAGTTTCATGAGTTTAATATATATATATATATATATATATATATATATATATATATAATACATAATTGATTTATTGATTTTGCTCAGGTATCACGTGGGCTCTCTGACGTCTTATTGATTTATTGATTATTGATTTTGCTCAGGTATCACGTGGGCTCTCTGACGTCTTATTGATTTATTGATTATTGATTTTGCTCAGGTATCACGTGGGCTCTCTGACGTCTTATTGATTTATTGATTATTGATTTTGCTCAGGTATCACGTGGGCTCTCTGACGTCTTATTGATTTATTGATTATTGATTTTGCTCAGGTATCACGTGGGCTCTCTGACGTCTTATTGATTTATTGATTATTGATTTTGCTCAGGTATCACGTGGGCTCTCTGACGTCTTATTGATTTATTGATTATTGATTTTGCTCTGGGATCACGTGGGCTCTCTGACGTCTTATTGATTTATTGATTATTGATTTTGCTCAGGGATCATGTGGGCTCTCTGGCGTCTTATTGATTTATTGATTTTGCTCAGGTATCACGTGGGCTCTCTGATGTCTTATTGATTTATTGATTTATTGATTTTGCTCAGGTATCACGTGGGCTCTCTGATGTCTTTGATTTATTGATTATTGATTTTGCTCAGGGATCACGTGGGCTCTCTGGTGTCTTATTGATTTATTGATTATTAATTTTGCTCAGGTATCATGTGGGCTCTCTGGCGTTCGGCGCTCTGATCCTCACACTGGTTCAGCTCGTCCGCATCATCCTGGAGTATCTGGACCACAAGTTCAAAGGTCAGACACCGCAAACCCTTTCATTCATCCAAAGAAGAGAAAACATTGAAGGATATATTTAATAAAGAGCATCAGTTCTGCAGTGTTTGCGATGTTCCCGATCCAGAGCATCAGACTGGTGTGTGTCTGTGATGTTGGAGTGTTTTGAGTGTCTGATGTTCATCTCACTCTGACTCGACTACAGTCTTCATTCTGTATTATTTATAAATTATTATAGATTTTATTAACACTTGAGTCACCCTTTTTATATTTTCAGTTTTAATTTAATTTTAATTCTAATTTAATCTATAGTAATTGTGTAATATGCTTTTATTTTTATCATTTAAAAAAATATATATATTTTTTAAAGTTTATTAAGTTTATTTTTATTTTTATTCGTTTTTTAGTTAAATTTTATATTTTCAGATTTCATTTTAATCTAGTAATTTTGTTATATTATATTTGTTTAATTATTAGTAGCCTATTTAGATTTTTTTTTCAATTTAATTTAATTTTAGCTAAGTTTAGTTTTAGTATTATTTAGTATTATCTATATATTTGTATAGTTTTTATTAATATTTGATTTATTTTATAATTTCAGTTTTTTTTTTTTTTCATTTTATTTTTTTCTATAGCAATTTGTTATATACTTTTATTGTTTTATTTAATGTAATTTAATGTTAAGTTTAATTTAAAATAAAGTTTAGTTTTAATTTGATGTTTGTTTAATTTAATTTCAAGTTTATAGTTGTAATTTAATTTGATGTTTAGTTTCCGTGTCCGTTTTTATTTATTTCCAGTTAGTTATTTCAGTGCCTCAACTTAAATTTCAGTTGCCAAGGGAACATTTCTCTAATTTTTCATCTAATATTTATATTTTACATTATTTGAGCTTTATTTCAGTGAACAAAAATGCCTTCAATAGTTTTAGTTTCAGTTAAAAATAATAACCCTGCTCTACATTTGACACAAATGGCTTCAGTAAGCTTTAAAAATGTGTTTGTCTAGATTGACTTGTTGTTTATTGTTGTTGTAAACGATAATATTTATGTGTGTGTGTGTGTGTGTGTGCAGCGGCCCAGAACCCGTGCGCGCGGTTCTTTATGTGTTGTCTCAAATGCTGCTTCTGGTGTCTGGAGAAATTCATCAAGTTCATCAACAGGAACGCTTACATCATGGTACGTGAACACACGCGCA